>CM052541.1:106980370-106998057 GCA_028533065.1 Trachops cirrhosus
CTAACTCAACCAAGGAAGTGAGGATTGTTGGTGGACTCCCATGGTTCAGAGGTGGAGTCCACTCACATTCAAATATACTGCCGAGTCTTATAAGAGCTCAGCCCATGGACATCCGAGGAGATCACGCTGTTGGAAATGACTTGAGTTTCCCTAAACTCTACTGAATGGGACAATAGGAAGCCTTTTTACTAAAAGCCTTTGAACAATTCGAACCATGCAAAAAGGTTGCGTGAATCTCATAAGGATGCCTTAAGGCACTGTGGAGTTCACAGGAAACTCACATAAGAAGGATCAAGCTCATCTTTGACTCAAGCATTTTGAACTTGCTAAATTTGATTAAATTAGCATTACTTAATAAAATCATCAGAAGGATTCATGCCATTAGAATTACAATATATGTGGTACACAATTCCAATTGTTCAAAAGAGGTAACAGAAAAATACACTTCTCCCTCACTAACCTCTGGCTTCCAAGTCCCAGGTCCTCAGATCCCCTCCCAGGTGTTAACCATCGTTACCAATTCCCTGTGTATTTCCAGACAGAGTCTATGCTTGCACTCATAAATAAGGTACAAATATTCTACACCCCACTCCAGCTCTCTTTATTTTTTACATTCTTCTTTGCAAATATGGTGGCACACGCATGCACTATTCTACACTTTGCCTTTTTCCATTTAAAAACAGCTCTTGAGATTAGCACAGAAAGATCTGAGTCACTCTTTTTGACAAGTTTATATTGTCCCAATGCAAGGATATTCCATGACCAGTTCTCTACTGCAGGGCACTTATGATGCCTTCCATTCTTTTGTTATTACAGATGCTACAAGGGATACTTGCACTTTCATCACGCAACACATATGTGGGTCATATATGGAAATACATGGAGGACGTACTAATAGAAGCGGAATGTCCATGGTCAACTGACAGTTACTTTGGTATCTAATGCCAGATGGCCCTCCACGGGCGCTGGGCTACCGCACACACCCATTAGCAGTGGATGCTGTTCTTTTTCTGTGTTCCCTCACAACACAAGAATCTTTTCTGATCCCTCACAACGCAAGAATCTTCTCCGCTCCCTCACGACATGACACAAGGTCACACCTTCCCCTCTTTGCCAGTCTGAGAGGTTAAAGATGTATCTCAGTGTAGGTTTCAAGTTGAATTTTTCTGATTCGGAATGAGGTTAAAAATCTGTATACCTTTAAGAGCCTTCAGTATTTTCTTTTCTGTGAACTGTCTTGTTCACAGACTGCCCATTTTTCTTTGGGATTGTTGGAGTCTTAATTTGTAACAGCTCTTCATTTTTAAAAGAAATTAACCCTATGTTGCAAACAACTTCTCCCAGTTATTCTGTCTTTAGATTTGCATATGTTTTGTCTTGTATAGTTATTGTTAAGTAGTTAAATCTTTCTTGTATCATTTCTGTGTTTTGTGTCATTCTCAGAAGAGCCCTACCTACTATTGTAATTACAGAAACAAAACATTTCCCCCATTTTTTTTCCTAGTGGTTTTTGGTTGTTAAGTCACTCTGATGATGATTGGTCATTGCAGCTTATCCCTGACTCAGTCAGCTCCATTGTGGAGAAATCAAAAATCCCTCTGTGATCATTTTTTCATGAGAAAATCATGAGTGACACAGCTGTCCCTCTCAAGGCAATAGTGAGGAATAAGAAGTTTAAATGTTGAAATTAACTGGTACATAATAAAACCTACTGCTAACCGTGATGCAGTTCCTCACCAACAAGTGTACCCATCATGGGCACTTGGGCTGTAACAGATCTACAGACGGTCTCACAAACACAGGTTAAGCAGCCAGGCCAAAAGTGGAAGCTACCAAGCTTTATCCAGATATGTGTTTTGGTTTTTTTAAAAAAATTAAACTATGATCTTCATCACTGGTAAATGATGAAGAAAATAAGCTTATTTTCACAATATTGACTCTGATTTCCTCCCAATGTACTTTCTGAGAAAGCCAGTAAGGGTGTGGATTCATGGGCTAGAAAATGTCATCAACTGAAAGACTCAGCCTTTTCTGAATGAGAAACATATCTAGCAAAAAAATTAAAGCTCACTTCAAATCCTCTATACAGCAGTTTCACATATTTATTTAGTATATTCAGTGCCTGGTACAGACAGAGCTCAAAAACCTAATGGGTGTGTGGCCCTGGCCAGGTATACCAGTTGGTTAGAGCATCATCCCCACACAAGGTTGCGGGTTCGACCCCCCAGTCAGGTCACATGCAAGCAGCAACCAATGAGTGCATATAATAAGTGGAACAATGAATCGATGTTTCTCTCTCCCCCTAAAAATCAATCAATAAAATGTTTTTTAAAAAATAGGTGTTCCATTAATGTTTACTAAATAGTGTTAAACCATCTCATACTTAAAGACTACTTTAAAAAAAAAAAAGACATGTGTATATGTGTGTGTTGGGGAAAGTATATTGATAAATACCCCAAGAATCTGTTTCCCAGCCTTTTTTCTTCTTATAACTTGCATACCTCAAGTTTAACTACTATATTTCATTTATTCAATAATGCATATTTTTTCCACATTTTGGCATCTCTCAAATAGGGATATATCTTCCAACTACAATTGGCAGTGTTTTTATTTATTTTTTAAAAATTATTTTTAAAGAGAAAGGGAGGGAGAAAGAGGAGAGAAACATCCTTTGGTTGCCTTTCCTAGGGTACGTGCCCTGACCTGGGACCAAACCCACAACCCAGGTATGTGCCCTAACCAAGACTCCAACAGACAATCTTGACCTTGATGACGAGTCACACCACCTAGGGCTTTCTGAGTGGTACATATAATAATGGTACATTTTACAATTGACATGTCATTCAACCAAATACAGAAATATATTTTAATTCTCCTACCTACCTCTCCCCACAGGACCATGAACCTTGCTAGATAAGCACAGATGTTAAAGCCCCCTGATGGTGTTTAGGACACAACAGGTAACACAGCAAACTCTGCTTCCCTTTCTCCTTAATGTGTATTATTAAAAGTAGAGTGGTATTATTTGTTCTTGGATCTAAAAAAAAATGTGAATTCAAATTGTAGCAGAAAACTCACTGAGCCCCCACTATATGTCGAGTGCAAGACGAGGCATTTACACCCACTATATCTAGTTTATACACACACACTATCTTTGTATATAAACTCACTATCTCTAGTCCTCACCAAATACTTACAAAGCAACTGAAAAAACTGAGGCTTGAAGACATAATGGCACTTACTCAAGGTCATGAGACAGGGTAGTAAGAAGCTAGGAAAATTCCTTGGCAAGTGGAATAGGGAAACTGAGATAGATAGCTGAGCACAATGGCTGGGCATTTTACAGCCAGATATAGAAGGTTATCTCCTTAGAGATAACATCTAGGCCTCAGTTGTATTTCAGCCCCAGGCCCAGAAAAGCAGCAAAACCATGATCAGCTGCAATGATTAAGGATCCTCTGCCAAGGCAATAATCAGTGGAGACCACCACCCTGAGAAAGTACACCTGGAAAAGTGATGAATATTCTGCTGAAACCTTCCTCTGAGGCCTCCCCTAAGATTTCAGCTGCAAGAAAGAGATAAGAACTCAAGACAAAGGACCCAGCACTCAGAGCTCTCCCTCTGGGGAGCATCCCAGGCACCATTTCCTTCCCTCCCCTCTCCCCCCATAAGCACACATCTCCTAGACTCTAATGGATCTCAAGACTTGCAGCCGGGGAAGAAAGGGGCAGCTGCAGCTTGTCCCAGGCTGATCCCCTGAACCTGTCTCCAAGGCCCCCCTTCTGACTTCCCAGTGAGTTAAGGCAGCCCAGCCGGGGCTCTCCCATTGCTGCTTCTATGCTAAGCCCTTCCTTGTTGCACTGTCCCCAGCTTTAATAAACATATCCTCACATTGACCTGCACTCATGTTGTGAAATCCTTCCTACACAAAGCCGAGAGCCCACACACTACAGCTGGCTCTGGGCCAGGCACCCTGTCCAGTACCAGTCACTCAGTGAGTAGCAAATGCAAGATTCAAATGGAATCCAGAGGACCAAAACCAAATCATTTCATTTGTCAGTCCCTTCTATTAGTTCTTGGAGATTCACAGTTCAAATTCCAGCACTTGATGTGAAGTGGCACCTTATTTCTACATTTTTAATATTGCAGAGCAGTGAAAGATCTCTGAAAAGCTTGCTACTAAGCGAAACAAAACTAGGTTCTAAGTAAATCAGGCATTCTTTGCAGAAACCAAGGTTTGAGAAGCCCTTAGTGTGAAAAAGTACATGGTGCTTCCCAGGCAGAAACCAGATGGGAAAGTCTAGGGAAGAAGATCAAAATATAGTCTTATAGAAATGGCAGTTCATTTTTTAAAAATGACTTTCAAATCAACAAATATATACCTGCTCTTGTTTTCTATGTATATTTTGGTGGACTGGGTACCCCTGCTTTCTGATACTATTTCCTTGTGCACACGTCTACCATAACTTCTGCTTATGTTCCTGAATTATAATTATTTGCACACGTGTCTCCATCTCAGCTCATGAACTGTCAAAGTCAGGGGCCACCTTTCTCTACATACTACCAGGCATGTGGCTGGTGCTCGACAAAAGGCTGTTGACTAACTAAATGAACCTTAAAATATGATAATAAGTAGAAGAGCCTGAGTGAAATTAAAACCCTAAAGCCTTATTCAGAGACATTGCTTCTTTATGCAGTGACCACCTGAAACCCAAGCACCATTAAATGTACCTGAACTTAGTGTGGGTCAGCAATCCTTTTATAATGTCTCCTTCCCATCACCCCAGAAGTTCCCCAGAGTCTGAAGTCACACTGTACAAATTAAGTAACCTGACATTAAATGACCCCATACGCTGTGGTGATGCAACAAGGGGTAAGGGGTGAATACATGCATGTTTAGCCAGCATCTTAAGGTCTTAGGACAATAATCTCTATTTTCTAAGAGTTGACCAACTAGCAAAGTGAAGACAAAGACAAAATTTGAATAGCCAAAACACCAACAGTAAAATGTACAGCTGGTATTTGCCTCAACTCATCCTCATTATATTAAATTTCCGAAAATAGCTGGTCTCAGTCAGACCTTCGATAAGGACAGCTGCATCCTGCAGCTGGTAAGCAAAAAAAGCAGTGACTGTAGTTCCCTCCGTGGCAGAAGCAGTGGTTCTGTCCTCGCCAAGAGAATGCCCAGTGCTCTTCTCACTGTTAGGAATCTCCCAGTTGATTATACAGAGCGAAGTCACCCAATCTGCAACACAGAGTCTACTGTACTCGACAGAGTAAGAGCGAGAGGAGAAGAGAGAAGAGGAGAGGGAGAGAGAACGAACTGGTCCCCTCCCTGGGATGCAGCTCCATGTGGTTTCTGAAAGGATAAGATACCCCAACCAAGAATCAAATCATTGTACTACATACAAGTCAGCAACAACAGCACTGGCTTCAGGTCCATTTGCTGTTAATTGCAGTGCAGTTTAATCTCCTCAATCGTATAGAAGGATGGAAGGAGGGATGAAATAAGCAACTCTGGGTCTAAGCACATCAGTTCTTTACATCTGTAAATTTGTGGTCAAAGCAGACAGCTAGATAACATTTTATATTATTTTAAATTATTGTGATTTTTAAAAATAGTATTTTTTAAAATGTAGATTAAATTCCTTTTTCTTCCCTTTTTCAAAATGAAATAAAGAAATACTGGCATTGAAATCCCAGTGAGCATCACTTTAGCACCTCCCTGTTTCACGTCCCAGATTAGCAAGCCATTACCTCATTTACTTCTGATAACCACTTGAACTCCCATGCTTAAACAGAAAATTCAGAATCAACAAAATCACAAACAAGTTCACCCCCTTCAAGGGAGTGAGGGGTAGGGGAACACGGCACCAATTAAGCCTGTCTAAATATACAAAGTTTCTAAAAGAAAAGCAAAAAGCATAAAAGGAGCCCTAGAAACTCAGTTGCTCGATTTTGTTGCCCTTTTTCTGACAGCACTGAAAGGACAGACCGTTGTCTTTACACATACCACCACCTGTGTTTCTTCACCAGGGAAGACATCCCTGCGGGCGAGGAACATTCACTCGGGCACTAAGGGATAAATATTTACAATTAGCCGGGATTTCCAGTTCTTGGGCACCGAATCCAGAGAGCAACCCTGGTGCTTAGCAGTCTAAGCAGTCTCAGAAGTGGGAGTCCCTCCCCACCCCACACTAAGTAACCCTTAGTGCTCAGGATTTAAAGGATCTATTATGTATATGAGTTGGAGCTAGTTATAAACATTCTTCCATCTCTCTTACCTCTAAAGCCTGGGCATAATTGCAGTTGTTAATAGTACAGTCACTAACTGCTGACTGTGGGTCATACCCACTCTCACCACAGCTCACAGGACAAGCACTTAATGGTGTTCCCATTTTCTCAGGAAAAAACTGAGGCAGAGAGGACAAGTAATTTATCTTAAACAGCCCTAAAGTGAGAGGCTGCCAGGACAGGAATTTTGCTTGGCCCACACCGCCACACTGATGTTACATTTGTGGCCTTAATGGCTGATTAGTTGTACATCTAGTACTCCTCTCCTCCCACTCGGGTGCATTTACCCCCCTTAAGTCGTACATGTGAGTTTCTTCCACTCAGCTGTGAAGTACCGTGATGGCACTGACTTTGTCTTATTTATTCATCTTTGCATTGCCCAAAGTGCCATTGTAATATTGCACACATAATTTGTTATGTAATATAGATTTAAAAATAAAATCACATCATCTCCCTTGCTGTTCAGCAGGGGAAACGTAAACCTAGGCATGCAAGAACTGAATGAAAATGACTGTCAAGCTTAAATCCTATTTCCTTCTATCCTTCAAAGTCAAAGGGCAAATAATGCAATGTATTGACTTAGTGGGCATTTTCCAGATGAAGGAAAACAGTTTATTGCTGGAAACCTACAAGAAATATTCTTTATGCCAAGGACAAATGATCTCAGATAGAAGCTGAAGTTGCAGGAAGAAATGAAGAACAACAGGAAATGTTTATCTACAGGTAAATCAACGGGAATCCTGATTACACGAAACCACAGTAATTATGCCTCTGGGGGGTTAAGAAAAGTGAAGTGTTAAAATTCATGACAACAAAAAACGTAATGGAAGAGAAGACTAAACAGGACTGAAGTCTTCTCAGGCTGTTGTATTGTTTGAAAACAGTAAAAAGTGCACATTTATAAAATGTCTCTTAATTGAAGTGTGTATATTGTAATCTCCATGGTATTCACTAAGTGAAGGGTTAAAAATGTGTAACTAACAAGCTAACGAAGAGAAAAAGTTAAATAATAAAAAATACTTGATTAAGCCAAAACAAGGCAAGAAATGAGGCAGTCCTGACCGGTGTAGCTCAGTGTTGGTGTCATCCCACAAAGCAAAATGTCGCCAGTTCGATTCCCAGTCAGGGCATATGCTTGGGTTGTGGGTTCAGTCCCAATGGGGGCACATACAAGAGGTAAGCAATAGGTGTTTCTCACATCCATGTTTCTCTTTCTCCCTCCCTTCCCTTCTCTCTAAAAGGAAATACATAAAATCTTTTTTAAAAAGGAAAGAAGAAAAAGAGGGCAGACAGGACAAATACAAAACAAATAATAAAACAGTAGATTTAAACCCAAACATATGAGTAATTACATTAAAAATGTAACCACACTGAAATTCCCTAGTTAAATGACAAAAACTGTCAGATCAGATTTTTTTAAACCTTAAATATATGCTACTTACAAAAGGCTTTCTTTAAATAAATCTACAGAAAAAAATCAAAGTAAAAGGATAGAGAAAGAGATAATGTTATATTAGGTTTTTGTTTCATTTTGATTTTTAAGAAGCTTTGGTCAAGTCCCAGTAACGTCCAACTACTGTCCCCTCTGCTTTACTGCTTTTTCCAAATGTTCATGCCCTGGAAGGCGAGAACAAATATAATTCTGGAAGGCCAGAAAGGTTCAGTTTAGACGTTGAAAGAAGAGAGTACTGAAAAATACCGCTCATAACTAAGATAAAGTAGATGAATGGATAAGCATGGTACATCCAGACAATGAAATAATATTCAGTGCTAAAAACAAATGAGCTATCAAGTCATGAAAAGACAAGGAGGAACCATAAGTGAAAGAGGCCAGATTCCAGCTACAGGTCATTCTGAAAAAGGCAAAACTAAGGAGACAATAAAATGATCAGTGGTTGCCAGGGGTGCAGCTGGGGGACTGACACAGACAGAGCACAGAGGACTTTTAGGGCAGCAAAAATCCTCTGTATGATTATAATGATGAATAGATGTCATTATACATTTGTCCAAGCCCACAGAATATATAACACCAAGAGTGAACCCTGTGGTAAACCTGCGGTAAACTATGGACTTTGGATGACTATGATGTGCCACTGTAGGTTCATCCTTGGTAAAAGATATGCCACTCTGGTGAGTGGTATTAATAATGGAGGAGGGTGTGCATGTGCGGGAGCTGGGGGTATTGTGTGAAATCTCTGCACCTCCCTCTCAATTTTGTCTTAAACCAGAAAGTCTCAAAAAAAGTCTTTTAAAAAAGAGAACTCAAAGAACAGTATGCCAAAAAAGTGAATTTCACTATGTAATTTTTTTAAATACAAAAAGATTTTTTTGAAAGAAAAGGTAAGACTCTGAATGTGTTTAGTTTAAAAATGACTAATAGGCTACCATGGTTAATAATGGACCAGCTGTTCTTGACCGAGGTCATAGAAAAGCACACTGGGGCTAATCCTTTGAGTGGAACATAACATAGGTACTCTCAAGCTCATGAATAGGAGGAAACGTTAACCATTTTTAAACACACACAGTCATTTTTACACATTAAGAGTCCATTAGCTCCTGGGGCAGTGCCACAATACCCAAAGAATACAAATCCATCATAAGATGGGAAAAATCAGTCTCAATTATGCCCCCCACATTGTGATTCTCTCGTTTGACTCCACAAATCTCAGGGATAAACTATGAACATACAGTTACATACTGTGCGGTTGGTAAGATCTGGCAGCCAGGAATCCATGCTCATTGACTATTAATATAGAGTTCAAGTTGGGTCCAGAATGTTGCTAGACAATGATGGGCATTATTAAAGCATGGAATAGGAAGCTTAATATTGCCTTCTCAGCATCCATCATAACATGTAGGCTATACTAGCACCAAAGAGAAAGCTCTAAGATGCTTTCATGCCACTGTTTTGTAGAAAATAAGCAATGAAAAATAGATATTAGATTTTTCTTTTATTAGAGGAGATAAAGCAAGGAAAGTACTTAAAAGTACAAGAGTCTGGCACTGGGAACTAAGTGTGTTTCTTATTCATTGACTCAGAGGTTTTTGTTATGAATCGCTCTCCTCCATGGAGACTTTGGGCCCACTGTACCCAGCACCTATGATAGGAGCTGAAATACAGTAGTTGCTCAATAAACTTTTATGGAATTCAATGGAACCGTCAGAGAAACATAAAAAAGGCATTTGTTATAGCCAATACAAAAAAAAAACCCTACCCCAAACAGTAGGTCCAAATTCTAAGTGATCCTGAGTGTACACAAAGAAATGAAATGGATTCACAGAAACCAAATATGAAGTACGTTTTAGTAAATTTTTGACAAATCTGACCCAACAACACAAACCTCTTGCAGTCCAAATAAAGAAGAATTGATTGTCACATAAATCACCGCTCTTCTTAAGTTAAAATGAGGATGGTAACTCTCTCTATTCAGCACAGTAAAACAAGCCCTACCTATCCTTTTTCTTGTGCCCTTTCAGCTGTCATTCTAAAAAACATTTAAATCACATAAGTTGTATTTTTATTACAGAAAATGATTTAAAGAGAAGACAATCACTTCTATATCCACCACCTAGATTTAATAACATAACATATATGCATTTTCATTTTCCTATGTTTGTATTTTCCCATGCCTACGTTTGCTTCTTCTAATGAGAAATACAAAATGCAGTTCAGTAACCTTCTTTTCCCTTAACAATATATCATAGCCATCTTCCCACCTTTTTAAATATTGCACTTAACCAATCCTAACATGGCATCCATCACGTTTTATATATTCCTGTAGGAATCATCAAGGAGGTCTAGTGACTTACTCTCGTGCTTAAAAATGCTTCTCCAAGTCTGCTGCTCGCCCTGCCAGTCCTTTCCTTAAAGCCAAGGCTCCAAGGAGGCACAGTAATATCTGTCCCTGGACTCCCTCCACGTGAACCTCAGCCATTTTAACTGGGCATTAAACATCTACCTCTCCTTCACCAAACCCAGCTACTTAAAGCCTCGTTTTACTTGTGAGCCACATATATTGAGATCGTTCCTCAGAAATTCACGAGACACTGTTGTGTGCCTTTGAATGTTTACTACTACATTTATTAGGAAATGTTTTTCTCTGAAATTCCTTATTTCAAAGAAGTTAAAAATATGCCAGGAGCTTTAAAGACTACCTTCAGAGTCAATTAGCACCTACACATTTTTATTTAGTCACTTACATAAAAGATCCACCTGAACTATTTGCTGTAGGGTGAAGACACACTACACTATCGATATGAAAAGTTAAAGCATTTGGAGTTCTTAAATATTTAACACATAAATATTTAACTCATAAAATTGAGTCCCTTGAGATACAAAATTTGGTGCAGAAAAATAGTGACTTCGAGTTAATTCACCAGCTCTTTCAGGTAATGAGTTTGAGCCATGAGAAAATAACACAGGCAGAATGGCTTTTTACATTTTAAGTGGGTTTTATCAAATCTCAGTGGCAGAATCTTTTTTTTTAACTTTGGGAATCTATTCCACAACTTTAATCAAAGACTTTGAGAAGTATAAATCAATATCCACATTTACACTTAATTCATGGCCTTTCAGGGAAGCACATTATGATTAGGAAAGGCTAAGTAAAATGAGTTATATCATGATTATCATTACCATTTGCAGAACACCTGCAATGCGCCAGGTATTTTATATGCTTCATTTCTAGTCGTAATTCACCCTACAAAGTCGGCTTACAAATGAGATAACAGAAGCAGAGAAAGCTGAAGTCCTTCACCTTTGGTCACCCAGCTAGTAGGTGGCAGAGCCAGGATTCAAATCCAGTGCTTTCTGGCTCCACAGCCAGGGCTCACTGACCACAGACTACATACAAATCACACTCTTAGGACCCCTCTGTTCCCATCTGATGTGGGGACCGAACAAGCCCAAGGAAGAGGCTGAATCCTGTTACTAGCTGCTGCCTGAACCACCCCCATGCTCAGGAGGTAAGATGGAGCCCTCCTAAGCCACATCACAGAAAACAGCCTCTGGAGGGGGGCGGGTCTAGGAAATAGTCTTCCTTCTTATTCAGGAGGACAGATCAGACTGCACAGTTTGATGTCGGAATCTCCCCACAAAACAATGATTCTTATCACGCAGTAGAATCACTTGGAGAGCTTTGAAAGGTACTGATTCCTAGTCCCTTGCAGAGATTCTGACCTGACTGGTCTACAGTGGGGCCACAGACCAGAATTTTTTAAAAGATGTCTAGATGATTCTCATGAACACCCACTGAGAACGAACGCCTTTGAAGGTGTGTGTCTGCATGTGCACATTCATTTGTGTATACCTAAAAACCTAACATCAGTTATGTTTTCTTATTACATATATCCAGCAAAATCTGAAGCACAGGAACCAAAACGTCAGTAGGAAAGACAGAAGACCCGGACTACCGTACCTGGGTCGTATCCTCCATCAGTCCACGAATCTTCTCCACCACATCGTTGCGCCGGTGCTGGCGAAGGGCGCTAATTAACTGTGCGAGACTGGCCTCGGGGCCTCGAATGGTCCAGTGCTGCAGAGCTGCGTAGGCCCGCTCGTGGTCCGCGGTGTACCCATTGGAGAAAGCAGCCACCTCCCTCTCACTGGCATTGCACAGAAACTGATAGATATCCTTCCACTGGCTTCCCACTTGGGCTGCCACAAGCTTCAGGATGTCAATACCTGTTACGGAAATAAAATAAAAATAACAATAAATAAGGGAGGAAGGAAATAAATAAATATATATATAAATAAATAAATAAAAACACGTGAGGGAAGGTCTTTATATAAGGCCACTATGTTATAACGAACTAAAAGCAACATACTTATTATTTCACCTCAAAGGAATGCATTGCCTCCTACAAGCACCTGGCACATCCTGGGACTAGTTAGGCACCTCCTGCAAATTTCAATTCTTGAATGTGAAACCAGTAGGGGCAATCTTGAAAGTATAAAATAAGTAAGTCATGGGGATGTACCGTATAATAAACTACCCTTAAAAGATATTTTGAAGGCCAAACTCAAAGTAATCAGAGTGATTCCTTTGTTGCTGCTAAAAAACTAGAACCAAATAAAATCAGAGTCTCCCAGACTAAAAAAAGTGGCGACTTCAAGAAATGTAAAAAAACAAAAGGCACAGATTTAAACTGCAGTGGAGTTTATCCAGCCCTGTCTGGGGTAAGGGTGTTCAGGTTCTGGCATCCATGCTGTCAGCTGACGATGCACCCAGCTGTTCAAGCCCAATAGAGGCGTTCCTTAAGAACTCCTGACTTCTTGTGCTCTAATTTATGTTCAAGAACCAATTTTCTGATCTATTTAAGTTGACATGCAATTATAATGAAGACAACAGTGAAAATGACATTATAATAACAACAGCTATTATCTTCCAGGCATTAAGACACTAGCTCACTGAACATCTTGATAAAGCATTAACATTTCATTTGCACAGGTGAGAAAAAAAACTCTTAGAAAAGTTTTACAGTTTGTTCAATGTTACAAAGGGTAGGCAGGTTGAGTACTGAGCCCAATTTCCAAAAAATGTTACATATTGTCATTCTGGTTTATCAGTCACTTAGAAACTCAATCAGTGTGAATCTATAGTCCTTAAATTTGATGAATACAGGTGAAATGCCAAAATTAAATCTTGGAATCTGCAAACTCAGGATAGGCATGTGGCATCAACCCTCTGTGGGGTACAGCTTTCCCTCAGCAGCATGCTTCGGTGTCTTCATCTTTACAGAATCTTCTCCCCTCAATTACATAATGGCTTTGCCCAAATTTATACAGAGTGTGCCTGTAACTGCACAATAGGACTCTGGTAGTTTACATGGTGACTTCTCTGAGTCAATACCATGTCTTCCAATGGGGCCATACTTACATGCCCTGATACGAGAGTTATTACAGTTAACAATGCCTTAAAAAACACTTGCTACTCAATAAACAAAATGGGGCCACGTTCCCAAGTGAAGCTTAGTGAGGAAAGGAAAAGAGGAGAATAAAAGCTTCTTGTTGTGTTTAATTGACTTTTTCAATTAATTAGAGGTTAACCAAGGAAAAAAACAACTTTTTGCTCCTATCAGTTTTGAGGGGGAGATATTTATAAATTGAGTTACCAATTTTTGTTTAAGAGCAATGTAAGTTCCAGAAATTTCTTTGAAAATGCAGGCCTTTGTGGTTCCTCAGTATAAATCCTTACTCTGCCTATGCAATCCTATTGAGGCAGATGATTTAAAAGGCTGCATACACACCCTGAAACAACCTCCTGAAAATGGTTTTGAAACAGAAGTTCTTAGTAGAGGCTGCTTGCTTGTCAACTATAAAAGTAGAATGCCACAAATTGAGACATTACTGTCCTCACACTGTTTTCTTTGGCAGTGTAAAATATACTTAAACCAGTTGCTTTTCGGTTTTCAGAGCAATGTTTAGCCAGATACAGAGCTTTTCATTTCAGGCAAACGGACTCCTCCAAAAACCCCCACAGGTAACTTTGAGGAGTAAGGCAGCTCTTGAGGTCCATGTGGTAGATTGTACCAAACACCAAAAGGCTTATTACTCCCTGAATCTTAATTTAGGTCAATTTGACTAAGGTCCACAGTGTTTTACATGAAAATATGACTGTGTTTTCTTGTATGTGGGTCCATTGCTTAAATCTTCATAATGCCGATGACAGTGTGGCTTTGGGCAAACCACTAACTGTCATGTTCGTTTCCTCATTTGTACAATGGGGATATTCACTATGGTCCCTGGGGACGAGCTGATTAACATTTTCTATAGAGCTGATTTATTTTTGGAAGTACCCCATGATGATAAATGCTCCATATACTGGGCACTATAACTTAAAACTAAATGCATTTCTGATGCAAATACACAGCCTTTATAGAGTAATTATAGAGTTGAAAAGGCTTAAGCTTAATAACAGCTCCTTCTTCCGAAACCCAGTATTTATACTTTTTCTTTCAGCCACAAAATAAAAGAAAAAAAGAAAAACAGAAAAACACAAAGACTAGATACAATGAGATTGTCCTTCAAACTAAAATTGACTAGAAGCTAAATTTAAGGTCTGCGAATCAGGTTTTATCTTATTCTTTTACTGTGAAAACATGTGAGCCAACTCTCGTGAGCTGGCCTGGGTCAGCAACGTTCTACTCCACTGCCCGCTCCTATCGCAGGAGTTGTAAATCTGAGGGCGGCAGGCTCCCTCTGGAGATCCCAGCACTCAGCTGGGGGAGGGCGACCAGTCTAAGTTAGCCCATCAGTTCAATGCACCTTGTCCTTCTCACCTTACCACCAAGGAAAAAAGAAAAACCTGCGGAATATTTCAGAAGTATTTACTGAGCAGCCCCTGTGTGCTGCTGTATCTGCCGGACAGGTAGCCCTTAAGAACTTTTAAGACAAAAAGAGTGTATCACCAAGAAAATGCAGTGAAAATCAGAGTAACACCAGTGAAGCAAAACTGGATGGGCTTTGAAAGTGTTCTTTCTTTAGAAAGAGAGTTTTAGGCAAAACTAAATACAACTAGAGAGGAAAGCAGAAGGATGATTAAAACAAATTGAGATGGTTTCCTCTTGGGAAAGGAGAGGAATATTAGCAGGCAGGTGCACAGAAGGAACTTCGAAGCCATTCACAAGAGTCTATTCCTAAGCTGGATGGTGACAAAAAGGGTCTTCTTTTTATCACTTTATTTGATGTTTACTTTATTATTCCTTTTTAAGCTGTATCTATAACACACATACATTTATGTAACATGTATTTTTATATATTTTATATATGCACATACTGTTATGTGGGATATGTGGTTTTTGAGTGTTGAGTTTTATATGAGGAGTCTCATGGAGAAAGGTTGGTGTCCAGTTCAAAGTCACCCAGCTAGTTAGCAGTACCTCTGCTGTGGTTAACAGGGAATGCTGTGTTGCCGAGGAGCACTGTTATTCACTGGAATCAGGTTCCGGGCACAGGGCCATGCAGCGTGTGTATGAGTGCACTCGGGGTTGGCCATGGTGTGTATGGCTGTGTTCTAATTAAAACTATATTTACAAAGAGGTGGTAGTGGGCTGGATATTGTAAGTGCTGTAGTTCACTGACACCTGAAACTATAGCAATTTAAATGGCCAAGCAGTTTATAGCCATCTAGTAAATCACAAAATCTCATCTTCTATAACCAAGACACTTAAGAGTAAATGGTTTACACTCCTCCCCAACCAGAGGGTAAACAGCTTATAAATCACCCTACTCTGGGAGACAGCAGAAATCCAATTAGTGCCATTTGCCAACCACATCCAAGGACAGATGAGGTTAAGGGAATAAATCTCATAAAGATGATGAATATTATATTGAGATCCTCCCCCATGACCTCCCTTAAAGAGAGGTAGACTATCAAATGGCATACGATTTAGAAAAGCATTTTGTTAAAGGAAAACATACACACACACAAACACACACCCCAATGAAAGTTTCCACCCCAATTATTAACCTCAATTTGAAATGACAGTAAGTGAAATAGACACCACCTCTGCCCCATCAGAGTCCTAAGAGTTTTCCTCCAGACAGGAGACAGTCAGTGTGTTGCCTTGACCTGAACTGTTTAGGTAAATGTGATACCAAGTCTTTTTTTTCTCAGACTGAAAAGAAACACAACTTTCGACCCACTGAAGTGCTGACAGACAGAGGCATGGAGCTTAACTTTCCTTTTCCTATATGATGTCAGGTCTTGGAGTGCTGGGAATGACTAAAGTTTCTAAACAAGTTATTGAAGGGGTCAAGGCCAATAAATGGGCCTGCGCTTTGCCAGGAGGGACGTGTGCTCAGGGGGCCCTGGCCCCAGGCAAATGGCTTGTGAATTTTAAGATGCAAGTAGTGAAAAAAAACATGAACTCTGCATTCACAAGATATGACTCCATGACCTTGGGCAAATGACAAACTCTTAAGATTTCGATGTCCACATCAATAAAATACCACCTCATATCTCACAGGGTGGGTACGAACAGTTGTGGAATCAAGTATTAAAACGATCAAGCACAGCACGTCAGTGCATAGTGGTTCTCCTTCCCCTGTCCCTTCCATCCTTGAGTGGACAGTATCACTGGGCAGCATACCTGGAAGGTGGGAGGAGCTCTACATAGACAGAGGTTGTAACACCAGGATTATAGGTGCTGAACAATGAAGCCAAGCACCAGAATCCTGGGCTCCTGTGCTTCCCAGAGCCTCACCAGTATGTGTTGAGAGGGGCACCATCCACAAAAAGGCAAATGTGGAAAGCAAAAATGCCACTGCTGTCCCTGTCCGGTGCAGGACCATGAAGCAGGAGGCACCACCGACACCACCCAGGTCCACCGTGAGGGAGAGAGGCATGCAGTGACCAGCTGGGTGATTGCAGAAGAAACAACATTTTCCAGTGCATTCTAAAACCCTGAGTTATATACTATCTGGGTCACAACCCTAATGTGAGGCTCTTTCCTTTTTAAGCTCAGCATGAACTGCGGCATGCAAAAAAGGGTTTCTCTTCTTTTTACAAAAGCCTGACCTTTGTAATTGGAAGGTATTATAGCTCTTCGCTTTTGGAGGTAAAGTATCTGAAATGACTGCCATCATTAAGAGCCCATATAAAAGCCTCCCTGGACGAGGTACGGAGGGCGGTGGTGGCAGAGCCGGAGAGGAAACAAAGGCCGGCTGCAGCCTGCGATGCAGCACTCCAGGTTTCGTGCCCTGCGACCCGGCTCCACACGGAAAGGGTGCGTGGAAAAGAAATTTTTCAATTTTAACAAAGCTTTTTCATAGTACCAAACGCTCATCATTTAAAAGATCAAAGCATTCCCACGGCATCCCCCATACTTGTTAAATGTAATGTCGGTTCTCATTATTCTTCCAGAAAGAGAAGCAGAGAGACAAATGATGAGAAAATTCCCATGGAGCTGATTAACGTACAGCCTCCTCCCAGGACAGACGACTCCCCAGTTCTCCCTGTGCTGGTTTCTCCACACACACAGCAGCCTTTGAGACACGCACGTGGGGATCAGGAGACATGAGCTCAAGACTACTTCCCTTTTACCACCACCCTGACCTCAGCTACCCGCCGCAGGCGTATAAGCATGTGCTGTGACCACAGGCTTACACATGACAGATACATGGGCAAAGATGGACGCAATGTATATTCAGAACAATGTAGGTCAGGTTTGGAAATTTGAATTAAAGCCTGGTTTTAGCATTCCTAGAATTGATGTTCTTCCTTATACAATGGTAATTTTCTGACCACCTTCTGCCCAAGCCCCATGTCTGTTTTTGTTTTTTTAATATATTTTATTGATTATGCTATTACAGTTGTCCTATTATCCCCCCTTCATTCCCCTCCACCCTGAACACTCTCTCCTACCCACATTCCCCCCTTTAGTTCATGTCC
>CM052541.1:106998557-107064794 GCA_028533065.1 Trachops cirrhosus
AGCCTCTCCTTATTTTTTTGAATTCTTAATTCTTCATTCTTTTCTGGTTGTATATTTTTTTCTTCCTTCTGGTCCACTCCATTGATGTGAGACCCAGCTTTCATTCCATCACTATTGGTTCCCTGTGCATTTTTCTTCATTAAACTTATTGTAGCCTGCATTTTTTCATCTAATTTGCGACCAAAATCAACCAATTCTGTGAGTATCCTGATCACCAGTGCTTTGAACTGTGCATCTGATAGGCTGGCTATCTCTTGGTCGCTTAAAAGGATGGGTTCTGGGGCTTTCAATTCTTCTTCTGTTTGAGCCATCTTTTTGCTGGTTTTTTTTTTTTTGGTCTTGTCGAGCTCCTGTAGTGAGGGGCGGGGCCTTAGGTGTTCACCAGAGCGGGGCACCCCAGTCTCTGGGTTGTGATGTTGTATGTGGGGGCGGGGTCCAAGAATGAACAATGGCACTTGCTCCGCTCTTCCTAGGACTTCAGACCCTTCTGACACTTTCCACAAGCTAACTGGGTCCCTCTGTCACCAATTCCGGCGTGAGTGGGCCTGTGCACCCCGCGGGACCTTCCTTTTCAGTCAGTGACCCAAAGCTCTATTTCCCGGTGCTGGGACCCTGAGTTGCACGCAGTGCCTTGCTTCACAATGGCCGCCTCACTGGGTCTGCCGGTCGCCACCCCCTGGCCAGGGCCCACCAGCCACTGCCGCCCATGCGCCCAGGGTCTGCCTGCTGCGGACTTGCGTGCCACCCCGGTTGCTCAGGTCTGTGCTCTGAGTTCCTCGCCCAGCCTGACTCTGCCCCTCCTACCGGTCTGGATGAAAGTGTCTATTTTTAAATCCTTGGGTGTCCGAATTCCATACACTTCAATTTTCTGTCAGTTCTGGTTGTTATTTTGTTTCTATATTGTTGTCGTCCCTATCTTGGTTGTGCGAAGAGGCACAGTGCGTCTACCTATGCCTCCATCTTGACCGGAAGCCCCCATGTCTGTTTTGATTTACTGTTGTCCCCAGGACCTCCCAGAGCCTAGCCCAAGATAGAAGTAAAATGAGTATCTTTGAATGAATGAATGAATGAATGAAAGCCTTTTTTGTCATCCCTCCCCTCTTGCCTGAATGCCCCCACCATTTACCATCTCATTAGCCTCTGTAACAAGCCACTAACTACCTGAGCAGCCATATACTGTCACGCCTTTGCCAGGGGGCCCTGCCAGATCTCCAGTCTCTATAATAATGATAAGGAAGACCCACAGAGTGGTCACCAATGTGTGGAACTTGAGCTTTCTGGCACAGGAACCCACTTCCTGTGCAGCAACCTCTCCCTCTGCTGGTGCCCTTCTCACTGAGGGTTGTCCACCGAGTCCACATTAGGGACCAGGGCCCAGCAAGGGCAAAGTTCTCCTGGGTTCTCCCACTGCAGTGAAACCCTCCTGCAGAGATGAGCCATCCAGGCAATAGTCTGGCAACAGAGTAAGTGCTCCTAAAAGCAACAGTCTCTCATGCAGATGTGTTGTTGCAGTAACACTCATATCATAGGACGGTTAAAAAATGGTTATCAACAGGGACCACTCCCAACGCATCACACAGGAAACTGCTTTATCAGCACTAGGAACTTGACTTCTTGCCCTGAGTTAAAAGATACCGCTTTCACCCTGGCCAAAAGTTAGTTGGAGCATCATCTCATACACCAAAAGTCTGCGAGTTCAATTGCCAGTCAGGGCACATACCTAGGTTGCAGGTTCAGTCCCCCAATTGAGGCGCACACAGTAGGCAACTGATGTGTCTCACTCACGTCTGTTTCTTTCTCTTTCTCTCCCCTCCAAAATCAGTAAATATATCCTCAGGTGAGGATTAAAAAAAGTAATTGAAATCTTGTCAAAGGTTCAATGGACACTCATTGTAAACTTAGATGAGTCTCAAGAGATACTAAAAAGCACTGTGCAAAGGTCTCGTGGGGTTAATGGACAGAATGTTTACCAATGACAAACTCTATCAAAACAGCAGACAATTTTCCAGATGGAAGGAATAGATACCACGGACGTTGTGAGAAAAACTAATAATCCTTTCTTTCATTCCACAGGGGAAACAAAATCCACAAAACTAAAAATGCCTCCCTCTACCTGTCTCAGTTAGTGTTTGAGGCTGCTCATTTATTCATTCAGCCAAAGTGTAGTGAGAACTTCCTCTGTTCCAGACACCGTCCTGGGCACCGGGGACGTGGCAGTGGGCAAAGCAAAACAAAATCCTTTCCTCATGAAACCTGCATTCATCCTACTGGGGGAAGCAGGGAGAATAATGGAAATAAGTACTAAAATACTTAGTGTGTTAGATAGTGAGGTGTGCTAAGAAGAAAATTAGAGGGGGAACTAGAGAAGAGGGGGCAGGGCTCAGGTTTTAGATACAGGGTCTTCTCCCTCATGTCTAAGAGAAGGCCTCACTGATGCTGAACTTTCCAGTTAAGAGCTGAAGGAGGTAAGGGAGGAAGCCCTGCAGATGTCCGGGGGAAGGCATACCCAGGAAGAGGGAACAGCAGGCGCAAAGGACAGAATGATATTGGCATGAACAAAGAGGAACAGGAGGCTGGTGCCAGTGAGCAGGGGAAAGAAGCAGGAATCAGGCTGAGAGAACCGTGGAGCGGGGAGTGCGGTCACACTGGGCCATCAAGGCTGTACTCTGAGTGTAGTGAAAGTCACTGGAGATTCTGACCAGAGAATGACATAGTCTGACTTACTCCGGCTCAGTTACCAGTCAGGGCACATGCCTGGGTTGCGGGCCAGGTCCCCAGTTGGGGACACATAGAAGGCTGCTGCACAATGATGTTTCTTTCCGTCTCTTTCTCCCTCCCTTCCCTCTCTCTGAAAGTAAATAAATAAAAATCTTTAAAAAATAAAGAAAGAAAGAATAAACTAAAGTGGAGCAAGCAGTCGGAGGCCAAGGCTAGGATTCTGGAGTGAGGTAACTGTGGCTTGGGCCAGAGTGGTAGAAATGGAAATGACAGGTAATGGCCGACATCTGTATATATTCTGAAGGTAGAGCTGATTAAACTTACTAATGGATCCAACATGAGGTGAGAAGGAAGGAAAGGCATTGAGGGTAACTCTAAGGTTTTGGCCAGAACAAGCAGACAACTGGAGTAGTGGCCACGTTCTGCAACGGGAAACTGATGTGGAGCTCTGGTTTGGGGTTCAGCGTTAGATGTCTTAAGAGTGAGGTGCTCATTAGACACCTGGGTCTGTCAAGCAGGCAGGAGGGTATCTGCACATGGAGTTCAGGTACAAGACCCAGGCTGAATATATGCATTTGGGAATTACCAATATATAGAGGGTATTTTAAAGCCAGGGGACATCAAGGGAGGCACAGTGTGCAAGCAGAAAAGCGTTCCATGTCCTGAGCCAGGGACACTCCCCACTGCTTAAAGGGCAGGCTGAAGAAGAACCAGCCAGGAGCTGAAGAGCTAGGAGCTAAAGAAGGAACAGCCGGAGAGGGGAGAACCAGGAAGACTCAGTGTCCTGGAGGCCAATGGAAGGAAGTGTTTCAAAGAAAAGGGAATGTAGGTCCCAAATGCTGCCCATGAGCCAAGTAAAGGACACCTGAGAACTGAACAACACAGTTGACATCACAGTTGAAATCCTGTTGTCAC
This sequence comes from Trachops cirrhosus, assembly GCA_028533065.1. NCBI lineage: Eukaryota > Metazoa > Chordata > Mammalia > Chiroptera > Phyllostomidae > Trachops > Trachops cirrhosus. The sequence continues at coordinate 107,002,191 of CM052541.1, forward strand.
ACTCTATGGAAAAGAGGCAAGAATGTAGCTAAGAAAAATGTTGCCGGCTCTCACCGACTCTAAGACATCTGAATGCATATTTGAATTAATGCCTTTTCACGCTTGGCCACAGTGGGGTTCCCTCAGTGGTGTACCAATAATGGTGTGCCTCACAATCAATGGCAACTTAGACTTTATGAAATATAATAAGAGTTTTAATTTATAAACTTGAACCCACTTATTTTTTAAAATTCAACATGTCATCAACACACCAAATAAATATGTGGAATTCTGTACACACATTGCAATGTTTACAACCAATTGGTCATGAAATATGATCAATAGAATTCTAGAAATTCCTTATCCTCTGCAAAATCTGCATGCATAATACCTGACCAGGATGACTTAAGGACACTAATTTTTAAGGATTTTATTGGCATTTTAGCCTCAGGTGGGGAAAACACTGATTTGTTTTTTAATATCCCAAATAGCTTGATTTCAAATGCTGCTAGATAAATTTTAAAATAAAATATATATCTAAAAAATAAATACCTTCCTTCTAAAGCCCAGGGGAAGACGTCAATGGTGGGTGGGCCTGGGGAAAAGAGCAGTCTCAAGCCCCCAGAGCAAAGGCCACATCAGCTGCTTTCTCTCTGGCCAGCCACACTGCATGAGATAATGCTTTCAAATAAATTTTTTTATCCTCAGCCAAGAACATTTTCATTGCTTTTGGAGAGAGAAGAAGGGAGAGAAACATCGATGCAGGAGAAAAGCATTGATTGGTTGCCTCCCACACACGCCTGGGGATTGAACCCACAACCTAGCTATATACCTTGACTGGAAATCGAACCCACAGCCCTTCCTTTAGGGGAGGGTGCTCCAACCAACTGAGTCATACCAGCCAGGGCAAGATAATGCTTTTTTTAAGCTACAGCAATAAGGCTTTTTCTCCTGCAACAGTTCTGTGTGCTTCATAATCCTCAAACACCCGAAGAGGTAAAACAGAAAGGTGCTGTCTGCTGGTAATGGCTTTACTGGAAGCAAAGTTGGAAAAGGCAGAGGTGGGGTGTGGGTAAAAACAGCCCACCTCTTTCTTCCGCTGTGAAGTGACTGAGGCTGGGACAGTGCTGGGGGCAAGCGCTGGGACACAGCAGCCTCTTAGAGGGAATAATCTGCTCCCTTCAGCCCGGCTTCCTGGTGTTTACACTTCAAGTCTACTTCCCATAGGAAATCTGGGCTGACAGACAGGATGACTGTCTGGAATTTTTTTAGTCAAGGAGTCTTCTGGCGGAGGGGGGTGGCTTCTATGGTTCTAGCTGCTGCTGCTGCCTGGTGCTGAGAAAAGCAAGTTCAACAGATGTGAGTTCAGTTAGCAGGGCTCCACCACCTCTGACTCATCTGAAAGAGCCCTTAGTCTAAAAAGATAGCTGTCAGACCTTCAGCCGTTGGATATCTGGCTTTTTCATCTCAAGCAATCCCAGAAGAAAAGTAGGGAATCACAGCAACCTCAACAGAGGAAAACTCCTTATTGATGACAATTTTGTAGTTGTTTCATTTCAGAACAAGCTGGGTTTTGTGACTGAGGAAAATAATTTTTCTTGATTGAATGTGGTTAAAATATAATAAACCACAGAACCTGGAAATTTGTAACCTGGAAATATAAAAATCCGGATTTTTATAAATCCAGATTCTAAGAATCAAGGGGTAGTGCATAGAGCAGACCGGTGCCCAAGTTTAAAGCCTGTACAGCCACCTTCTAGCTGTGTGACTTGGGCAAGTTATCCTCTGTACCTGTCTCCTCCATTTATGAAATGGGGAAAGTGATGATACTGGCCTACCTCATAGATTAAGAAAATTAAGTTAATCTTTAAAAATGCTTAGAACCAGATATGGCACTTAACATGATAAAGGTCTTTGTTAAAGAAAACTAAACAATGAAAATTTCATGGTAGCAGAAACCTTTCTTATGAGGTTAGAAAAATATATTAGTAGTCATGATTTATGTCATCTCTGTACCCCCAAATCACCTTGTGCTCTGTGTGGGTAGGAGCAAACACCCCATAACCTCACTTTAGAAAAAATAATGAAGGGGAGAAGTACTTATTATCGAATTCCTAACACACTTCATTTGCTCTTCATTTCTAAACTACATATGGCAGTTTTAATAAGTCAGATGAAATGTTTTTTTTAGTCATTCCTGAAAGCAGACCGAAGAGTCTGTTCATACTGTTCGAATATATCCAAGGCACAGCTTCCAGGGACTCAACATCTATCACCTAAGCAACCACTGCAAACTAGGGTTGTTTTTTTGAATACAAAATTTGTTGTATATTTATACAAAAAAATTACATTCCACTCCTATAATTGGGCTGCATCTTACTGCTTAGTCTGGGAAGAGGACAAGGTCTGCAGAGTTGATAATCTAGAAGATGCATTTCCTTCACAGCCCCCAATAAAAAACAGTTCTCCCGCACTTGGCCAATCCTAAAGGAGGAGCCACAAGTTAAGAGGAAGAGGAAGAGGAGAAGGAAACATATTTCCTGGACCTGTTTTGGGGATTCATAAGGACAAAACAGGGAACAAGGTTGTTACCAGGTAAAACCTAAAGACAACAGATGAGAAGGGACGTGTTTTTCTGTTAACTAGGTAAGTTGAGACGATGTCAAGTTTTGCTTTGACTGAGCAGGGAGTTGTGGATAGGGGACAGGATGAAAGAAATAAAATACATGTTACCAGGAACTCAGGATCTAAAATATAGCTTGGTTCAAGGACAGTGTCTGAACCTTTCAGACAAAGTGCTCTAAGCAAACTGTGTCCTGGCTCTTTGTCTACCTTCTTTCCCCTAAGAACAGCCCTAACATAAAGATTAGGACATCAAAGTTATGCAAATAAGAGGTTCAACCACCAAACCAACTGCTCAGTACTTTAAATGTGTCTCTGGGTTTTCAGCTTGAGATATGGAAAGTGTTTGGTTGTGAGTTGTTTTCAGCTTCCCGTTTCAATTTTTACATCACTGAAGGATAAGATTTTAGAATGGAGTGAGACATTAGACATACTTGAATCCAAGAGCTTCATCATACCAGTGAGCAAAAACAGGCCCCCAGGTCCTTCCCTTTGCACACCTTCCCTCTCCCAGCCAGCACTGCCCCACTCCACCTGTCTCCTACTGAGGTTTCCATTCCCCGCCCCGACCCCGTGCTTCCCTCCTCCCAGTTCCCCAGGTTGCACTATCACCTCAGCACATGCTCCCCACCCTGCAGGAACTCCTCACCCTGCAGGAGCAGGCCAAGTGGGCAAAGTTCCTTCCTTTCACCCTTTAGAACGCTGAGAATCAGACTACATGCACCACACTGTCATTTTCCAGTTTCTTCTGTACTGGGCAACCGGCCTTTACGGCATTTTATGGCCAAAGTTCCCAGTGCAGATGTTTTCTCTGCAGCCATTTCTCCTGGTCCACATGACTCATTAAATTTGTCCCTTAATAGAATCCTACTTGGTTGAATTAGATATAGTTGTTTGTCCCTCTGCCCTGCTCCCAGTTCTCCATGAAGGCTTCAGTACAGCTTAACTCTCTGACCTTCTCTTGGGAGGAGACACAGAAAAGGAAGCTGAGCTAGCAGCTTTATGAATGTCACATATGATCTCATTCAATGTTCCTAAATAACCCCATGAGATAGACAGGAGTTATGTCCACAGTACAGATGAGAAAACTGAGCAGAGGTTCAGTAGCCTGACATAGTTATGAAGTTAGGGCTGTTATTCCAAACCCAGGCCAACCTGACTCATCCGCCCTCTTCTTTTCGCTGCCACATGCTGCGTCCCGGTGAGACAGGCCCATGAGCAAGACACGTGGGATAGGGAAACTGAGGCAGATAAACCGCCTAGCAGTTTACAGTCATCCAGTAAGTCACAAAGTCCTGTCTTCCCTAACCAAGGAAACTTAAGAGTAAATGGTTTACACTGCTCCTTTTCAACCAGGGGGTAATTAACTTATACCACCCTAGTCAGGGAGATAGGTAACAGAAATCTGAGGGGTGTAGGATGGACAGAAGAGGGCAAAGGGGGAGAAATTGGGAAATGTAACAGAATAACAACAAAAAATGATTTAAAAAAAAAGAAATCCAATCAGTACCATTTGTGCCAACCACATGGAAGGACGGAGAAAGCTAAGGGAATAAATCTCATTTTAGCGCATCAACATAAAGCTGATGACTACTCTATTGAGATCCTCCTGTAAGACCCACCCCCACAAGCTCCTAGCCTTTAAAAGCCTCACACCCAGGCCTTTTCCCCCCATTTCTTTCTCGGTGTGCTTTTTCTCCCTCAGTTCTAAGGGTCCCCTCTGAAGACTTGCAACTAGGTGAGTAATGAGCAGCAGCCGCTCGTCCCGGGCTGACCCCCGAGCCTGTCTCCCAGGCCCCCTTTTCTCTGACTTCTCAGTGAACCAACTGCAGCCCCGTCTTGGCTCACCTTTGTCACTGTGTACTTCCCCCAGAGCCCAAGAAGCCCTGCCTAAGCTCTCTCCAGTTGCTTCTACTATCCTAAGCCCTTCCTTGTTTCACTGTCCCCAGCTTTAATCAACATACTCTCAAAGTCACCCGGACTCATGTTGTGAAATCCTTCCTGCACGGAATCAAGAACCCAGGTGCTACCCAGCAGGAAGCAGACCCTCTCTGGGCCCAGTTCCTGTTGGGTAGGTAACACCAGGACTAAGTAACATGTTATCACCTTGCCACCTTTTCCTAGCTCCCGCACATATCTGACAGTCCTACTTTGTTGCTTATCCCTTTAGGGACTGGGAAACAGTTAGTACTAAAAGTGAGGTTGAGTACTAATTGCCTCCACAGCTCCCTCCCTCCCACAGCTTCTCTGCCTAAGTCTCTCACAAGGCCATTCCACTTCCACTCTGGTTAAACACAGACACCTAAGCATTTCCTAAGGTGCCTCAGCCTTTGAATTACTGGGTTCCTCTCTTCCCATCACCCTGCTCCCCAGTGTTCAGAGCCAAAGTGTTCCACTTTAAAGAAGCTAATCAGATGGAGGAATGTCAGCAATCTTTTTGTTGCCAGTTTTCACATTATTTCACAACACTGCTGTCATGGAAGCCTCTCTAGCTCCAAAAAATAATTCCTCTTGACTAATTTAGTATAAAGAACCCACCTTACTATATGTTTAAATCCCTAACACCATGTATCACTGTAAGTCAAAAGGATAAAAATCCAATAGGTAAATAGCTTGAAAACAATCCAACCTCGAAAAGGTTAAGTGTGTAGGTAAGGCATGGTGTTCTAGACAGGGGCCACCCAACAATGATGGCGATGTTCTGTATCGGTCCTATCCCATACGGTAGCTACCAGCAGCATGTGGCTACTGAGCACTGAAGCCCTGACTGCTGCAACTAAGAAACTGGATTTTTAACTTTGGCTAATTTTAGTTTTAAACTTAATAGCTCATGTGATTACCCTGTAAGCCAGCACAGCTCCAGACCACCCCTCCTGGAACCCTGTGTTATTGGCCCTGCATAGGGGACAGACACACAATAAGACCCAGTGTCTGCTCTCTAAGAGGTTATAAGCAACGTGGGGAGACAAACCACATACACCAAACACTTAAATGGTGCATGACCATAAAAGCTGAAGGAATTAAGGAATAGAACCTTAGAATCTAGTTCTATAGACCGAGGCTTTTGCCCTTTTGCTGCTGTAGGCACAGAGCAGTCTGCTTGAGAAAGTGCACCAGTTGCTTTCACAATCCCTTTTGCAGTCAATTTAAAGGAGATGCTGTCCTTACATATTATGTACTTGAAGTAACTACACCAGAAGGGATTACTGTCCCTGTCAAATGCTTACTGTCTCCCTATGGTTCAGGACTAAGAATGTGCTAATTAGGAACTAAGCCACTTTAAACAAAATAAACCCAATTCCTTTGTCTCTCACCCTACTTTTCTTCATAGCCTGAAGTCTGAAAGGAAAAGGAAATATGACTGAGCAGACATACTGTGCATTTTTTGCTCCCTTTATCACCTTGCAGAACCTCCTCCACAAGCATTTTCAGGCACTTTCAATTCCTAATCTGCTTCTCCAACGTCTCTTCAGACTCCCTGGGACAACAGGTTGCTGGGGACCCAACTTCATAGTTTTTCCAAATGGTCAGAGGTAAGGGCAAACAGAGGAGGCAGGGGCGGGGGGGAAGAGAGAGAAGTAGGGAAGGGAGAGAGGAGAGGAGGAAAGGAAGGAAAGGTCATGAGGAAGGACTCGTATCAGAAAGAGCAATGAGAGAACAGCAGTTGGTTCTGTTCTCAGCCAACCCAGTTCTCAACTGGGACTGGACCCCGGTTCTGTGTCTTCCATAGCTCTAAGGACGGACTGAAGTGACTGTTTTGAATCATTATAGCCAGCTGTATGTGGACTACATTTCACTACCTTTACTTTTGTGCTTTATGTGACAAAACAGATCAGACAAAATATACTGTTTTCCATGAAACCTTCCAATTAACAAGAACTTGCATTAATCTTAAGTAAAATTCAACATGTTGGAGCCCCACTTACCCTATAACGTTGGGGCTACACTGCAAAAAGAAAGTTTTATTTAAACAACAAAAACATAGATTGAGAATTAGCAATAGACTTACATCTTAATGACACTTGAATCCAGCAATAAAAAACACTTAAAAAGATTTTTGTGTATGAAAATCCTGAAGGGACTTCCAATGCCTTTTGCTGAAATAGACACATTGCGAGAAGCCACACTCCAATCCCAGTCTACTAAACATAATGTGACTCTGGCTTCACAGAGGAAGGAACAGACAATAAAGCACAGCACCCTCAGTCTCCCATCCTCTTGGCCACATAGGGTCTCTTCTCGGGCTTCCAATACTAGGGTTCCGTGACAGTAGGATTGCAGTTTTGTGGAATTCAACTTCAAAAACCATAAGTCCGTGGTAGGCAGAAAGGGGTGAATAGAGCCAAAGAAAGAGGTTCTTGTGGAGAAAGACAGGAGTCCATGGCTTGGCCTCAGAGCGCTGAGGGTCTATGGTGCTCGGTGCTTGGGAGCAGGGCCTGCCCTGCATAAGGCGGGCAGGCGTCAGTGAGGTCATACACGGCCTCTCAGAGAGAACGCCCAGGACTTGCAGTTTCATCCCCACTCTCATCCTCACAAATGGGCAAGGACCAGAAAAAGATCTTATTATACAGATTATCTGCTGCCCAGAACTCAATGCAATCAGAACAAGATATTGTTTCTACAGGCCTCTGCGAGCACCTGGAATGGTTTTCACTAAACAGAACCTCTCTTTGTAATGGGATTTTACTTAGTTGAACCTTTGAGAGCAGAAATTTAGGGGGGGGAAATAGACCTTCTTTAGAAAAATACTTTAAATATAAACATCCCAATGAAAAAACCTGGGAGGAGGGGCTTTTGGAAAAGACAGAGACACCTGAATGAGACTACGTTAGTCCCTCCTTCTCCTCAGAGAATACATTCCAAGACTCTCAGTGGCTGCCTGAAACTGCAGACAGTACCAAACCTACGTACACTTACTATGTGTATACATACATACCTATGATACATACCTATGCTAAAGTCTAATTTACAAATTAGGCCCAATAAGAGATTACCAGTAATAATAATAAAATGGAAAAATTATAATATCCTGTAATAAAAGTTATGTGAATGTGATCTCTCTCTCAGCAAATTAGCACAAACTTCTTTCTTCCTTCTTCACAATTTCACAATAGAAGTTTTATGCTTACCATAGATCTCAGCAACCTCAGCATAAGATTTTTTAAATTTCCTTATTAAGTCAAGAGCTTTCATCTTTTCACTTAAACAAAGCACTTTACAACTTCTCTTTGGCATATCTAAATCGCCAGCATCACTACTCTTGCTGTTTGGGGACATTCTTAAGTATGGAATAAGTGTTACTTGAACCCAAGCCCTGTGGAATCCCAACAGCCAACCTGATGACTGAGGTTACTACATGGCTACAGAGCAGGTAGGTCTACAGCGCGGAGACGCAGGTCAAAGGGATGATTCACATCCGGGGCCAGAAGGAGCAAAACAGCACGAGGTTTCACCATGCTACTCAAAATGGCATACAACTTAGAACTTCTGAATTGTTTATTTCTGGAATTTTCCATTTAGTATTTTCAGACCCCCAGTTGACCATGGGTAACTGAAACAAATAAGGGGGAACTACTGCATTTGGATTTAGTTGGGAAAGCACTTTGCTGAGATACCACTTTCACAGAAAGTATGGTCAGGCTTTGTTGGATTTGGCACTTCCATTCGTTTTACAAAACTATATATTGTTTGAACAACACAGGCATAGTAGTTTACAGCATTACCATGGTCATAAGAATCTGTAAGCATTGTATACTTTGATAACTCACTGTGTCCTCAAAAATTCTGAAAACTACACTGCAAAAGAGAGTTCAGAAATATAGCGGACCATAATCTACTCCATAAATTCAACTACAAAAGGAATAGAGTCATTCGTGCCCTGGCTGGTGCGGCTCAGAGTGGATTGAGCACTGGCCTGAGAACCAAAGGGTCACTGGTTCAATTCCCAGTCAGGGCACATGCCTGGGTTGAGGATCAGGTCCCTGGTTGGGGGTGCGCAAGAGGCAACCACACATTGATGTTTCTCTTCCTCCCTTCCCCTATGTCTATAAATAAACAAAAAAATCTTAAAAACAAAAAAAGGATTAGAGTCATTTCTTTAATAAAGTGAATAATGAGAGAAGAGTTTCAAATATTTACATAATCCAGCAGGATGTTCTCTACTACTTTTCCACTAATTAGATGTATCAGGACAAGAGTTCTAAGTGGTCACTTCAAGGGCAATTTAAAGAAATATTTGACCCTAGACCAGATCCTATACCAGAGATAAAAATAAAGGGTCAGGGAAGAGATCAGAAAATTATTTTATGGATGCACATATGTGTGTATATAGACAATATATACCGTATACTATACAATAAACTATTCTGTATTATACATATCTTATCATTTACAAAATCTATTTTTTATAGAGAGAGAGCACATAAAGCAAAAGGGCAAAATGTTAACCATAGGTCCATCTAGGCACAGGTATACAGGTATTCTTTGTACTATTCTTGCAATGTTTCCACTAGGTTTGAAATTATATTCAGACAGAGAAAACTTTTATGAAAAGGAAGGAGAGGACTGAGGCCGCCTTGCCCAGCCAGGCTGCCGGCGAGGGACAGTGGCGTCAAGTCTGGGCGGCTCCGTCCCCGGAGCGCGTCCGTCTCAGTCGGATTTGCACCTGGTTTGACTATTACACACGTCAGCAAAAGGAAGCTGAATGAGCTGCTGCTGGTGTTTTTTTCACTTTTTCTAAATTTTTGAATATAAAAGTAGCATGTGCTTATTTTAGAAAATTTGGGGAAAGAAAACTAACGAAGAAGAAAAAAATGCACACATAAATCTCACCTATTCCCACCAAACTTGAAGAAACAGCACTGTCATTTCAGCCTATTTTCTTTCAGTCTTTATCCCAAAGTTTTAGGAGAACTGGGGTTATATTATATGACTTGTGTAGTCTGGGCTGTTTTTTCTAACCTCTAAACTAATGTAAATAATTTCCTGTAAGATCAGTCAAAAACTTCATAGAATCTTCAATGTCAATATAATATTTCATATTATAGATAGGCCATAATTTACTTAGTCATTTCCTTAAAACTATCCCTTTGACTATTTCCAGCATCAATTTATTATACATAATGCTGAGTTAAAAGTTTAAGATCTTTGTGTTTAAATTTTTTTTTTGTGCTTCCAGTTTATACCTGTATAATAGATTCCCCCCAAAATTGCTGGGCCAAAGGGTATAAACATTTATAAGACTCAATACAAAAAGTCAAATCATTTTTGTTTTGTTTTGGGTTTTTTTTGTTTTTGTTTTTGTTTTTGTTTGTTTTTTTCAGAAAGTTAGGCTAACACTTTTACCATTAAGGGGCAAGAGGGTACCTAACTAGAATTATCAAAATTTCAAGCTAAAATCTCACTCTAGGATTTAAAGAAAGGGAAGTTACTGCCACAGTCTGAAAACTGCCATCCTCACACCAAACAGCTCCTAGGGCAACTTCCGTAAGCTATTTTTGGCCTTCAAAAAAGGAAAAACAAATATTCCGACCCATATCAACACACTGTGTACTGACTACTATGTAGATGTGGGGCCCGGCCTCAAACAGCCACCATCGTATCAGGCTCTGGGTGTCTGTAATCTAAAAGACCTTCCTACCCTGGTAGAAATGGGGTCCTAAAAATGTAAGACAGGGGTGGGGGAAGTACTTGGGCAAAAAGGATGGGACTCTAAAAATAAGGTTCAGGTTCAAAAAGGCAAACTTAAGACCAGTGGTTTTTTTTTTACTTTCTTAGCAACCTAGCTGGGTAAAAGGGGGGCTCCAGTGAGGAGCCAGTCCCATCTGCCTTGGACAAACAGCCAGCCTGGCTCAAGACTGCAGCCACACCTCTCCGATCGCAGCCTCCTCGCATGCTGATTGACAAGGCTGCACAAAGTCCCTAAAACTCCCTCTCAGGTCTCTCATTTTGCAACATGCTCCTTTAAATGTGACAGGGAGAAAAGGGCAGAGTGGTTATTCTCTGAATGCACTGCATCAAATGCTGACCACCTCATTTCTCATAACACAACTAGATCAAATAGCACTTAGTGTACAAAACAGATTCCAGAAACTTTGTATTTCCCACTCCTTCAGATACCAGGGACAAGGGAAGAAGAAGAGGCAGGGGATCTGTAAGCAAGGAGAAAAGAAAGCTCACCGTGGCCATTGCAATAGTAGATCCACTTCTCCCGGGTCTGGGCTGGGGCAAGAGACTTCTTCAGCCCTGCCTTCTCCACAATGGCGCTGGGATCCTGCCGGGGCCCCTTTTTTAGAGTCCTTGAGCTTTTCCGGATACTGCACACAACAATCACCACAAGCACCAGCAGCAGGAAAAGCACAATCATCCAGGGCAGATGCTCATTGATATCAAAATGCTTGTGTAGGTTCTGTCTGGGGTGGCCCCTCTTGGCGCCTTTGATGGGCGTGCTGGACTTCTCGCCCCCAGTGGCCTCCATGGACGGCAGCAGCTTCAGGATGTGTCTGTGGTGGGAACCTTGCTGGTGGTTCACTACCTGGAGGTTTGGGAGGGTCTTGTTCCCACCTTCCTCCCACGTTGCTGAGCTTGTGTTGTCAGGGACTGTCCCTTCCTGGGTGCCATTCAGTACCTTTGGTCTAACAGAGGCAGAAGAGTTGGATTCTGTTGAGTTCATGCCTAAAAAAAAAAAGAGTAAGGACGGGGGGAAGAGCTTTTCTATATTTGGGGATCTAGATATTCCCTCCTCTTCCTGCTCATCTCCAAACAAGACCAGATAATTAAAGGAGAGATGACCTTTGCAGCTTAAGAATAAATTATATTGCAAATTTTCATAACGATCTTAAAAGCACCTTTATGCAGAAGGTAAAAACTAAGCTTAACAGCTGACCTGACTCACTTCCTCACGCCAAAACGTAGGGCATTCTCACCGAAGCTTCTCCTGTGCTTCACACCGTGAGCAGACACACGTATGTTAAGAACTTCAGTCGACTCCTAATTGTCTGACTAGTTCAAATTTAATTCCTTTGTCCTTTAATTCCTTTATACCTCTCCTCTCCCACCTTTCATAATGTAAGGGTAAAATTGAGAATATGACTGGGATAAAGAAAAGAGGTATATCCAAACTCAAATCCAAATTTGACCAGTGAAAGAAAGGTTTGGTGAGACAAGTCACTGAATAAAAAAAGGCAGGACACTTCCTTAGAATACTCTATTAATAGGTTAAATAAGATTTAGCCTGGCAGTTTCGTGGACTTCTTGCAGAGAAGCTTCCACAAGTTATCTTCATTAACAAGTTGTGAGAGCCAGAGATTTGAGTCCCAAGAAGTAGGACCTGGCCTGTCTCAGCCACTGAGAAAACCTGGTGAGGTCACCGGAGCTCTCTGAGGCTGTTTCTTCCCTTCAAAACACAGCTGTAAGAAGGCCCTCCTTACAGGGCTATCATAAAGGTCAAACATGATCAAACATGATGTCACGCTAGAAAGCACACTCAAGTTGGCTATCATCTCATGAAAGTTATCAAGTTCAACCAAAAGGGATTTGAAAATAAAGACTAGATTTTATATTCTGCTTGAGATTCTAAATGAATTCTGAGGAAAACTGAAATACCTGATGAGGGCACCAAGTTAGAATCATTTGAAAAAAAAAACAATGTTATTTTCCAGATGTGAATGCTAGTTATCTTCAATGTGATACAAATTTGCTTGTTTCCTGAAGTTTCTAACTTATTTTTCCCTCTTTGCCTAACCTTGAATCCAAAATTCATCCTTCCATTCCACATGTTTTGTTATCTTCTCCCCTTCTCCCTCCTTTTGACCTTCTCCCTGCATCTACCCAGGGCTGACTCCATGGTGGAAAACTTTTAATCCAGAAGCGGCCTTTAGATTAAACATCTAAATTATTCATTTATTTGACAACTTTGAAACCAAGGCCAGAAGTTCAGGGACTTACATAAGGCCATACTGTCCTTGTTTTACTGGGTTCTTATTTTCTAGCTTGATGTGACCCAGTTTTTAGATATCCGATACCTCTAGCTACTTGAAAACTTCCGAGTCTAAATGTTTCTAAAAGGTCCCAAGAAGCCAGATTTAACTGGCCACAAAATGCAAGTCCCTTCATCAAGGGGTGACTTTGGAATATACAAAATGGAGAAAACATCCTTGGTACAAGCCCATTGTACCAAGCCCTCCTCAATAAAGAACTTATGAGGTTCAGTTACCTTTGGGAACATCAGTGGAGGAAGGGACTTCATGAGATTCCATGTGCTCGGGGAGTGAAAAGATGGCTGTGCCAGGGGAAGGCGCGGTGGTGCCGGAGGACGGGAGTGCGCCACAGACGTTGTCCGCCTCCTTGGTCCCTGGCTTGACCACCACCAGGTTCTGACTCAGACAGTCTGTGTACGCTTTGCATTTCATCACACTAGAAGGCACATCAGAGAAGGTACCCCGAGCACACTGCTTACACCGCACGTCCTCGGTCTCCGTCCCTTTCTTCCGCACACCCCATCCCACAGGACACACCGTATGGGGAATGCAGGTACCATTAGACTGGAACATGCCAGGTGGGCAAGTGCATTCTCGGTCAGTCAAGGCAGCACAAGGTAATTTCTCAACCATTGGCCATGGGCATGGCTGACTACAGTCATGGCATTTCTCTATGCCATTCTCATGCCGGGTAAAGGTCCCCACAGGGCAACTGCTGCAGACTCGCAGGCTTGTGTTGGTACAGTGCTCAGATACATAGGTTCCTGCCGGACACTTGTCACAGGTTAGCACCTGGCCAGTGGCTCGGTCAACGTGGTGATATTTGCCAATGAGATTTGGGGCCTTCTGTTCTGGCTGAGCAGAGGTGGTGCTAAAGAATCCAAGCTGAAAGAAATAAAAAGGGAGGGGGAGGAATAATAATCAAGAAGGTGTTACACAGGAACAGAGAATAAAAGATGGAACAATCCCACCACCACCATTATCATTCCTAGTAAAAATCTGACCGTATCTTCCTAACACTAGGCTACTATACAGTAGAGAAACAAAGACTCTGACTCCACCCTGGGGCTTGACCTCCTAGCTATGAAGCTTTGGTTTCCTTGCTTGACCTTTGCCTCAGCTTCCTTTTCTTCCAACTGTACAATGAGGCTGACGATACCTCTCAATTATAAAATTCAGTTGAGAATATGAACATGAAAGCACTGTATAGCTTCCACTTAAAAAGCTGTATAGAAGTCAAACATCCTAATGCAAGAAGAAAACAACTGGCTGACTAGTTAGTTATCTTCCTTTCCCCGACCCAAATGTTAAATTGCCATATTCTGATACCAGGACAAAACAACTGAAAAGTAGGTTGGCATCTATCTATTCAAGTTGCTACTTTCACAGCACCCGGTTGCAGTTAACCTAGAGACGTGGTGTGATTTTTTTCAAATGTTTCATCTATGCAACGCTGTATTTTTTGTTTGCTTGGTTTTGGGTTGTTTGTTTGTTTTGCAAAACAGAGTTAGGCCCTTGGCATTCCTAATGTGCTTTAATCAACAGAGCTGATGCTTTTAGATGCACATCCTATTTGTTCAGCCTCTAAAGGCCATGGTCAATAGAACACGGACCTGCAGCCTCCCAGGAGCCCAAGCACAAAGCTGGGCTCAGCCAGGACGCAATGGACACTAAATTTAATTCATGCAACAGAAACTTCACCCAGCTGGACAGAAGTTTACACTACCTTCCAGAATGAAAACTTGGGAAAAAGGAAATTATATTTGTGGCACTAAATCCAGAGGTCCTTCGGGGTGCGGGGACGATTAAGAATACATATTAAAAGAGAGTTTTCTGCATCAGTGAAGATTGAGAGGGTCCAACAAGAAAGTTTTCACTGTCTTCTACAAAATGGAAAGAGGTTTTGTGTCAAGAAAATAATGGCTACCTCAAATACCAGCTACCCAACAGAGCAAATTTCTTCTCAATTTGTCTCTGTACCAGTAACTGAGAGAATAAAACAAGAATTTTTTTCAACATGATCAGAGTTCCTATCTCCTTAGCACCTTGAAACAACCCAAGATTCAATTCTCTTCTACCTCAAATTTAACTATTTGAACCAAAAGTATCACCCTTAAAGTCCTTTGCCCTTTCCCAGAGCTGCCTCCAGGCAAATGACAATATGAAAAATTTTCAGTTTGAGAATATATTCATCTTTTCTTTAATCTAAGACCAAAAACAAAAAAAAAAGATAGTTGATAGTCTTGTTAAGATAATTAACTTCATCTTGGACTCAAGAAAAATAATCTGCTCGATAACTAATTCCGCGGTAACATCCCTTTTCACTTCTGGCTTTTTTGCACCTTGTCTTGCAAAATCAGCCCCAGCCACCCCTTCTAAGTATAGCAGATGCATCTGATAGAGAAAAGAAAACTCATGACCATCTCCTGGAACCCAACTGCCATTTGGCAAGTACACGAGGACACACCTTCTCCCAACCTACCCAATGATAAGGACACAACCCAAGAGGTTGCAAAAGAGGCTCTCCTCTGTACTTCTCCAAGTTTTTAAGGGCAAAAGCAGCTGTAGAGAGCTAGGGTGTTCTGAAGTTTGAAAGATGTATGAATAACCCTGAGGCAGGTTATCACACTTGTGCAAATTTAAATGAAATCGGAGAACAGAACAGGCAATCTAGCCAGAGAGCAGTGGGCAGAGATGAACATCACTCTGATATGCTACAGACTCAAGGGGACCTTGAGTCTGGCCCCCTACCCATGCAGGGAGGCGAGACAGTCAGCAAGACACACACTCAGGAGGTGGCTCTGTGGAATGAGCATGGGAGGTCATGCGTGTGTCTGGGTGTGTGTGTCTGGGTGTGGGGTTAAGCACTGGCTTGCTATGGTTTCATTTTTCTCCCTAGAGTAGACACCTCTAAATCTCAAGATGAGGAATGCTACCACATTCTGCATTGGTCCCATGATTACTGAGGTACTGGAGGGCCCCAAGCAAGATACAAAACCCACCTCCAAACCCCATTGTACCCACAAACTTCCCCACTCATTAAGTGGATTTCCCAGTTCTTTATTCACTTAGAATAACTAAGTGAATGATCAAGTTTCTAAATAAAGCAAAACTTAGGGCTCTTTAAATTGCACCATACTAGGTAACCCACTTAAGACAATATGACTCTAAAAAATGGACCACTGAGTTACCTCATCCTACAACAGGCAATCCCAGCTCCTACAAACAGAGCTACCACACAACTTGCCTCGGCCATCTCACCTGAGCTGAACACTAGGCATGCGATTTGTGCACAAACTAGATACCATGAAAGCATGGGACAACATTTATTAAAGGCCTACTATGTGTGTGTAAGAGAACTCTATTACAGCCCTTATGGTGTTGGGAGACACCTCTAAAGGAAGACAGACAGAAACAACTAATTATGCTAGTAATTGCTTAATTAGAATTGAGATTACTGCAGAGATGGAGAAATAGAGTCCCGTGAGAAAGGGTTGAACAGGCACTCCCCAGCTCAGAGGTACTAGAGAAAAGTTCTGGAGCACTTCTGAAGGACGGAGGAACGGAACTTAAGTCTGGACAGGGTTAGTGGAAGGGGACTGGGCAGAGGGAGCCCCAGAACAAAAGCCTGAAGCAGAGGAAGCTCCGCTCAGCAACTAAGAAACTTGTGTGGCTCTATGTCCAGGTGCAACACAGTGGCCACAGTTACACTTGGAGAGGCTCCACAATTTGATCCCAACCCAAAATGCAATGAGAAATCCCTGTACGTTCATACTGGAGGTTGGGGATAGAGGCATACAATCATGTTCATGAATAAAAAAGGTTATCTGGTTGCAGAGTGGACAGTGAATGTGGTGGGGGAACACTGTAGATGTGCAAACCTTCTTAAAGGTGAAGTTGGGGTGATATAGACGAGGGTGGAAGCCATGGAAGGAGAAGGCAACAGATATGAGAGGTCAGATCAGCTGGATCTGGGGAATCATTATGAATGGGAGGAGAAAGAGGAAAAAATCAATGATTTTCAAATTGGACTCAAGAGGGCATAGTACCAAACACATTTCTCGGGGCTGTCCTGTGGGCCAGGAGGGTGCACTTTAGGGCAGGAACAGGAGATAGGACGCCAAGCTCCTTATCTCTGCCTGCAACACAGCGGCTCTGCTTTGCCAATTGGCTAGGGGGCTTCCAAGTAAGAATTCATTTGAAGGAAGGTTGACTCCCCTTCTACAAAGCTGAAGGGACTGTCCCCTGGGCTGTTCATCCTCACTGAAACCCTGCCCAGGGAAAGAAGTGCCAATGTCCTTTTCCCTTAACAGAGAGAGAGGTGACACCTGAGAAAAGTTATTTTCTTAAGACCTTTTAGTCAGCTGAAGACTCATGATCTAAAACTATAGCTTTTTCTGCTAGCCTGGTGGCAACTCTCTGGTTTCTAAGAAAATTAAAATCATATAAAAATCATTCCCAAAGCCAATTCAAAGGGTAAAGCAATGGGTAGTAGGGAGGGTGAAGATCGAGTTCAAAAACAATATTTAAGAATGTTCCCTGTAAGATGTACTGTTAAAACAATTTAGATGATACCTTAAAGCTTCCGTTAGGGAAACCACCTGAATCAGGACACACAGTCATTGAAAAGTGAACACCCAAAGCTGTGTCCTACCTGATGAAGAGCCTCCATTCTCTCGTTTGTACAGAGGTGGGGAGACTAAATCGGAGCTTCACCAGAGAAAGCCTCAGGTCTCAGGTGCAGCAACAAAATTACCTGGGAAGCTTTTTAAAAAATTCACAGTCTCAGTCCCATCACCCAGGGTCACGTGGTTCTGCAATGGAGCCGGGAATGTGTTTTGTTTTGTTTTGTTTTTAAGCTTTCCAAAGAATTCTGATGCCCCACCAACTTTAGGACCCCCAGAACTAAGGCCAGACTCCTCTGGCTTGAATCTTCTCTGATCCTGAGAAACACATAGGAAGCAGCCCAGTTCCACTGTCAGAGCCCCTCCCCTGCCTCTTTTCCAACCTGGCACTTACTGTTGAAATACTGTTCTTGTTTCATTATTTTTTTTATAATAAGCATTCTTGTAATAGTTCCAACAACCGCAAAATAGAATAAAATGTTTAAGTATCTGCTCAAATCCACCCATCCCCTGGACAAACTCACTGTTAATTTTGGTGCAGACCTGCCCTGAGCACTTACCCATACACACACTTACAGACTTCAGGTTGGCTGCTTCAGCTTCGTCTAAAGGGGACAGGCCATGCACACTGTTCTGTGGCTGGATTGTGTCCCTCCAGTCATGCTGCATCACTGAATCTTTCCATGTCAGAACAGACGGACTACTTCCTTCTTTAGAATGGTCAAGTTCTCCTCAACAGTATGGCTATGCCTCATTGTGGATACTTCCCTGAAGACGTGTAGATTGCCTCCTTGTCCCTCTGCAAGTGTAGGCACCCATTTCTCTATACTCTGCATTTTCCTCCTTTGCATCCCACTCCCCACCCATTTCTCTTTTCTTTCTCATCCCAAATGACAGCTACCACCATGTTGCTCTTGGTCTTTTAAGAACCGCTTTCTTCAAGGACAAAAGAAGTCTCTGTACAACCCATGACTTGGAACCTCTCACTCCTCCTCCTTCCTACTAACATGACATAGTATTAATAGGATATAGTATTGACATTAATACCATACATGTGTTTTCAGCCTGTGGGCGGACCTGATCTGAAGTAGAAAGAATAGCGGGACAAAAATTTAGAAAACAAAAGGTTTGTATTCTTGTCCAGACACTGCTTTAAGATTGTTTGGAAATGGTTTTACTTGCTTGTAAAATTAGCAGGTTGGACAAAGTTGTAGTCAATTCTAGCCTCTGCGATTGTCAAGTCTCATCTTCTCCATGAAGCCTGTACAACATTTCCTGGACAACCAGATTCCAATCAGATGAGCAACCATCTCATCACATTTCCTGTTTCTGTTCCTCATGTAGTTATCTAATTACATACTGTCTTATAATGTTGTTGATGGCCTCATAAGTGTATATATTTATCCTCCCATAATGATTAGAAGCAGCTTAAGGCCAGGGACAACCATGAAGATTTCATTTCCTCGCTTGCTCAACCACTTCAAAATGAAGATCACGAAAATAACAGATAAAGCATCCTCTGAGCCAGAAATCAGCAAACTAAATCCCGCACGCCACTCGTTCTTGTAAGTAAATTCTACTTTAACTCCATCACTCGTTTAGCTATTGCCTTCATGCTACAATGGCAGGGCTGAAGAGTTACAAAAGAGACCACGTGGCCCGCAAACTTACATATACATATTTACTATCTGGCGCTTTTTAAAAAAATGTCTGCCAATACTTCACTGACCAGTCCAAAGAAAGGCCTGAAAATGCTTCGACCAGAAGCCTCAGGTCTCTTCTAGAGCCTAGCAGTGAGTACCGAGTTCTTGGCTTCCTTTCTGATATGAACTCTCCTTCACACACCACGTCTGAGACTTTCATCGGTTGCTTCAAACTCTCGACAGTGGTCCACATGACTTAGAAGAAGATGCAAAATCTTTCACAGAGCTAGGGCATCCTCTGAAAGCCATCCCTGCTCTCTTCTCCCTCAACTTAAATTAGGTTTCACTGTCTCCTCTCATTCCTTTTATTTTCCCTATGACTTCCAAAATTTTATACTGAGAAATTTTTCCATTTAGTGTGTCCTCTTTCCCCTCTCAGCCACAAGGTCCAGGAAGTCAAGGATAGAGTGTGTTTTACATAGTGATGCTGTCAAAGCCCTCAAGGCCGGCACCCAGTTCATGGTATACCTGACAAGCTTCTGTGGACTAAATGAATGAATGCATCTGCAGACATGAGCTAACGAGGAGCAGCCAATTAAAGTGTGGTGGTTGAGGAGGCTGCTGGACATGAGCACAAGTATAAAAGCAACTGTGAGAAAACCAAAAAGCCTCCACTGCACACTCACAATAACTCAAGAGATGAAATGGTCCGGCACCCTTTGGATAAGAGCAAATAGTTTCACCTCCAGAAACCCTGAGGGTATCATTCTGCTTTAACAGAACCATAACTGGTTCACAAGTATGATGCTCAGCATGGTACTTGAAATGACAAGCAAATGTAATGATGAGTTTAAAACATCCCCCCTTGTTTTAATAAAAAAGATTACACTAATTTGATGCTTAGAATTATAAGCAGTATCACAATATTATTCTCCAGAAGTTATTGGTGATGCACCCTAGTTTAAACTTCAGTTATTTAGAAATTTTCTTTTACCCAGGACACATACTTCACCAGTAGTGGATAAATAAGCAAATATCAGTGAAGCATCTGAAACTGTGCAAGATATGGAAACACTATAAACACTTGCTTCGGAGATTAAAAGGTAAAGCCCAAGACAAAGCAAAGTCCAAGGTAAAGCAAATTTCAAAGCAGGAAAGAGGGAGGTCTAAAACGACCAGCTATAAATGCTTCCAGGGCCCCGTACTCACTGCGGCGACCCACATCACTCCTGTCCCATGTCACTTCTACTTCAGGGCCCAGAGATGGACCTGACTGAGGATAAGACACATGCAGCTATGCTAATACATGTCAGAACATGGATGCCAACGTATCTTTAAAGATTCTTATCCCATGATCTCATCCTTCAAGCAAGTGGGGAAAAATTTCCTTGTAGTTTACAAGTATAACATAATTTATGTCATTCTTGTTCCCTATCAAATTGTAATTTTTTTAGAATATTTTATTTATTTATTTTTAGAGAGGGGGAAGGGAGAGAGAGGGAGGAAAACATTGATGTGAGAGAAACATCAATGGGTTGCCTCCCACATGCACCCTGACTAGGAACCGAACACGCATCCTAGTCAGGTGCCCTGAAGAGGAATGGAACAGCTTTGCGGAACGACGCCCAATCAACTGAGCCACACTTGTCAGGGCAAATTGCCATCATTTTTAATGAAATTAACTGAAAGCAGTGATAAGCTTTTGTGTATTCATAATGGGCAAGTGGGAATACTTTATGACTTTAATATAGAAAAAAATTTTCATACTACATAAAACTAGTATTTTAAGAAAAACCTCAGTTACTGTGGATTTTATAACAAAGACAAGGCAACCAAGGTTTATTTCTGAGATGGTGACTATAAAACATCCTAACAGACAATCAAAAGCCAGGCAGAGCTAGAGACACCCCCAGAATTTCTGACCATTTTATTTTGAGCAGCACATTAAATCGGTAATTGCAAGGCACTGACTGCTGGGAATTCTCTAGATTTAAAGCGGAAAAAAGAACGTATGAAGGGAAAAGCTGCAAGGGGAAATCTTCCACAAAGCAGAGAGAGATTTGTTCCCAGTAATGTTATATAAATTTGGTTAGCTCTTGCATTTATTTCCTACTATCCTCTCTGATTAAAAAAAGTCTTCTGTTGCTAGGGCAAAAGTAGGGACTGTTGTTGAAACTGTAAATACAGAGAATGCCAAAGCTAGAATGTGCTGACTATAGGACTGGAAGGAGGCACGCTTAGGGGACACTGGGAAAAGGAAAAAAACGGGCAAGACCTGACCCAGATGCGGTCTTGCCTGGAACCTGCAATGCAGAAGAGCACGCACTCAGCATTCAGTCCGTGAACCACAGACCCTCCTCGCCTTCCATCCGCTGCGACTGACATTCCTATAGGCTAAGGCCCTCAGCTACGTGCAGAAGCCATTTTGTTAAGAAGACAGTGGTAAAGGTTCAGGGGAAATACTACTCTTCTGTGCTCAGTAAGAATCCTGATACAAACCAAGGCGACAGTAACGACACCAGCCAGTGCAGCAATTCTAGCGAGAATGTATAAACAAAACGTATTTTAGCCTGGAGTGTGCTGAGCAGGCCCACTGCAGCAGGTCCCAGCTCGGGGATCTGGGCAGCCCCGTGTCTCCACTTCCTCATTAGTGTAATGGAGATAATGGTAACAGCTACTCTCTCTCTCTCTCTTTTTTAAGATTTTATTTATTTATTTTTTAGAGAGGGGGGAAGGGAAGGAGAAAGAGAGGGAGAGAAACACCAATGTGTGGCTGCTTCTCATATGCCTCCCACTGGGGACCTTGTCTGCAACCCTGATTGCAGCCCCATCTTAGAGAGGCACATGTGGCCTGACTGGGAATTGAACCAGCAACCCTTTGGTTCGCAGGCCCACGCTCCATCCACTGAGCTACACCATCCTCTGTGTAACACCTATTCTCTTAACATGGTTTCCAGAATTGTTACTACAGGTAAAGCAGACAGGACAAGCGTGACACAAGTAGTGCTCCATGAATGTTAGTTATTTTAATCATCACTCCTCCTACTTATCATTTTGCTATATTTTAGCTTTATTCCCTTGGGATTAGATAATTTTTTTAAATGTCCCAATTTAAATGCGAAGACTCCAGATTTAAAAAAGCTACAATCTGATAATATACCTTCTTAGACTTGGAGCATTCTATAAAACAAAAAATACAGACTACAAAATGAGGTAAAAGACCAACAAGGGGGCATTTGAAAACACAGTTAGAATATAAACTTAGTACATAGTAAATAAGAAAACGCAACAGAGGAGAGAGGCCCTACTGTTAAGAAGCGCACTGTAGACCAGCGGGGCGCCATTTCCGTCAGCATTTCCAGAGCGACTTTCTTCGATCTAGTCCCGCAGGAAGTTTGTGATTCTAGGGTCTAAAACATGGGCGGACAAATTCCAGCCCAATGCCTGCTTTTTTACAGCTCAGAAGCTAAGAATGCTGTTTACATTTTACATAGTTTGGGGAGAGGGGACCAAAAGAAGAAAAGTATTTTTGTGACACATGAAAATTATTTGGAATTCAAAAGTCAGTGTCCACAAATCAAGTTTTATTGGAACATGGCCATGCCCACTCTTTTAGGTATGGCTTAGGGCTGCTTCAAAGTACTGCAAAGGCAGAGCTGAGTCCTCTCCACAGAGACTACGTGGACCACAAAGCCAAAAATACTTACTAGGCAGCTCTTTACAGATAAAGGTTACCAATCCCTGGCCTAAAGGTTTAGGAAATGCTCCCGACTGCAGCCCTGTCTTGGAGAGGCACAGTTAACATTAGCTGCTGATGGCTCCAGCGGGCCCTGGCAGGAGGGCTACAGAAGGTGGTGATGTAGTTGGACACAGCAGTTCCGAAACGCTCTTGACCATATAATCCCTTACTCGCTGCAAGGTGCATGGACGTCCTGTAGGACACACTGATGTAGTGCTCACCACCAACATGACACTAAAGTCCACTAAAGTCAACCAACCCCACATTAAAATGATCAAATATATAATTCAAAGTAATCACGTAAGTTTTTCAGCCCATCTGTAAAGAGATCATTTCTGACTCTTTATATTTATATTAAAACCAGCAATAACAAAGATACTCTTAGACAAATAAAATGGATTTAAAAATCTTAACCTAAATTTTTGTGTTACTAAATATAATAATATTAAAAGTAGAATATAAAATATATGTTATACATAGCTAATAAAAACTTATAACTCACCCTGGCCAGGTGGCTCACTTGGTTGGAGCATCACCCCATTCACCAAAATGTTGCGGGTTTGACTCCTAGATTGTGGGCCTGGGTGCATACACCCAATCAATGTTTCTCTCTCACATCATTGGTCCTCTCTGTCACCCTCCCTCCCTCTCTCTCTCCCTTAAAGTCAATAAATATATCCTCAGGTGAGGATTTAAAAAAAACTTATAACTGAAAATATAAAGAATTAATGCAAATGAGGTGAACACAAATTCCACTCAATAGTTGGGACAGAGGGCAATATTAGTACAGGTAATCATCACATGGATAAATTTATGACATCCCTAACAACTATTGGAATGCAAATTTACACAAGCAAGGATATTTCCCTATCTCTATTAAAGCAGCATAAATAAATTAAAATGACAAACTCCAATGCTGGCAGGCTTGTGGGGTAAAGGGCACATTTATAGGTTGCTGGTGGCACTTTAAATTAATCTTTGTCTTTCTCAAGGCAATCTGGGAATATGCAGCAAGAGCCATAAAACTGTTCATTTGTTTCCTGTGACCTAGTGATTCCACCTTGGGGAATGTACCTCAAATACCCTCTCTTTTGGGAACAACCGAAAGAAAAACAGCATCTGGTTTGTTCAGAGACAACTTCATCAGTGCTGCTTGCTCGCAGTGGGAGAATGACAACAATCTAAGTGTCCCACAAAAGTTGGATGGCTTGACACACTGCTAGCCGGGGAAAAGTGGCCATTAGAAATGGTAGGCATGAAGACTTGAACTGACATGAATCATGGGTACCTGACACTTACTAATACCCGTCCAAACTTTGGGTTTCCCAATCCACTCCAATCCTCCCCCAGCCTTCCCCTCCAAAGTAATCAGACCACCAGACTCAACTCAAGAACTGGGGAGTCAGCCTAAACGAGTGCTTTCCTTCAACCCTGCCCACCCCCATCTTTCACCAACAGTAAACTCTCCAAAATCTTTTAAATCTGTTAATCCCCATCTTCAGTAACACCACCCCAGAAACATCATCTCTCCCCTGTACTACAGCAAAAGATTTCAACTGGTCTCTTGCTTCTAGGCTTCCCTCTCTAATCCATTCTCCACAGATCTGCCAGAGCGATCTCTTAAAAAAATATGATTCAAGCTATATTATAACCCTGCTGCCCACTGTACTCTGAGTGATATCCTGACACTTTCGCACCTTTAAAAAGGTTTATATGATCTGGCCCCTGCTGCTGCTTTACCCTCAGTCCACATGCCCTTTGCCCCTATTTGCTGAGCGCCAACCACATGACCGTTCTAATCTTTGAACATGCGGGATCTTTCTTACCTCTGTGCCATTCCACATGCTGTTCCCTCTTTCCAGCACACTCTTCCTTCTGTTCTTAAAGGCTCATCCTTCTTACATATCACCCCTTTTGTCTTCCCTGATACGCTATGAACTCCAAGAGAGAGAGGAACCATAAATAACCTTTTACTATCATATGTATACCCAGAGCCTAGCAATGCCTGACATTTAAGAGATGCACCATATTTATTAAAGAAATGAAAAATAAAAAGAATTTCTGTAAGATAACAGAAATAGCTACATGAAAAAGGCAGAACACAAGAAGTACATTAGTTTTAACTACACATAAATGTTCATACACTGTCATCAGAGAATAGGAATGTATTGGGAAGACTCACCAAGAGAATTCCATACCCTAGTTCTTCTAGTCTGCCAACTTGCTTAAGTTTAGAATGTTATGTTAGTAACTCAAATACCCTTGAATTATAGATCTCGGGAGTGAGATATAGCTCACGCTCCACCTGCCCTTTAACTTGTCTAGAATGAAGTTAGTTTAGAGCAACATCCTTCTGGAATTCCTTCAACAATCATTTATGGCTTAACTACTAGGTGTCATGGCATTGAGCCAGAAACACAAAGATGAATAGCACATGTCTGTCGTCTTTAACAGGTTGAAATGGAATAACAGCCCTGGCCCCGAGCATTCCAAATAAGGAAGGAAGCACACCCAAACCATTTCTGATTTTGTATTTTTTCCTGGACCAGGTTTTAACACCAGATTCAAACCCAAAAAGAGCGAGAGAGGAGGCATGGATTTCTAAATGTAAAGGAAGAGCAAGGAGTGAATAATAACCAGCTAGCTACCTTATTCTGGAAACCTGTCACCATCTGCCTGTGAAGCTTTTCCCCCTCCCCAACCCTCCTGCTTCTCCTAATCCTTATTAAGCTGACCTGCCCATACTGAGAATGAAATCTGATAATGGTCTTGTCTCAAAAGGTTCTTTGGGAGACCAGAATTCCAACCTCTTCCCCAGAATCAGTGATTAAATTTCCTCTTGCCCTTTGCCTCTCTTTAGTCTAGTCAGTATCTACAGCCTATGAAGAGATATGTTTGAAAGCTTGCTTACAGGAGCACTGCCTGATAAACCTCAACAATCATGGAGTTAAAACCAGGTTCTCAGAGACCTGAAATGAGAAGTTAACAAAGGAAATACTAACAACCAGTGATGCAAACTCCTGCACTAATCCTATACAAATAATCAGGCTGGCAGCAAAGAAAACCCTAAAAGGTCCTCAATTTCTCAGGATGAATGAGTCGAAACTATTGCTAAGTAGACTCCATGTCACACTGTTACTCACTAAGCAAATATTTTTCAAAAGCAACCCAAGTAGCAGGAAAGTAACCATTCCCTATTTATAACATTTCAATTTGCAAGCGTCTCTTTCCATCTCAACCATGGCACCATTGCCCGTCAGAGTCACACCATAGGAAAATGCTTGCCAATGAGTCCGGCCCTCCCCTTTCAAGCCACACACACAGGTTGCTCATACTTTGGCTGTTTGGGCTAAAAGTCCGAGTGCCATCATGGAGCAGAAGTGCTCATCAGATGGAAAGAGAATGTTCCGCTCTCGGGTAATATCATTCCCGTAACAGAAAACAAATTTCCAGTAAATTAAGGTTACTTGTCCCCTACCCACAACTTGGCAGAACAGCAGTGTGTATAAAGCCACAGTGGCCTAGATCTGAATCCTCTGTCTAGCAGTTGCCAATTGCTTCACCGTAACCTTTTTTACACCTCATTCTTTATGTATAAAACCGGCGAATGCTATAACTCATGGACTTGTAGAATTAACTTAGATCATTATTAAAAGGTATTCAATGGTAAAGTAGTCAATGGTTAAGTACTCAATGAAAATATCAACGTCAGTGATTAATATGAACAGCCATTAATATTCCTCCTTCTGAGTTCTCAGTGTTCAAGTCCTCCTGAACCCATGGCTACTCTCATTTGATTCCAGGACTGAAGGACTCACTCCTCTCCTCCCTGCTAAGCCCATTAAAGTCCTGTTCCTCCTCCTGCAACAGATCTGCAAATGACTCCAAGTGACTGAGACACCAGGCACTTCTGGCGGCAGAAGAGCAAATGGAAAATTATATAAAGATCAGATAATGAGCCTTGCTAGGCCTTAGCTTCCTAAGTCCTGCTCGTGTTTTTGTTTTTAGGACAAACCCTTAGAGATAATTTTCAAATATTCTAAAGAGAAGATGGGGCTATACAGCTCAGTGCCCTCACTACCCACCCACAACCTGCTCAGGCCCACCCTCTCTGAGGTCCCTCTGAGCACAGCTGTCCCACCACTGCAAACATCGGTCATCTCCAAGACCAGGGAGAACAAACCATTCCTGGCAGCCTTTAGCACCCCTCAAGGAGAGTGAGATCACTACTGCTTTGAATCAACAGCCTAACACCAGTGAGCCCCACCTCCCTGCAGTCCCAAGTCCAGCAACACTCACTGACACCTGCCAGGTTCCCCCCAGATTGTGACCTCGGCCCAGCTCCTCTCCTCTTGGACCCAGGCTGGAAATGGGAGGTGGTAGAGAAGCCAGGTGGCAGCATTCAAGTCAGTTTAGGATTCCTGTTTATTTTTGCTATTTGACAAATACAAACACTGGGGCAAGGCCAGTATTTACTCACGATCTCAGCCCTATTCCTAAAGAAGCAAAGCTCAGCAGCTGCTACTGCGGCAGCAAGAAAGCCCAGTGTCCAGCTAACGCCAAATAGAGATTTAATTTTAGGGACCACGTTGACTCCTATGATGGCTTCACTTTTCATTCTGTCAAGGAGATGTATCAGTGCCTGCCAGTCCAGACTCAGCCTGCTCCAAATGGTCATCGGGCACATGCCCAGAAGCAATGAGGTAACCTGGGCTGTTCTTGTCGTAGAAGAGAAGCACCTGAGTTTGCCAGGAAGTTGCCAGTGACCTGGCACCACCAGAATTTGCCAGGCCTGCTTTAGGGGAAGAAGGCCAGCTGAGTATTAGTGCTTACTGAAATATAAGCATCAGAGCCACCACAATGAAAAGTCACTTAATTCATACTGGTCCCCAAAAAGTCTGATGAGGCATCTGACCATTTCCCATCACCAAAAAATAATTTAATAAAGTTTACTTAAGCCAATCAATTATAGTTTACATGATTTATAAAGTGCCAGCTGAGTACAAAACCAATTTGCAACTTCCCTACAGAGTCTCCAAAGAGGCTTTACCTCTCTTCTTCAGGGACTGAGTCAAGTATAAAGTTCAAGTGTGATGTCTCTGCCTTCTGATTTATGATGCATAAAGTACAGGGACCACTTGCTAGATCAAGTCATCCCAGCAGTTCACACCCACTTGCCCTTATCCCATAAAGACACGCCCAGGGAAAGGGGCCTTCTGCAAACCGTCCTGGAAAACATGGCATTAACTGTGTGCACCAAACCCAAAGAGCGCGCTTACCAATTTGGACTTTGTCCAAACTGAACCACACTAACATGTAATTTAGTCAATTGGTAGATCTCTGCTTAATTAGCCTCAGGGTTTTTTTTTTCTTGGTCTAAGTTGTTAGTATATGTTCCATTACAAGAAAATTTTTTCTTGTTATTTCAGTTTGCTTGTGTATTTTATTTACACTGCAGTTTTGTTTGTTTTTTCCATGTGGACTGGACCTGAGGCAGATTCACTCATATGCCTTTAGAAACAGTTCAGATAAAAAAGAAAGCTTGATCACATTCTGTACATTTTGGCAGCAGGGATGGGAGGGAGATTCATGGGCTAAGTCAGAAATCCTGCATTCCAGTACAGGCCTGTGTGACCCATGCTGCTGATTATAAGTCACTTTCCCCACTGAAGCTAATGTATGTCATTACGAAACTTGGCAGATTTTTCTTCCTCTGGCTTTCAGACTAAGAGCAAATTTACTTCAAGTTTTTAAAGATTTTCACATCAATCACATTTTCTGTATTGCTTTTAGTACATTTGTCTTTAGTACATATGAGAGAGTGAAACCTAACCAGCAGGACTGAGGGCCACATACATTTTTTTTATCCTCACCCGAAGACATTTTTTTTCATTGCTTTTTTAAAGAGAGAGCACGGGAGAAGGAGAATCATTGATGGGAGAGAGAAGCATTAATTGGCTGCCTCCCAAATGCACCCAGACTGGGGATCCTATGCACCGGACTATGGACAGAATGCACAATTTAGGCATATGCCCTGCCTGACCGGGAATCGAACTGGCAACCTTCTGATTAATGAGTCCACACTCCAACCAACTGAGCCACACTGGCCAAAGCAAGCCTTACATACCATATAAACTGTACCTGCAGACAAGATCCAAAGCCTAATTCATCCTTGGATTCCACTGCCTCTCCCAGAATTTGTTCAATGTAGGTTTATTAACATGAAAAATAATCCAGGCTGGGTTTTTTCCCCTCCAGGTTTCCCTTCCAGCTTTTACACCTTAGAATTCTGGAGTTAAGGTACACAAAAAGGAGAAAATCTTTTGTATATGATATCAGCTCTCATTCAAAGCTCTACCTGAACTTGCCGTCAAGTCCATTCAGGACTTCAGCCCCCACAAGACCACTCCATGCCTGCCTAGTCAAAAAGCCAAAGTCAAGTGCCAGGATACTGATAATTAACTTTGATAAGTGAAGGCCAGGAGGTGGCACTAAGCTAGACACCTAGTCACAATGACAGAGAAAATCCCCAATGTTGGTGCTTTCTAGGCTACCACACAGCTGAACAGGCTCATACAGCAAATGTCCCTCTCTCCGGAATTCATAATGTATGCAGAATAGTAGTTTTCAAAATTTCAGACCTCACTTCCTTGTCAGTTATGGCTCCCTTCTCTTCTAACTGCCCCACTGCCAACATTCTATCCGTCCAGTCAAAGCAGGTTCCCCAAGGGCAAAAGACACCTGGGAGCTTTGCATCACCCGGGGCAAGCCCTTCCAGGCATTCCTTAAAAGTGGCACGGACCTAAAGGTCTCATTTATCTTCTCTCCAGACTTTTGGCCTGGAACACGTAATATTTTGTCTTTCAGTTTATGGTTTACTTTCCAATACTATGCAGACACACAACTCCTCAGAGACGGAAGTACAAGCAGCAAGAACACCTCTTTCCAAAGGCACTCATGTAATCTTCATTAATGTCTTGCAACGAATCGAACCACCAGTCCCAACTTTCCCCCAGTGAGCCTTCTCTGTTGTTACATTTCATCACGTAGCAGTTTGGACTTTTGAAATAGTCAGTGTGGCACAGGAGTGGGGACAGCATGAGCTGAGGGGTCAGGCAGTCCTGGGGTCCAGCCCCAGCACCATCACTTGCGAGCTGCGTGGTCCAGGGCAAACCAGTGAAGACTCAGCAGCCTCCATTTTCTCATCTGTAAAATGGAGAGAATAGCACCTGCTCCACAGAAATGTTGACAGTAAATAAGATACTGCATATACAGCACCTGACACACAGTAATTTACATAGATATAATCATACTATGTGTTATATATATTAAACACAAGTGTACTGTGTTATACATATTATAACTATATATATTTATTTGGTTTTTTCAAGCTTATAGTAAGTTCTCTTCCACACAGTTAAGTCTGTCATGACAAGAAAACGCATCAAACATGTGACAATAACAAAAGTTGCCACACAATACAGGAGATACCTGAAATAAGAGGGGTCACTGAAAGGAATAAACAGGACATTTTATTGGGTTATTTTCTAATCTAACTGCAATGTATGGGTAAGGTCACTAACCTCCCCACCTCTCCCTGGAGTGTTCTGAGCACCTGACAGTTTTACCTGGGTTCTGGGACCTGGTGATTGTCATTTTTACACAGTCAAGAATCCAATGGGATAAATGATCCTTAGGACAATGTCACGAGATCATCATTTTATACCTTAACACCTGTCACGAGAACTGGAGCTTGAAGAGTGGGCACAGAAAAAAATAAAGGACATTGCCTCTCCACCCAGCTTGGGGGTTACAGCATAACTAGCCCCAATAACTCAAGACACACCCTCTCAATCACTCTTTGGGACAAAGGGATCAACCCTAGCCCATTCCATGAATTGAATAAGAACTTTTTCATTACAGTCAGCAGGAGACTAAGGATACCTATTTTAGTTAACACCTTGACATTGCTTCTAACCTCCACTATAAATTTCATTTTTTAAAGAGATAGCCAAAATTTGCTCCCACTGGTGTGACTCAGTGGCTGGAGCACCTGCCTGCAAACGAAAAGATCACTGGTTCGATTCCTGGTCAGAGCACATGCCTGGGTTGCAGGCCAAATGGCCAAGTCCCTGGATGGGGTCCTGTGAGATAGATGCATCGCTCCCAAATCAATGTTTCTCTTCCTCTCTTTCTCCTTCCCTTCCCTTCTTTCCGAAAATAAATAAATCTTAAAGAGATAGCCAAATTTAATTCTCAGGTCTTCAGTTACAAGTCCAGTGCACAATTTTTACACATTGAGTTTAATAATTTAGGAAAAGGAGCTGAGGTCTTTCTCAGTTGGTTAAAGCAACCTATACCCTTGGATTACATCAAGACCTTACTTTAAACACCTATCCCATACTAAAAGGTAGAATAAACGAAATATATTGGCTTAAGAGTTAATGTAGGAGTGGACTCTAAGGGGAGCATAATGGTCAGTTGTGTTGATGGGACCCCATAGAGTAGATCTCAGGTAGACAAGGAGGAAACTCAAGGATAGACTTAATCCCACTGATAGTAAAATTACTGATATGGATTTAGCAGGGTTTCTTTCTACAGCAAGACTGTCAATACGGGTTTACTGTTTGAAAGGACCCCCTAGTGGTCCCCACCCACCACACTTGTTCCACAGATACCTATCTTGACTTTGCCATTACTCTAAATGGGCAGAAAAGAGTCTCTGAAAGCGGACTGGGACTTGCTTCATTATAAATGCTAACAGCACCAAACTTTTCTTTAGTCTCTCTTCCCCTTAAAACACTCGCTCCCACAGGGAACCAGAGTGTCTGTAGGATGAATTCCCAGGCCATAGCAACTGCACTGAACTGGGATCTAAGCAGATCTTGGCTGGCCAGGCACTAAACCCTTTCCCGGAAGGAGACAGCAAGCCTGCCTTTAGGCTCTTGTTTTTTGTTGTGTTTTTGTTGCTGTTTTTTTTTTTAATTTTTTGTGGGTTTTTTAGCTAAGAACGTTCACCTTCCCTGCAGAGACAAAAAGATAGGAATGGGAAACTTACGACGGCTCCAGTGTTTGATCTCAAAGGAATTTTCTGCCACCTAACTCGCCCCCGCCCCTCTAACATGTGGAAAAAAGGGGAAAGGATCTGGGTAAAGTTAGGGATAAGTTCTGGGTCAAAAGTGGTTTCAGGCTTTTTGACCAGATAGCTGATGGAGGACTAGGTATAGGACCTGCCTTAGAGCTGAATGCAGTTTGTGTGAAGAAGAATCTGCCTCACCCTGAAGGGTCACGTGCCTGGCCACAGGTAAAGCACGCATAGATAAGACTGGAGACAATTCATCGTCCTTTACATAGATCTCTCTCCCCCTTCCCCCACTCAAGTGCAAGCTCTCCGGCTGGCTGAAAGCCGGCGCTCAGAGGCGCCTGAGATTGGGTCTGAGGGTTCTTTTTTTTTATTTTTTTGGCGAGCAAAAACTGGGACCCACTGGAGCCAAGGAGCAGAGGTGGGGGAGGGGCGGCTTGCGCTCTGCTGGGGAATGCCGGGCGCGGCGCACCGCGGTCTCCAGCGTCCGGCGCGCACCGGTACCACTCTCCCACTGCGGTAGCATCCCGACATGACGCTGCAGCTGCAACAAAGCGCCGTCCGCGGCCAACCCTCCACGCCCCGCACCACAGCCCCGGGCCCACACCACCCGGAGAGAGCAGCGGCGAGTGGCTGGGGAGGGGGAGGAAAGTGGGGGCACCAGGGGACCGAGTAGGGGAAAAGCCCTGAAACGCAAAGGAAGCCCAGCTGCCACCTCTAGCGCCTCCTCCAGGGAAGCCCGATTGCAAGGAAAACAATTCGCCGTCATTCCCAAGTCCAAGCTGAGCCCTGCGACTCCCCCCAAATGACCCGTCGGAGTCCTCCGGATTGTCGCCTTTCATTGCAAGCCCCCTGACCCAGCCGGCCCGATCCCGCGACCCCGCAGCTGGACAACGCGCACCGCCCCCAACGCCAGCCCTAGCCCGGGCACCCGCCCCTCCCCGGGAGAGCGGCTCAGGCTGCTCCCGCGCGGCCCCCCGAGCGCTCACCAGGAGGAGGGAGCCCGTGATCATCGTGGCTCCGGGGATGTGGCTGCAGGAGGCGAGGGCTGAGCTGCCGCTCGCAGAAGTCCCCATGGCTGAGCCCCAGGCTCGAAGGGGTGCCGGGAACGCGTGGCTCTCCGGCAGCTGGAATCGGCGGCTGCTTCTGCCCAGCGCCGCATCCACCGCCGCCTCCCCGGCCGGGAGCCCATCTACCTCCAACACCCCATATGCACTGCGGCAGCCGGGCAGCCGGGCAGAGGAGGGAGGCGGCGACGGAGGCTCTCGGGGTGCTCAGCACCTGCCCAGTGGCGCGGCCACCCGGGTGGGGTGAGACAGCCGCGGCTGCAACCGGCGCTGCCCGGTGCTTTCCTCCGACAGCGGCTGCGGAGAACGAGGGAAGAGGGCTGGGCGCGAGAAAGCAAAGAAACAACTTCCCATAGCGAAGCCTCCAGCCACTGCCAGCCACCCTCCTCCACTGCCGAAACCCGCCGGCGAGGGGACTAAGTCGGTGGCCGCCGGGCGTGGGGACACACGTGGTGGCGCCGAAGGGGCGGAGGATCGGCCTTTTGTGATGTCACCCGGGAAGAGGCAGGGCTCTTTGTGCTATCCGACTGGGAAGGGGTTCCAGGTGGAGCGAGGAGGAAGAGGGTGCCCCTTGGCGTTCGCTGAAAAAATTGCAGCTGCTTACTGACAAGGAAATCACTGTGAAGGCTTGCACACCCCGACCCAAATGTACTTCTTTTTTCCACGATGATTCTGAGCAAATTATATCTGCTACCGACGCCTTTCTATTGTTTCTACTCAAGGATTAAAAAACAGCCAACACCATAGAGCACTTAGATCAACTGCGTGCTAAAAAGAGACCAGTGAGTTGGTTCTCAAACTTGGCTGAGCTTTAGAATTACCAGAATTTAAAACATATTTTACTGTATGTTGATGCCTGGTCCCACCAGAGATTCTGATTTAATCGGAACTGGGTGTGGCGTGGCCATTTGGATTTTTAAAAGTTCTCCTGGTGATTTTAATGTGGAGTGAAGTTTGAAAACCTTCGGGCTAATGAATGCAGCTAAGAAAATCCAGACTAAGGATTCCAAGTCCAGAGGCCAGCACAGTTAGGATGGTCCTCCAGAGGCTTGGAAATCCTTAAATGTGTGGGCAGGTACATTTTCCTAATAAGGTATCTAGAGTTTTTTAATTAGATTATCATAGAGATTTAAAAAAAAAAAACACTCTTCCTCCGAAAAAAGTGTTAAAATGTTTTAGTTGAGTTCCAAATGCCTTTGTTAGAATGGACAGATGGAAAGAGAGGTAGTACCCTGCTTCAGAAGCAAGAAAAGCCAGAGCATCCTCATGGATGATTGACATCTTCCACATTTCAGAGTGTGAGAGAGGACCTGGCATCCCTTCCTTTGTTTCCCCTGGAGAGAGGCAGAATGTCCTAACTGTGGGCTCCATCATCCAGGTACTGACAGTACATGGCATACTTTGTTGAAATTAAGTCTTTGACCATCTGGTCCACACCATTCACTTGTGAGTCTTATGTGGTTCTGGGTTTGTTCTAGCTTTCCTTGGTCCCTTCAATTTCAAGATAAACACATTTTCTCAATTTTTGTTTCAAGACTCGATATCCAGTACTCTTGAAGGTATCCAGAGGTGTCAACTATTTGTTTTCTGATTCCTATATTGTGCTTTGGCCTTTGTGCACACTTTGAAAGATGCTGAAAATTAATATGAGGATTATTTCCAATCTATTCTTTCAGACATTCATCAGTAAAGAAAAGAATTGTTCTTAAATGTTGGAGGGGAGAAAAGCCATAAAATATATCTGGTAGATATAGAATTCAAAGACATTCTAGAAAACATTACCACTGTCTGTAGAATTATGGGGAGAGAGTAATGTTTATACCTGAATCTCTGTAGCTATTTCCAGAAGTTCAAAAGAGTGAGGTATATGCATTGTGTCTCCATACATAACAGTTTCAATTATTTCTTCAACAATTCAAGTGACTGCTCAATACCATCATAAGGTTTTTTTTTAAGGAAATTACATAGGTATTAAAAATGGGAGAGAGACAAAGATGCAGTTTGTTAATTTAAATTAAAATATGTAGCCCTGGCCAGTGCAACTTAGTTGGTTGGAGCATCGCTGTAACCAAAAGGCTGCGGATTTGATTCCCAATCAGGGCACATGCCTGGGTTGCAGATTCAATTCCCGGTCAGGTGCCTATGGTCTTCAGTCCAGGTGCCTCCAGAAAGGAACCAATCAATGCTTTTCTCTCACATCAATGTTTCTCCCCTCCTTTCATCTCTCTCTTTGAAAGCAAAGAACTCAAAATCTGCCCAGGGGTGCAGAGAGGTAGACTAACTCTGGTATAATGTCATATGTGCTATAACAGAGCCACATGGGAAAAGAACTAGAGAAAGGACCAACTAAGCCTGTAAATGCTTTTTATTTCACTTGTAAAAATTCATCAACTTTTGATTAACTCATTGTCACATTTTCAGTGTGGTCACTTAGACATGTTTATTTTCTGAAAAAGGATAGAAATTCAATATGTATAAGGATTAGTTTTGCCACATCTTTGCCATAAAATCACTCTCCAACACCCCCATCTCCCCACACACATCCTAACTATGGCCTTTTTCTATTTCTGCCAGTTATGCACAATTGTCCTAGTTTCCAGATTCAGAATCATTATTAATTCCTTCCCCTTCCTTAGTACTTTTCCTGCCAATATGCTTTTTCTATCCTTCTGTGTCTTTCTAGTTAAAACCTGATTATATATCTTGGCACTAAAGAAATCACCAAAACTACCATATTGCCTTGAATTTTGCTTCATTTTTTTTTATTTATGCTGCCCACTTCTGGCAGTTCTAGTAAAATTTTAATTTTAAACAATGTAAGTACCCCCTTTCTATAATGAAAATAACAGTCATCCTCATTCTGAGCAGTGACTGCTTTATGGCCAGTATGCTGCTGATCCGTGAAGGAAGAGCAGGAGTTCGACGGGAATAGATATGAACATGCAAAAGGTGCAAGAATCAGCTGAAATCAAGCTTAAAGGGAAAAAGGGGATGGAACTTATTTCATTTCAACATGTACTGAGTATCTACTACGTATCAGACACACTTTGGTACTTCAGAAGCAATAATAAGAACACGAGGAGCTCACAGTCTCAGAGAAGAGAAAGGTAAAAAGATAACTAAAATAACATAGCAGGTACGAGTGGTGGAGATGGCTATTTTCCCCCAGGATAGCTCCACATTTATTGTCAACTGCTTGTGTGGCTGCCCAGAATAAAGACTACATTTCCCAGCTTCCAGTGCTCTTAGATAGGACTACGTGACTAAAGTTCTGGCCCAGCAGAATGGTGTTGTGTGCCTCCTGGGAAACAGTCCCGTTGTCTAGGACTTGGTTATTCATCATCCATCTCATTTAATCTGTCACTAACACCTGCTGATTCTACCTTAATCAATTCTAATCTATATCATTTCCCCCCCTTGCTCCTCCCCTATGTCCCTTCTGTTTTGGCCTAGGCTGCTTACCTACTTGATCACACAAATGCATGATTGGCATCCCAGCCTCTCCTTCTGCCTGGACCTCTCGATTCCACAATAAGTCTCTCCTTCACACCCTAAGGAAAAATGAACTTTTTAGAACCCAGATCTAATCATGTCCTTCCCTCCCCAAAAAAGTTTCATTATTCCTAATTTGAAGTCCAAAGTCCTAATAGAACTACTTATCCTTTAACCCTCCCCACTGCCACCAGGTTAACTAAACATGTACAGGTGTGGCACCCAGAGCCTTGACTTCCTTCATCCCTAGTTTAGTTTCCCTCTCCACTGCCTGCCAGTCCCTACAAACCCCAGGCTCTCTATGCTAATCCCATTAGATCACTGTTTCTTAACTGCCTAGTACCTGTTATCCTCCCAAGGCTTTGTTAGGTGTTGATTTCTTTTCACTTCCCCTCCTCTGCTTATTGAATTCCCATGAATCCAACCTTTAAGGCCAAACTCAAATGGTACCTCATCTGAGAGGCCTTTTAGGATTTTATTTATTTTTAGAGGCAGGGGAAGGGAGGGAGAAGAGGGAGAGAAACATCAATGTGTGGTTGCCTGTCACTCACCCTCACTGGGGACCTAGCCCACAACCCACACATGTGTCCTGACTGGGAATTGAACCAGCAACCCCTTGGTCCACAGGCTGGCATTCAGTGCACTGAACCGCACCAGCCAGGGCAGAAGCCTTTTCTTTTTTGTTTTGTTTTTTCTTAATCCTCACCCAAGGATATGTTTTTATTGGTTTTAGGGAGAAAGAGAGAGAGAAACATCTATGTGAGAAATATCAATCAGTTGTTTTCCATAGATGCCCCAGTCAGTGATGGAACCCACAACCTAGTTTAGGTGCCCTGAGCGGGAGCCCAGCCCAAAACATTTTGGTGTACAAAAATGACACTCCAACAAACTAAACCACCCAGTCAGGGCTGAGAAACCTTTTCTAATGTCCTCTCTGTACTTTCTCTACCCTCATTTGAAAAGGCTTAGTTGTTCCTTCCTCTGGTTCTTTCCCTCATGTGACTGTGTTATAGCATGTATGACATCATACTAGAGTACATTTGTTTACCTCTCTGTGTCCCTGGGCAGAGTTATAGTTCTTTGGGGCCGAAGTCCATGACTTAATCATCTTCATAGCTCCCTAGCTGAGAGTCAAGATGTTTACATGGCTCAATAAATATTTGCTGAGTGAAACAAACTCAGAAAAGTTTGACAAGCAATGGAATAGTTAACACACCTGGTATACCTTTTTTTTTTCAAGTCTTATATCAAACATCCCGAGTCGTGTTGTATAAACAATAACAGATTTAATCTTGTTTGTTACCAAAGCGCCATGTCCCAAACTGGGGTTGAACAACTTGTCTGCAGCTCTGTTTCCTTAAAATTCATTTAAAAACTTGCTGTTCTTTGGCCTAAGAAGGAAAATCAGCCATTCAGTAAGAGACTGCATGAACACGAGTTTGATCAAGTCTCCATGGTGACAGAGAAGGCACTTTTGGGTAAGATCAAATGGGAACAGAATTGCAAAACAGGTGGGGTTTCAGAGGCTTCCTTTTCTCTTGGATGATAAGACAGGGCTAATTTGAAAACTAAAACAGCCAGTCCTTTGAAGGTATAACACCTTTGTCTCATTCCCAAGAACAGTGAGGTGATGAAATTGTTTTCTTTCTTTGTAGAAGAGAACTTGCTACTGTGAAAAGTGGAACTCACCTTGAATTCCCCATTATCCATGTGCTTTAGAAATCCACACCTCTAACGTTTTCATTTTACCATAAGCTTTTCACTCAGAGCCCTGAATCGTTTCTCACTTGATAGGAGAGTTGATGAGAAAATAGACCTCATTTAATAGTTTAAGTGAAAAATAATGGGCTTGGGGAGCCACCAGACATGGGTCAGATCTTTCGTGCACCACTTAATTGGGTAGGTTTATGAAGGACCTTAGTATATTTATTTATTTATTTTTAGTCTCCTCATTTGCAAGAGAGTAAGAACTAGTGGTGGTATGAGGAATAAATGAGAGAAAATATGTAAAATTCCCAACACAGTGCTTATCCCTTAGTATGTACTCAATAAATTAACTCCCCTTCTCCAATCCCCTTTTGAGATCATCTTTCATTAGCTACTTTAATTAAACAAGAAACATTAAATTGAAAATTTTTAAATTTCTTCAGAAAGGCATGGAGATTTGGCATTAAGATGGATAGAAAAATTACTTACTCTGGTATAATGCAATATAGTGCCAAAGAAATGTTAGGATGGTCGATGATGCAGGCTGTGAGAAAATTCTAAAAGAAAAGAAAGTGTAGAGGAAAAAGTTTTTATTCACTCTCCAAGAAAGGGGACAGGAATGTGGAGAGATATACCAGCATTGAGGGGTGGGCCTTTGAGCTTTTATTGCATTGCAATTGGATTAAAATCGGGAGGTGGCTGCTGTGTGGCCCCCGGGGCTGTTGGGAGTTCCAACAGAGGAACTGTAACCAGAGGCTGCAGTGCGTGCCCAAGTCATCTTCTGCCTGTGGCTGTAGGAAGAAGTTCAGTTCTTGCTTCCAGTAATTTCCAGTCCTGGGGACAAGCTCAAAAGTGTAAAATGGCAGTCGTGTTTAACAAGGTCACAGGCCTGCTAGGCAAACGGTACCACAATAGGAAATGACGCTGGCTTTGTCCTTTCAGAAAAGTGTAATATTTGTAACATTTTATTTCTGATCGTGGCTTTGGCATTAGCCAGCAATGTGAATTTGAGCAAGTCAATGCAATTCTGTGCATTCATGTGGGTTATCTTTTAAGGTTCCCAATGTACAAAGTGAAGAATGTAAGCCAAGTGGTCTTATGACCCTTTCTATGACTGAAGTTCTCGGATTATCATTGTCTCATGTGGAATATTTTCTCCAGCTAGGAGGTGTTCAAATTGTTTGAAGCAAGAAGGCAGAGAGGACTGAAGACTGAATTTTGGGAGGAGGACAACCAAGCAGATTCTGGGAGATGTGGAAGGAAGCATGGAGTACAATTAACCTCTGTTTAGGAGTCGTTTGTCCAGTTTTGGAATTATCAAGTCATTGGCTTCTCTGTTTTTCTATCTCACTTATTGGCTGATCTCCTTTCATCCACTCAATCACCAGGAAGTTATGGAGGACAGGCTTCTGCTGAGCACTGTGCTAAGAGGCAGGGTTGGAGACAGAATATCAAGTAAGTTCCCTGCTTTCCAGAAGCTTTCAGTGAAATCAGATAGATGAGATGAACATACAGGAAAGTCTGTCTCAGCTGTAAATTTAGTGCCAAGATGTGTGGCCCGAACTGCATCTGTACAGAAGAAAGACTGTTGAAGGTTTGAGTATTTGGAGAAGGTTGGATGGGATATTTTCTGAATGGGGAAATTTGTATTGGAACTAACTTTTTTCACTGGTTTCTGAACCAGTGAAGCTACACAAACAAAGGCACAGAGACAAAGAGAAGTCACTTCGCATTTTAAGTTCTAAAACCAAACACCTTGTCCTTTTCTCTCCTTCAGCCCTGCTGAGCCTGCCCTGTATTGTCCTCATGCTTCCTGATCTATCTACCTTTCCCTGCTGTCCCAGTCTGGCATCCCTCTTCCTATTGTCACTTCATTTGTCTCAGAGTCATCCCGAAAGTCCTCACCCTGTAGCTCACCATCTTCACCTTACAACATTTATCTATTTTGGCAGAAGCCCTGTCCCTGTTTTCCCACATCAGTGTTTGTAAAGAAGCCCCGTCCTTGCTAATAGAACTCCATGCTGTGCTACCTCAGCTTGGGCCTCACTCAGTGGCAGTCATGCTTTTTTCTTCTACTTCTATTTCCTCAAAGCCCCTGTCCCCGTCTCAGCCCCTTCACCCTCATCAGATAATCTTGGCTTCAGGTTTCTGCAATGAAATCTTCCTCCACTTCCTTCTTCAGAGGTCTGAGTCATTCTCTGTCTTTCAGAGCCTTTTCTTTCTGTACTTCTATTTCTTGCCAGGACTGATGCTTTCTTTTATGATCTTGAGTTCCCTGCTCCTGTCTTCTCTAACATTGCAGCTCCTTTTCTCCCTGCATCTTAAAAAATCTCTTTTCTTTTCCTCCATCTATAAGATGTCCAAATATCTTCATCCTTAAATTCATAAATAATTGCTTAAACAAAAGAAACCATTGTTCTTTACCATTCTCCACTTCTTTTCTAAATGAACCAACACCTCTTTTTGCTATCACTGATTTGGTTTTTTTAACAGCACCACATTTTTCCCATCCACAGGCCTGATTCCCAAAATGATCCCCCCTCTTTTTTTGCCTTCTCACACCCCCTACCTTCCTAGCCCAGCATCTACTTTGCTGCTAAGACCTGTATTTTAGCAAAGTCTCTTGTGTCTTTGTATGTCTTTCCACTTCTTTTTATGGAGGACTCAAATGTTGGAAAAATTTTAGTTTCAGGTAATAGCCAATAAGCTTAGCAATCAATGTATGTAGAAATCTATTGTTTCAGGAACCGAAGGCACAACCTACCTTGACTCCAGGAGACCATAAACAATTCTATCTTTTTGCCTCAGGAAGACTACAAGCAATCAAGGTGGTATCTGAACCATTATACTCCAAGATGAGACACAGATAAAGATACACCCTCCCACCTCACCCCCTAGGACACAAATGAAAGAATTCTGCAGCGTTTTATCTGATTAACTTTTTCCCTAAATTCCAATCCCTTTA
This sequence comes from Trachops cirrhosus, assembly GCA_028533065.1. Lineage (NCBI taxonomy): Eukaryota > Metazoa > Chordata > Mammalia > Chiroptera > Phyllostomidae > Trachops > Trachops cirrhosus. The sequence goes on from CM052541.1 coordinate 107,043,089, forward strand.
CCTACACTTTTCTACTCCTTATAAAAAGGGTTGGTTGAAAATGGAATTTCAGACAGTCTGTCAGGGTACAAACCCACCGTTTTCTCAGGTCACCAGCCATCTATCTGAACAAAGTGCCATGAAGATTCAATCCCTGTCTCTGCTTATTGGAGCTGGTAGTGACAGGCAGCACAAGTGCTGGCTTTTACGGCTTCACCTTCTACAAACAATCTCATAGAAGTTTTTACCAACTTCCCTTGGCTGAATTAATTGGCTTGACTATTGTGCTACTTTTCTCTCATCCATCTCTTCTAATACTGCTACATAGCATAGCCACATGATGCTTCCTATATCACAACTTTGATTATTTCTCAGAGCTGCTGGAAAACCCTCAATGGCTCCCCATTGATTGAACAACAAAGTATAAAATTTTCATTTTGAAAATCAAGGCTTTCCATGATATGGTCTCAATATCACTTTTATGCATCATTATCCACCACTCCCTTAGCTATAGAGAACATGAGTTTTTCACTGTTCCTAGAGCATGCCATGCATTTTCTTACTAAGCAATAGTGTTTAGTAAGTTTATTTTCTCTGCCTAGAATCTCTACCAGTTGAAATCAGTCAAGGCTCATCTTAATATTTTACTTCTACTTAGTTTTATTCAGTTTGATAGAACTCAAGATTTAAGGATTTTAGCTTTAGTCATAGTTGATAGGCTTAAGTGTGGAAAGCTGTTATTCCAGGAACTGGTATGCATGACCCTGTTACTCCAGGGGGTCTGACAAGCAATTCAACCTTTGTGCCCTAAGGGGTCTGCAAGTGATGGAGATGCAACCTGAGCCCTTGTGTTCCAAGGAGGGAAGTCTGTGACTCAAATTGTCCCAGGACTGCAACTTTTATCTGATTAACCTTTTTCCTAAACCCCTTACCTACCCTTTCATTCTCCCCATAAAAAACGTTGGCTTGAGACGAGAAGTTAAGGTGGTTGTTGATGGTACATAACTCATTGTCTTCTCATATCACAGGTGTCTGAATAAAGTGCCCATAGAGACTCCATCCTTGTCTCTGCTTATTGGTTCTGGTAGCGACAGGCAGTATACACACCATTTCTGGTTTCAAATTCAGCAAATATTTTCTGAGGACTATGTTGAATGTATTATGCTAGGTAATGTGAGTATACAGTGGTGAATAAAGGTGACTTCTGCCTTCAAGGGGCTGGTAATAGTATTGAAAAGGTATATTATTGGGAACACAAATATGTTCAGATTTTTAAAAGATTTTATTTTTTTCAGACAGAGAGAAAGGGAAGGAGAGAGGAATAGAAACATTAATGTGTGGTTGCCTCTCATGCACCCCTTACCGGGGACCCACAACCCAGACACATGCCCTGACCAGGAATTGAACCGGTGACCATTTGGTTTGCAGGTTAACGCTCAATCCACTGAGCCACACCAGCCAGGGAAATATGTTCAGATTTTGACACTCCATACTAAATGCCTAGCTAAAGCTTGGCAACAGATCATGCAATACACATTTGTTGAATGACTGAATAATTGTTATGTGAGATGCAAACACAGTGTGTGCTGTGCATAGTACATAGAAAATGGGAAAAAAACATTCACTTCAACTGAGGGCCCATCTGGGAAGGCCTAAAGGAGAAGTTGAATTTCCATCAGAGGAACACACTGCAATGTAAGTGAAACTGGAAAAGCCGGTGTTCAATATGGCCTGTCACCTATCAGACCCAATAAGCAGACACAGGGATTAAATCTTTATGGGCACTTTATTCACATGGCCAGCAATCTGAGAAGATGGAGGGTTTGTACCCTAACAGACTGTTTTAAATTCCATTTTCAACTGACCTTTTTTATAAAGAGAAGAAAAGTGTAGGTAAGGGGATTGGAATTTAGGGAAAAAGTTAATCAGATAAAAAGCTGCAGCATTCTTTCATTTGTGTCCTGGGCCCTGGGAGTGGGCATCTCACCCTGGAGTACTATGGCTCAGATACCATCTTGATTGCTTGAGACCTCCTGAAGCACAAAGGTAGAACTATTTAAGGTCTGCTGGAGTCAAGGTGAGTCATATCTTCAGTTACTGAAACTGTAGCTTTTTACATATATTGATTACTAAGCTTATTAGCTATATTACCTGAAACTAAATTATTTCTAGCATTTGAGCCCCCCATCATAAGTGGTTAAGATTCTAGGTACAACAGGAAGGTAGATTAGATACTGTTGTTCTGAAAGTCCAGCTGCCAGTTAAAGGGGACGTGGGACAAACAGACCTCTCTCCTGAAAATTCCCACCTCGTTTCTTGGGCCAGCTCTCTCTGTACAGCCCTTTCTTGCATCTTTCCTCTTCCCAACATCCCTACACTTCCCCAAACCTTCCTAGAGTCTGTCCCTAGGAAATCCCAAACTATTTTACATAGAAGAAACTTCTTACCCTAGAGAAGGTATATTTTACTTGGTGATGTAGAGCTCTGTTGATACCAGTGGACGTTGCCTTTTAATTAGGCATTTTGCAAAACAAAGGACTTGTTTTTGCCTTTTGCTAACTTCACATGAAGAAACCTGATTCCATATATAATGATAGCAAGGGGGGGTGGTTTGGGGTCCTGTAGTCAGAGTGTCACTAACAACAACACGTATTGAACATTTACTATGTACTAGTCACCATATAAGTCCTTTACATACATTATCACATTTGATCCACCCAATAAACTTTTGGATTATGTATTCTTGGAATTTTCATCCCCGTTGTACAGATGGGCAGACTGAGGCTTATAGAGGTTTTCTAACTTACCTAAGGTCACATACCTAGCCACTGGCTTCATAGCTCACCTGCTTAGCCAATACACAGGAGATAGCTTCACAATAATAGGTTGTTGACTATAGATTTTTTTGAATGAATAGATATACCAGCATGTCTCTTGAGCTATTCTTTTGCTTTTAGAAATTATAAAAGCAGCAAAGCTTCTGACAGATGGACAGAGGAAAACTGGATCCAGAGTTCCTTACTTACGCAATGGAAATCTGGGCGAGGTTATCACACACTCCCCTATTTACCATCCCACACACACAACCTGCCCCTCCCCTTTAAGGGCCTTTAAGATTTTTTGGATCACTGGCCTGTAGCAACTGATCTGAGAAACAAAAGGATCTTTTTCTCCAGAGGAAAGTTTCCCTTCTGATTAAATCTTTTCACTTTTATTCCCCACAACACTTACCATATATAGGAGTTTACAAGGGGTGACCCAAAGATCTTGGTGCAGTTTGAGACTTTAATACTTTTGGAAGAATATTTTTTAACTTTTTTGCACAGTTGCTACTTTTTTTATTTTTTGGAATTACACATTTAATTTTATTTTTGTTTTTCTAAATGAAGATGGCAAACATTGACCAAAACAAAAAAATTAAAACAAAACATTATTCAAAGTTCACCAAAATGAATAAAAGAGAGAAATTGAAATAATACACTTTCAAAAGATTTGCTGTCGGTGGTGGTGGTGTCTGTAACACATACACTTTTGAAGAAACTAAAGCTTAAAACTGCATTAAGATTTTAAGATGTCCTGCTCACAGTATGTCTTAGAATAAATTAAAGTGACTTGCTTATATCTGGAGTCACTTCCCAAAGAACATGAACACTCAAAGTTTGCTCAAAAATAATCATTTGGCCAAAATATCTAAAATATTTAAAAGCCTTAGATTAATCAACAATGTGGTATCACTTTGCAAGGTTCTTAGCCATCTATCTCTCTTCACAGCACTAAAACTAATGCTAAATAAATAATTCAAAACAATGAGCACAATGGATCTTTTAACTGATTGATGAACAGTATTTTTCGAAAATCCATTCTACTTACCTGTCTTCTCCTCAAATCAGTTTAATTCTGTCTTTAATATAAAACTGTTTACTATTTTTTAAAGATTTTATTTATTTATTTGTAAAGAGAGGGGAAGGGAGCAAGAAAGAGAGGGAAACAACATCAGTGTGGGAGAGATACATCAGTTACCTTTCGCATGTCCCCCAAAGTGGGACCTGGCCTGCAACCCAGGCGTGTGCCCTGACTGGGAAACCAGCGACCTTTTGGTTTGTAGGCCAGGGCTTAGTCCACTGAGCCACACCAGCCAGTACAAGGTGTTTACTATTTTTAAAAGGAAAGGTTGATCTCACCTTTAACAAGAACCTAATCAACAAAAGGAACAAGCAAGCAAAATATAACCAAAGACACTGAAATTGAGAACAGGCTGACCAGACAGGAGAGGGGAAGGGATAATGGAGGAAAAGGGTGAAGGGTTTACAGGAACAATTATAAAGGACACATGGACAATAACAAGGGGGGTGGAAACAGGGGAGAGAGGTGGGACAGCTGGGGTGGTGGGGAGGGGTGGGGGGAAAAGGCAAAAAACTGTACTTGAACAACAATAAAAAATGTTAAAAAGTAAAAAAAAAAAACAAAAAAACAACACATTATCCCCAAAAGTTCCCTCCTGTTCTTCCCCCCCACCCCAGGCCCAATCCAAGGGCAATTACTGACCGTCCTTCTGTCATTTTACACTGTTTTGCATTTTCTAGAGACTTTTATATAAATTGAATTATATCATGTATAAAAAATAAAAGTAAGAGTTGAAAATGCCTTTAATGCCTTTATCGCCTTGGCCAGGTAGCTCAATTGGTTAGGGCAATGTCCAGATGTGCCAAGGTTGCGGGTTTGATCCCTGGTCAGATCTGAGCACTTACTAGAATCAACCAATGAGCATATCAGTAAGTGGAACAAATCAATGTCCTCTCCCTCTCCCTCCCTCTGTCTCTCCCTCTCTCTCCCTCCCTCCCTCTCTCTCTCTCTCTCTCCCTCCCTCAAATCAATAAGCAAACAATTGAAAAAGGAGGAGGAGAAAATGCCTTTATTGGTTGGTAAATTGGCATTTTCTGCAATTTTTCTCTTAGAAGCAATTGTAAGAAATGAGTTTCATTTTATGGTATTAAATTACAGTCTTCCTAACAAAGTAATTATATCCGTTTACCAGCAATGGAAGGAAAATAACACAACTTCAGTTCTATTGCTTCTTTTTCAGATTCTCCTGTCCCATGGGCTGAGACGGAGGGATTTACAAAGCAGAGAACAGAATTTAAGGGTGGGGAAGCCAGGACTAGGGAGTGGAGTGTTATCTCTGCAGAACTCAGAGAAGTATATAACTTAAAATTTCAATTTGGAAACTTTTCTATGAGCAATTAAGAACTTTTGCAAGTATATTACATTAATCCTGTGAAGCACAACAACTTAACCATATTTTACAGATGAAGAAACAATTTTTCAGAGAGACAAGCAACTGGTGCAAGATCGCACAACCAAGTGATAAAGCTGAAGTCCCACTCAGCTGCCTGTGGATGACACCTGTGGGTGGCAGGAGCAAAGACTCCGTTTGAGAAATGCAGCTTTCTCTGGCTAAGATCAAAGAATTTGACCCTTGCTGAAGACACTTTCTAAATTCACTATGCTTATTGCACCTCCCATTCCATTGTTATATATCCAAACTATTGAAAGATTATTTTTGCTTTTTTATTCCTTTACTACCTATTAATTTCAAATATTGATTAAAGTACCCACTATGTGCTCGCCATGGTTCTGAGCACATGACAATAGACAAAACAGACAATAACTCCTACCATCATGAAACTTACTAAGAGAGAGATAAAAATAAATACTTCAGTTATTTTTAATGGGCTGAATTGTATCTCCCCCAAATTCATATATTAAGGTCCTGATACCCAGCAGCCCATAATGTGACTGTGTTTGGGGCAGGGCCTTTAAAGAAGTACTTGATGTAAAATGAGGTCATTAGGGTAGGTGCCAATCCATATAACTGATATCCTTTTTTTTTTAGTTTGATACTATTCTATTTTATTTATTTTTAAACATTTTGTTTTGTTTTTAACTATTACCATTTGGAACATTTTTTCCAGTTTTACTAAGGTATAACTTACAAAGCTGTAATATATTTAAAGTGTATAACATGATGATTTGATATATGTACAAATAAATTCAACATATGCAAAGTGTTCCCACAAGAAACTGGCATCCTTACAAGAAGAGATGAGGACAGACTTGCACAGAAGGAAGACCGCGTGGAGGCACAGGGAGAGGGCAGCCACCTAAAGCTGAGGGGAGGAGCCTCAGAAGAAACCAAGTCTGCTGACAACTTGATCTCAGAGTTCTAATCTCCAGAACTAAAAGAAAATAATTTTTGTTGTTTAAGCATCCCAGTCTGCTGTACTTTGTTATGGCAACCCCAGCAAAGTAATACGATTATATGGTATAATAGTGACAAGTCAAACCAGAAAAAGAGGTTGGGATTTTAAACAGTGTGATCAAGGAAAATGTTATTTGCATAAAGATCGGAGGAAACTGAGGGAGGGAGCCATGCCTGTGACTGAGAGACACAGCTGTTGCAGAAGCCCTGGGCAGGAGTGCCTATTGTTTTTGAAGAACCTCAAGAAAGGTAAGTGCTGATGAGTGGCAGGAGATAAGATCAGCGAGATAACAGGCAAGGGATCCTGGAGGGCCTTGTGAGCCTTGGCTAAGACAACTTTTCCCAGTGAGTCAGGAAGCTGCTGATCAGAGTTCCATGATCTGCTGTGTGTTTATATGGATCAGTCTGGCTCTTGTGTTGAGAATAGACTGTAGGGGAAAGGGGTACCACTAGGGTACATTACTGAAATAGCCCAGACTAGAGAGGATGGTAGTTTAGCTGAGGGCTGGAGACAAGGTACCAAGCTTGCCCCACATCCTGCTATCCTAATCCTTAAATATACAAACCCCAAGTACCCATAGAAAGACAATTAGGTTATATGGTTCTAAATACACATTCGTTTAGTGCAAGAATGGCTGCTTTGCATTATAGTTATTATAGTCACTTTCGTAAGATTGTGTGTGCTCCAGCTAGAGCACAAGCCACTTGAGAGCGGAGATCTTTCTTATTCCTGTTTGTAATTCCTACTCTGGGGGTGATACAAACCTGGAACAATGTTCTCCATACAAAGGCTTGATAAATATTTGCCCATTTGCATCAACATTAGCAGTATCCAACCTTTTTTCTGGGATACGTTGCCTTAAGTTGATGTAAAAGTAAAAATAGATTTGGAAAACTTACCCTACCCTTCAAGAATTTGCATTCTAAGGGAGAGGGAGGGACAAAAGGGAGAGAAGAAAAAGAATATCACGTAGACTTTTTCTTCCTTCCTTTTTTATATTTTCTTAAGATTTTATTTATTTATTTTTAGAGAGAGCGTAAGGGAGAAAGAAAGAGAGGTAGAGAAACATCAATATATGAGAGAAACATTGATGGGTTGCCTCTTGTCCTGCAACCCAGGCATGTGCCCTGACCGGGAATCAAACCAGCAATCATTTGGTTCATAGGCCAGCACTCAATCCACTGAGCCACACTAGCCAGGACTCCTACTTTCTTTCTTAATTCCTTCCTACCTTTTCTTCTTCTTCTCCTTCTCATTGCTTTTGGTTTGGTATCATACCTGCTATGAACATTGAAACATTTTCTTAGAAAAATGTCAACATTTAATTAAAATCCTTTTGGTATATTTGTATTCCCTAAATATCTTTAGAATATCACATAGCTCTTTTTTAAAAAAATTGATAGGAAGAAACAGAGAGAGGGAGGGAACAAGGGAGGGACAGTTAAAAAAGAGAGAGAATGGGTGTTCACCTTACTAGATACATCCCCCTTAATTAATTCGTACACTTGTGAGCTCAGTACTTTTGTATTTACTTTTACACACAAGAAAAAAACTCAGATGTAAAGAAATGTAATTATATACTAAAGTTACACAGCTATTATTTAAGTTCCAGAGTCAAAATTTAAACTCAGGCCTGCCTAATTGGCCTACTCTTTTTTTTTTAAGATTTTATTTCATTTATTATTTGTTTACATTTTTTATTTCTTATTTTTATTTTAAGTATATTTTATTGATTATACTATTATAGTAGTCCTATTTTTCCTACTTTGCTTCCCTCTGCCCAGTACCCCCATTCTCTCCAGCAATCCCCGCATTAGTTCATGTCCATGGATCATACTTACGAGTTCTTTGACTTCTCCATTTCCCATACTATTCCCAACACCCTCCTGCCTATTCTGTACCCATCAACTATGCTTCTTATTCCCTGCTCCTTCTCTGCTGGTCTCCCTCTGCCCATTCCCCGCTGACAACCCTCTGTGTGATCTTCATCCCTATGACTCTGCTTCTGTTCTAGTTGCTTGCCAAGTTTGTTTTTGTTTTTTTAGATTCTGTTGTTGATAGTTGTGAGTTTGTTGTCATTTTACTATTCATAGTTTTGATCTTCTTTTTCATCTTTTTGAAAACTTCTTGCCAGTCCCTTCTTGCCTAGAATGTTTCTTTTGAAAAATCAGCCCATAGTTTTATGGGAACTCTTTTGTAAGTAACTCTTTTTTCTCTTGCTGCTTTTAAGATTCTCTCTTTATGTTTAACCTTTGGCATTTTAATTATTATGTGCCTTGGTGTGGCCCTCCTTGGGTCAACTTGTTTGAGGCTCTCTGAGCTTCCTGGACTTGTCTGTCTATTTATTTCACCAAATTGTGGAAATTTTCTTTCATTATTATTTCAAATAAGTTTTCCATTTCTTCCTCTTCCTCTTCTTTTTCTGGCACACCTATGATTCAGATGTTGATTAATTTAAAATTGTCCCAGAGGTTCCTAAGCCTCTCCTTGTTTGTTTGTTTGTTTGTTTGTTTGTTAATTCCTTTTTCTTCTTCCTGTTCCAGTTGACTGTCTCCTTTTTGTTCCAAATTGTTGATCTGAATCATGGCTTCCTTCCCTTCACTGTTGGGTCCGTGTATATTTCTCTTTATTTCACTTTGTATAGCCTTCACTTCTTCCTTTATTTTGTGGCTATACTAAGTCATTTCTCTGAGCATCCTTATGACCAGTGGTTTGATCTCTGCATCTGATAAGTTGACTATCTCCATGTCACTTAGTTCTTTATTTCTAGAGTTTTGATCTGTCCTTTAATTTGGGTCATCTTTTTCAATCTGGCAGCCTCCCTGTGTTTCTGTGTGTTAGGTAGAGCTGCTTTGGCTTCCCTTGTTGATGTACCTGTTACATTGTAAGGGAAGGAGCCTCAGGTGTTCACCAGGTACAACCTGCTTCACCACTTTGTGGTGCTATATGTGGGGGAGGGATGAGAGAAGGAATAATGCTGCTTGCTCAGCTCTCTTCTCATTTCTAGTCACTTCCCCCACTTTCCTTAAGCATCTGGTGCCCTTCTAGCTCTTGTCTTGGTGATGATTCCCAGAGTGGGTGGGTTTGCATATGTTCTAAGACGCTGTGGGCTCTTTAAACAAACTCTCCTGGGAAACCGGCAGTTTCTTTCACCATGCCAACCCCCACTGGTTTTTACAGCCAGAGGTTATGAGGCTTTATTCTCCTGGTGCCGGAACCCTGGACTGCATAGTCTGGCCTGGGGCATGGGATCGCTTGCTTCCCCGTTGTCCCTCCCGGCTTTTATCTGCCACACATGAATGTGGGACTGCCCATTTCACCGGCCGTTGCCACAACTGCCTCCCGCTGCCATTGCCTGTCCCCGCCTTGCAGCACCACACCATGTCCTCTCCACCCCTCCTGCCTGTCTGGATGAATAGTTCTTCTTTAAATCCTTGGTTGTTGGACTTCTATACAGTTCGATTTTTCTGGCAATTCTGATTGTTTTTTGTTTTTAGATTGGTTGTTATCCTTACAGTTGTGGAAGGAGACAAAGCAAGTCTATATGCCTCTATCTTGGTGAGAAGTCTAGTCTACTCTTTGTCCTCCTTTTAAAAATATGCCAGAATGATTAAATTTCTCAAAAAGTTACATTTTTAAAATTTTATTTTTCAATTACAGTTTACATTCAATATTATTTTGTATTAGTTTCAGGTGTACAACATATAGTTAGAAAATCATATACTTTACAAAGTGTTTCCCCCAATATTTCCAGTACCCACTTGGCACCATACATAGTTATTACAATAGTATTGACTATATTCCCCATATTGTACTTCACTGTGACTATTTTTAACTACCAAATTTCTACTTAATCCCTTCACCTTTTTCTCCCAATCCTCCCTTCCCTCTGGCAACCATCAGTCTGTTCTTTGTGTCTATAAGTCTATTTCTATTTTGTTTCTTTCTTTTGTTCTTTAGATTCCACATGTAAGTGAAATTATATGGTATGCCTTTCCTTGTCTGGCTTAATTCACTTAGCATAGTACCCTCAAGGTTCATCCAAACTGTCGCAAATAGCAAGATTTCATTCTTTTTTATGGTCCAGCAATATTCTATTGTATACATGTACCACTACTTTGTAATCCACTCATCTATCGATAGGCACCCGTGTTGCTTCTATATCTTGGCTATTGTAAAATAAATAATCTGCAATGACCATAGGGGTGCATACATTGTTTTGAATTAGTGTTTCGATTTTCTTTGGGTATATACTTAGAAGTGGATTTCCTGGGTTGTTAAGCAGTTCATTTTTAATTTTTGTTTTTGCTATTAATATTGAGTTTTGCATTTTCCTTTCTCTTTTAAAAAAAAGATTTTATTCATTTATAGATAGAGGAGAAGGGAGGAAGAAAAAGAAGGAGAGAAACATCAATGCACAAGAGGAACATCAATGATTGGTTGCTTCCTGCAAACGCCCACCTGGGGACCTTGACCACAGCCCAGGCATATGTCCTGACCGGGAATCAAACTGGTAACCTTTCGATTCACAGGCCCATGCTCAATCCACTGAGTCATGTCAGCCACAACACCTTTTCAGTTCTCAATTTTCAGTGTAATGACTGAATTTCACACTCAAGGCACAGTTTTAATCTTTCATATTCTCAAAAAATAAACACCCCAACTCTCTAACATTTCAACTACAGGACACAGGCAGGGCTGAGCCACCCCTGGTGGGGACAATCAAGGACTGGTTGTTGTTGTTGTTGTTGTTGTTTTAAACAAAGGATTTAAATTTCACTAGACAGTCTCTAATTGCCCATCCAAATAGGGGTATCCAACTTTCTGGTGTATCTGGGCCAAACTGGAAGAAGAGTCCTCTTGGGCCACACATTAAATACACAAACACTAATGAAAACTGAAGAGCAAAAAAAGGTTTTAAGTAAATTTACGATTTTGTGTTGGGCCACATTCATAGCCATCCCGGGTTGCATGCAGCCTGCGGGCTACAGATCGGACACCCCTGTGAGTCATGAATCTACTAAAGATGTGAGGAGATGAAGATTGAAGCATCTTTTTTACTACAGTAGCTTCCCCCACATTAAGGAAGATAGGTTATAAGAATTTACCCCTTCCTCGTTATGGAAATGTAATGAATGTTGTGGCTTTCCCTAACAAAGATCATGACAACAGGAGAGAGATTGAAGTAGAACAGGGCAGGGATGAGAAGTCGGGCGATAGGAAAATAGAATAGCCAAAAATATAGTCTGAGAAGCAGACTGGCCTGAAGCAGTCAAGACTGAATTAGGAGGGCTTGAGGTTTCCTTCATTCAAACTAGTCCTAATCACATTATTTGAGTATACAGAATGGGCCTGGTGCCTTTTCTCCAAATGATGTTGGCCCATATGTCCTCAGACAAATTAATGCTCCCATCTTCACTGGCTCCTTTGGTGGGAATGACAAGCACACATGCTGACCAGTATAGACAGGAGGAGAGGGCACAGCAGCAGGAAAAAAGGAGGCAGACACTCCGTACAATTCAGCTAACCTTCCCCTCACCACAGGATAATAACAGAACTCCCAGCTACGTACAGGACTGGCCCTGTCTCATGTCTTTCCGTCTTTGCCTTCTCACTGCATATCCCATGTGCCAACCATTTGTAGTTTCTTAGGAGTTCAGTTAGATTTCCTGCTATTCCTTGCCTTTGTGCCTTTGTATGTTTTGTTCTCTCTGCAGGAAAAGTCTTGATTCTCTTACTGATGCAGTGAACTCCTTTTCTCCCTGCAAGACATGAGTCAAAATTCATATCTCCCACTAGAATATAAACACTGATAGGACAGAGACCTTGCTGTCTTGTCCACGACTATACACCCAATGGCTAGAACAGTGTCTGACACTTAGCCACTTTTAGTCAATGTTAGATGTATGAAGGATGGATGGATGGATGGATGTATGGATGGATGGATGGATGGGTGTATGGATGGACAGACAGATGGATGGACACTCATAATGCAGTCCCTTAATCACCACAAGTGCCTTTGGGTGCAGGTCTCTCCTTTCCTGATGTCTTTTCAACACTTTGTACATATCTTTATTAGGCCTTATTCCCAAGAGGCTAAAATCTCCTAAAGAGAAGATATCTGTAATGGTAGAGGCAGCAAGTGATGGATGTGGATGGAAGCGAAGAAACCCGCTAGTTACAACCATAAATTTCCATCTATGAAGGCTGGATTCTGTTAAATAAAGACACTTATTGTGCTGTTAAATTCTTGAATATCCAATGGGCTTCAGAGTGTGGGCTTCTGGGACCTGACTATTTTTGTCAGAAAGCAAGGAAGACAATTTTGAGGGTCAGGAGGAAGAGGAGGAAGTTGGTATGACTGGGAATCTGGGCAGAGATGGTGGAAAGTTGTTGTTAGTGATAAAGCTGGAGGACTCTGTAAATTTTGTTCGAAATGAGTCACTCCAAGAATTGCTTCTGTGGTATGCAGATTATTTTCAGTTTAAGGCAACCAAGTTCCTGTGGGATCAAGATAAACTTCTCTCCTCCCACCCCCCACCAACTACTTAGAAAAATTTGAATTAGGGGCTTTGCTTATAATAATAAAAATAGGAATAACCTTTTTTAACCTAACTCTGGGGCAGGACAAACTTCTGATTACTAAACATCTGCTCTTCTTATAGTCCTGCAATGACCTTTCCCTCTCTGAAGCCCTAAAGTGATCCTTAGCTCAAAATGTCATGTACACCTGATTTTCCCTTTCTGTCTTTGAACCTTTCATGTACGTGGGGTCTCTGACTCTTCCATGTATGCAGAGTTCCCATACATGTGTATATAATTAGATTTGGTCATTTTTCTCTTACTAGCCCATCTCATGTCTATTTAATTATTAGACCAGCTGAAAGAAACTTGGAGATAGAAGAAAGTTTCCTTTTTCCCCCACAATTGAAAGATATTTGCCCTTCCACAATGTAAACCTTCCCTCTTTCTCCGTAAGTCTTTAGTGAATTCTGTATCACATGCTTGGAGTGAATGTTTCTGCAGGAAGGAGGGATGGTACCCAGAGCTTTGCCAGGTGATTCATCAGAAAGCTAAGAAACTCAGGAAAAATGGGACCTTGGATCAGAACACTCTGTAAGCCTCCTGGAAATACAGTTACCTTAAGGTGGGCTTTGAACACCCATCGGGCATGGAATGGGGTGCTAGATAATTACATCTAGATACTCAGGGCCATCAAGGGGCCAGTGAAGGTCCAGCTAATGGCTAACTTAAAGATGCTGCTCAACAAATTTGTTGAAAAACAAAAAACAAAAAATTAAAATACAGGGGAGGGAGAAATGAAAATAAAGAAAAATGTAAATATATGTACCTGATTTTAAGAACTGAGCTCTTTTTTAATATTCAGATTTTTATTTTAAAATCTGACCTGCCAATTTGGTGTTTTCCACCAACTCAAGGAAGAGCAACCTTCACAGGCTTTAAAATATTTTGCTTTTGACGAGCTGCCTTTCTGGGAAATGTAGCCATAGCCAGTGCTGTCTTTTTTAGATGATTTCTTAGTCTTTTTTGCTTTCCTTGGAAGCCCTGTTAGATTGTTGTGGTTGAGCCTGTCGAACAAATTCAAAAAGTCTGGAGGCTTTCCTACAAATAAAATGTATTCAAGGGTCTTAGAAACACAGATAGGCAAAAACCTAGAAGTATTCCAAAGAAGAAAGAAAAGTTAAAAGATCTTACAGCAAAAAGTACATTTTCAGAATTATATTAGTTCTGCATTCTTAGCCCTAGGATTGGCCCAGGATGGTTCCCAGTCAGATGTCGGGGTTGGGCAGTCGGGATGGGATGCCACGTGGTCTGGAAGGTGGGCGCCAAGAGGTCTGGTCGTGGCCCGCGGTCTGGACGATGGATGTCAGGTAGACGTATAAGTGAGTCCTTCAGGGAGTGATTAGAGGGTTATCCGGAGGTCCAGATGCATATACATTCAAACACTGACACAGGACTGGCAAGTTCAGAAAAGTTTAAGTTTCCAGGGCCGTTCAAACAAGAAAAGTCTTTCCTCCTGTCATGATGCAAGTAATTTCAGCAGCTTGGTTAAAGAGACTCCATTTTCTGTATACATTCTGTATCTTCCCCTTTCCTCAAGCCTTTCTTATTCCTTTTGGCCACTATATCAGCAAGAGATGCCCCAGTGACAGCCTTTTGGAATTTGACTGCATGGTGGGTTCTTTTCTTTGGAATGTTTTTGGGCCATCCCTTTCCTGTGCATTCTTCTGTGGAGGACACACAGTCCAATTTATCTTCTGAGGATTCCTCAAGGAAAGGAATGCTGACTTGCATTTTGCATTAAGATATTGGGCAGCCTTTCCATCTGTCCTGGTGTAGAGCCTCCCTTGTCCAGGGTAGATTTCACATCCGCAAGGACTGCAGAGCTGAACCTTCAAGGCTGTGGCTATCGGGGAAGAGGAAGGACGGCAAGGAGAAGAACTGAGCCCTGATTCTTTAGCACAAACATGGAAATGCAACTAGCCTCCTTGTAATAATAAGAACTGCTCAGAGATAGAATTTTCACTCACAAAGTGTCAGCAGAGGTTTTGGCAAAATTAAAAATTTGGGGAGACTTCTTGACCTCCCATTCATTCCCTCCCCTGATGTCAGATGCTCTCCCATAAGAACTTGCATTGCCAAAGGACAAATTTCTAGCCACAAAATACCTCTATATGAGGGAATTTTATCCTCTTCTCTGGGCCCATGAAGCTCCCCACTGGATAAGGGAGTAACCACTGAGATTCAGCATTGCACCCTCATGCCCTTCCCCTCTGTAAGTCTCCCTGCCCAGCACTGAGCACATAAAAGGACTTAACAACTAACTGCATGTTCACTGAGTACATACTCTCCACCATCTCCCCTTCCCTTCCCCATGTTCGTGGTCCTAATTCAAGACCCCAGCAGCAACTACTTCATCCCCAGGCTCCCAGTATAGCTTCTGCCTAGACTAACAATTTATCTGCTCTCAATCGATTTCCGTCCTACCTTCAACTAATCTTAAAATGCTATTTGATTCTGTTCTTACCTGTGCCCTATTGTGAAGAATTAAGTATAGATTATGCCCCAGCATGTTTCCTGGACTTATTCATCAACTTTCTGCTCCCTTGGGAAGAATTTAGTTCATCCTATTTTCTAGACAGAGTGCTTTTTACACTCTCCCACTGTCAGAAATAATTGTTTATGTGTCTGTTTCCACACAAGATTAGGATGTTCTAGGACACAACTATGCCTTAGTTCTCTGTAGCTCTGGGGCTCCGGCCCAATGCACATACTCCATAACTGTTTTGCCTGAATGATGGGCATAAACTAAATGATTTTAAAATAATTAAGAAGCTACAGCCCTGGCTGGTGAGGCTCAGTGGTGAGTGCTGGCCTGTGAACCAAAGAGTTGATGGTTTGATTCCCAGTGAGGGCATATGCCTGGTTTGCAGGCCAGGTCCTCAGTAGGAGACATGCAAGAGGCAACCACACATTGGTGTTTCTCTCCCTCTCTTTCTCCCTCCCGTCCCCTCTCTCTAAAAATAAATAAAAATTTTTAAAAAATAAAATAAAATAATTAAGAAGCTACAGTATTTAAAGCACCCCACAATTTGAAGTGAGATAATTGTGTTGTAGTAGAAAAATAAAGATTTGGTAATCTTTAGTCCCTGTGACTGAGGAGCTGTGTTGGACAAGTTCCGTACACTTCCTGAATCCTGGGATCTTCAATCTGGTTGTTATGAGGACAGGATGCAAGCTGTCTGGTGTCAGATCCTGGCTGGAACACTTGCTGGCTACGAGATCTTATACAAGTTACTTCACCTCTTTACACTTCAGTTTCTTCATCTGTAAGTGAGAAAATCATGGTCCCTACCTCATAAAGTTGTTTGTGAAAATTAAATAAGATGATATATGAAATATGCTTAGGACAGTGCCTGTTCCCTCTAAGTGCAAAATAAATGTTACATCTCGTTACTAAAACACCTAAGCTACCCCCACTCATTTAAGCCTCCTACCTTTGTACATGCTGTTCCCACCTTCTTATTACTATCAAAATCTCACCCATGTCCCCAGTTTTTTAGACTATAATTTTTGGCTAGCTTAATGTAACATCTGTTCAGTATCTATGAGAAGCACCATAGCAATTATCCCCAAAACTGGCTGATCATAGGAATCATTTGTGGTACTTGAAGAAAATACCGAGTCACTAGCTTATTCCAGAACTTCTTGTAGGAGACCGTTCTGCATGGCATGGGCCCAGCTCCTACTCAGAGATGTACAGGACCCACACCCACAGATAGATTCTCCTGATTCCTGTGGGGAATCAGGCCTGCAATATACCTAGGCCACTATGAGTCTTGCTTTTTGCTAAAAAAAACTCCCTCACCCTGAATTGAGGATATTTACTGCAAAATAACTTTTTAAAATCCATGATAAAACTCCCCAGTGTGGAGTGTAACAGGTTCAACCACTTTTCCCTTTTCATTTGCAAATATCCCCCTTCTGTGATGTGATTAGCAGCATTGGCTCATTTGTTTTCTGTAAAAGGTAACCACCTAAAGCGAACGTGTGCATAGTAAATGAGGACCATCATGTAATGTGCCAAGAAACCCAATTAAGGCCCATCACAGCAAGGGCAGAGGCTTTTGCTCCCCTTGAGAGAAAAGTCATGCTCACCCTTTTCCTCTACTGGACTCGGTAGTCTGTGTGAATGTCTCATTTCATCCATAATGACACAGACACTGCAGGCCGGTGTCCACATCACTTCTAAATCCTGAGACAGGAATTTTTAACTATGCACTAGGCGGCCCTTATGAGGAGCACCTTTAAGAAGCATTGTCATATAGCATATTTCTCAGATTCCCCAGCTTTCAAGTTAGACCCATCTGCCTTTTGAATTCCCCTTTACCAAGCTCCAAGACCTGGTTAAGTTTCTTAACTTCTCTAAGTCTCAGCTTAGAGACTTATCCTCATCTATAACACGGGAATAATAACTGTACCTATTTAATAAGATTGTAGTGAGGATGAAATGAGACATTATATAATACATTTACCCCAATGCCTGGCAGAGTAAATGCTCAATCAATGTAAGGCTATATCAGGTGCCTACTATGTGCTACTTAATACTTGGCACACCACCTTTACTCCCTCTGCCAAGATACCAATATCTTTTTTTTTTGCAGATAATACTAAATTATATAACTTATATATACTGAATGGTTACTATGAGAAAACAGGTTCATACAATTTAGCTACCTTATCCAAAATCATAAAGCCACCCAGCAGCAGAGCCAAGATAGCAGTCTAAACATTTATTGTTTCAAAGCCCACCATCTTGCCACTATAGCACTCTGAGGCATAAAAGATTTCCTTCTTTAAACAGCTATACATCATATTTGTATCTCTCTTTATTATTTGTCAAAATTTGTCAGACATTATTTTGGTGTCACTATGTCTCTGCCAAGTTTTCAACTTATTTGTAATCATGTCTTATCACCTCCATAAACCAGTAGTTTTTCTTTTAAGATATTATTTATTTATTTTTAGAGAGAGGGGCCTGGCCCACAACCTGGGCTTGTGCCTTGTCGAGGAATCGAACCATCAACCTTTTGGTTCACAGACTGGTGCTCAGTCCATTGAGCCACACCAGCCAGGGCAACCAGTAGTTTTCAATGGGAGGCAATTTCCCCCCAGAGGTCATCTAACAATATCTGGAGATATTTGGATCATTACAGTTTGGGGAGGATGGTGCTTCTAGCATGTAGTGGGTAGAGGCCAAGGATGCTGCTAAACATCCTACAATACACAGAACAGCCAGCCTTTCCCAAGAAAGAATTGTCCAGGTCACACTGTCAACAGTGCCATAGATGAGACAGCTGTAGGCTGCAAGTTCTCTAAGAGTAAGAACCAGGTACCACCCATGTTCATATCCTGTCCAACAGTCCTTCTCAACACGCTTCATTTCACAGCCAAAATCACCCCAAAAAGCCTGACTAAAGTGGTCAAGAACAGGCCTGTACAGCAGTATGTTTAAAGCTCCTGAGGAGATAGAAATGTTCTAAAATTGCATTGTGACAATATCCACACGATTCTGCAAATTTACAATAAATCATTGAAGTCTATACTTAAAATAGGTACATGTTATGGATATGTAAATTAAACTGGAACAAAGATGTTACAAAAAAGAAAAGAAAAGACCTCAGATCTTCTTATTTTCCTTCAGTGAGGGAGAAATGCTATTGTTAAGCATGTATATAGAGCTTTGTTCATAGTAACCACTCAGCAAATATTAACTGTGTAAATTGAAATGTAACTGAATTAATTTAAATGTGTAGAACAAATGTCCTCTATGTCAAAGCCAGAATGTAATTACTTTAAGTTCCTTTAAAGATTAGAAGCCCTTCGTAGAAAATTGCATTACATTAAAAAGGGGTCAAGTTCTTTGGCCCAAGAGCGCTGGCAGTTGGTCACCTTGGAGCTGGCTGAGGGATTGGTTTCCTGGGGACCACTGTGACATGGCACCTGAGGGGACACTCCATGTACATCCTACCAAGCAGGGCACTTGGCTTCCTGCACCCAGAAGAAAGGGAACACCCCTTTTGCCAGTGAATGTCGGGGAAATGAGTTGACTATAGAGCCATGAAATCATCCACATGCTTAAGGATGTGATATGAAATTTAGCGGTCAATGCTTCATTTTCCAAGTAAACTGTATTTTTTTCTGACTTGAGAGCTATAGGATGAAAATGGCCTGTTTTGTTGTTTGGAATATTATTATAGGCCTATGCAAAATTCTGAGTTTAAAAGAACTAGAAAAAGGGAGTCTTTTTTGACTATGAGTATTGCCTTTTATCTGGAGAAAAATATTGTCTACTTTAGATTTATTATAAGAAAAATAAATTGTCCACCTCCCTTTGTGGCAGCAGAATAAGGAGAAGTTGAGTCACTCCTGTATTTGTGGAGGCTGAGACACAGAATCTGCCTTCCCCTTGCTGAAGCGCCCTTAAAAACATAGAGACAAATGAGTGTAGCCTCTCTATGGCTTAGAATACTTCTTTTAATTTGTTTTCTGATGAGGATTTTCAGACTCTTTTTCCTATCACTGACCATCAGTGGGGTATTTTAAGTGAAATGCAGGACTCCCTTGGTTCTTATCTATTCATGGTGCTTTGGTAAATGCAGTCAGGCTCCTGTGCGAATGAGTACTCTTTTGGATTTGCTCCCAGGAATGCACGCAGGCTAGATTCACAGTAACTACTCCTTCGTTCCTCTTTCTTCTGACAAGGTGGGGTTTTCTTAACATTTCTGGTAGTTCTGTGATGCTGCCTTCTCAGGTTGATAATATCCAGGTGCCTGGTTATGAAGACGCTTCCTGAGAATGCCCTTATGAAAATGTTCACCTCCCCTGCTAAGATTCCTGGGCTCCCCACTGACCAGGTAAGGCCAGGAGAGGCCTGGAGAAGTGTCCCCGTGTCCTAACCCCGTCAAATCCTCTTCGAGGTTTGGATGAAGAATACAAATTCCCTCTCACCCACTGAGTTGCTGGGAACACAGGGTCTTCTGGGGAAGCATACATTAAAACTTAGGAGGCATGGTGGGCATTTCTTTTTCTCCCACCTTATTTAACTCCAGGGTACTTGTGGTGAAATTGAGAAGATCAGGCAATAGATAGTAGAGACCTTGTGCAAGTTATTCAAACTCTGAATGCCTCAATTTTCTCATTTGTAGACAGAGGTAATAAGACTTTATACATTATAGACTTGAGTAGTCAATAAACAGAAGGTATTTTTGTTATAAGGCAATATAGAAATAGAGGCTTTGTCAGCAGAGTGAAGCAATGAAGTTATTCTCTGACAAAGTTTTCCACTGACAAAAGAAATATTGTGTGCTTATGGCTCTAAATGCCCCCCTCCCTCAAAGGATCTGAAGGACTTCAAGCCTTTATCAGCAAAGATAAAGCAACTTCTGGATGGAGCTACTAGTGACTCTCAGGGCACAGAGGCCCCAAAAGTGCCCCTCTGGGTGCCCTGTAGAGTGCAAAGAGGAAAAAATAGTTGAGAGGGGCCAATGGAGTGGGAGTGGAGAAGAGAACCACATTGGAAAAGGCCTCAGGTGCCTATGTGAGGTTGGTTCTGTGGGACCAGGAGGAGACTCTGGATACATGCAGAATACTTGGCACTACCCTGTGCACTGCAATTGTTTACCCAGCAGTAACATTTTGCTTCATGTTCCAGTAATAAACTTTCCTGCACACCTCTCCAGACATTGGGCACCTGACAGAGATGTCTTCCTGGAGGCTTCCAGAGAGGCTAGGAGCACTCAAGTGAGGATGTCTACCTGGGTTGGTTAAATGCCAATTTTTTTAAAAAAATTTTATTTACTGCATTTTAGAGAGAGAGAGGACGGGAGAGAGAGAAACATCAGTTTGTTGTTTCACTTATTTATGCACTCATTGGTTGCTTCTTGTATATGCCCTGACCAGAGATCAAACCCACAACCTTGGCACATCAGGACAACACTTGAACCCACTGACTTACCCAGCCAGGGTAACTCCAATTCTTTAGGCACAGGAGACAAAAAACTGGGAGAAGAAGCAAGGGCAAGATCCGAAGAAGGAAAAGAAAACTTATAGCAAGATTTTCCAGAACAATAAGACTTACATCATGACAGGAAGTTATTGAGTTACATCTACAGGTGTTGGGGAATTCCAGGGAGAGATCAATAGGGACAGGGAGATAGGGATAAATATTGATCCAAGTATCTGCTCTAAGTTTTCCATTCTCACAACTTGAAAGTTGGGTATTATTTTCCCTGTTTTACTCAGAAAATTGCAGCACAGTGAGATTTAGAATTATGCCCAAGCTCATACAACTAATAAGTAGTTGAGTATAGATTTGAACCCAACTTCCAACCAAGAGGTAGGCATAGTTAGATACACTGTGACTCCTCACACAACCTAAAGAAGGACAACAACAAATTTAAATACAAAAAACAACTAGAACTACCAGGAAATCGAACTGTATGGAAATCTGACAACCAAAGAGTTAAAGAAGAAACATTCATCTAGACTGGTAGGAGGAGCAGAGACGGGCAACTGGGGCAAAGAGAGGACTCGTGGCAAGGCAGCCTCTGGCAGACTGAGTAGTCCCACATTCATGTGCGGATTAACCAGGAGGAACAACTGGGGAGCAAGACAGACCACACAAGCCAGGTTTCCAGCACAGGAAAAGAAAGTCTCAAAACCTGTAGCTATAAAAATCTGTGGGAGCCCTGGCTGGTGTAGCTTAGTGGATTAAGCGCGGGCCTGTGAACCAAGAGATCATGGTTTGATTCCCAGTCAGGGCACATGCCTGGGTTGCAGGCCAGTTCCCAGCAGGGAATGCACAGGAAGCAACCATACATTGATATTTCTCTCCCTCTCTCCTTCCCTTCCCCTCTGAAGATAAATAAATAAAATCTTTAAAA
>CM052541.1:107065294-107112809 GCA_028533065.1 Trachops cirrhosus
GGAATTTTATTTTCTTTGCCAGACTGTGGAAGTTCTCCTTTATTATTTGTGCAAATATCTTTTCCACTTGTTCTTCCTCTTCTTCTTCTGGTACCCCTATAATTTGGATGTTGGAATGTTTAAAGATGTCCCAGAGGTTCCTAAGCCTCTCCTCATGTTTTTGAATTCTTATTTCTTCATTCTTTTCTGTGTGGTTGTTTCTTTCTTCCTTCTGGTTCACTCCATTGATATGAGACCCAGCTTTCATTCCATCACTTTTGGTTCCCTGTGCATTTTTCTTCATTTCACTTATTGTACCTTTCATTTTTTCATCTAATTTGCAAAGAAAATCAACCAATTCTGTGAGCATCCTGATCACCAGTGTTTTGAACTGTGCATCTGATAGGTTGGCTACCTCTTGGTCGCTTAAACGGATTGGTTCTGGGGCTTTCATTTCTTCTTCTGTTTGAGCCATCTTTTTTTTGGTCTGGTCGCACCTGTTACATATGAGGGTGGAGCCTTAGGTGTTCACCAGGGCGGGACAATCCAGTCGATGCATTGTGATGCTGTATATGGAGGTGGGGTCCAAGAGAGAACAATGGCACTTGCTCCACTCTCTGTTGGACTTCAGTCCCTTCCACCACTTCCCCCAAGCAAACTGGGCCTTTCTGGTGCTGATTCCCGTGTGGGTGGGCTTGTGCACCCCGTGGGTCTCTCCAACGACCTCTCCTGTGAGGCTAGGAGTCTCTCCCTGTATCTCAACCCCCACAGGTGTTTTCAATCAGTGCCCCGAGGCCCTATTTCCCAGCACTGGAACCCTGGGTTGGGTGCAGTGCCTTGCTTCACAATTGCCGCCTCACTGGGTCTACCGGTTACCACCCCTCGGCCAGGGTCTGCCAGCTGCCACTTGCGCACCCACGGTCCACCAGCTGCGGTCTTATGAGCCCGGTCCCAAGCTCTTTGGGTCATGATCTCTCTCCGTCCAGCTGCCCGACTCTGCCCCTCCTACTGGTCTGGATGAACGTGTCTATTTTAACTCCTTGGTTGTCCGACTTCCATACAATTCAATTTTCTGTCAGTTCTGGTTATTATTCTGTTTCTAAATTGTTGTTGTTCCTATCTTGGTTGTGCGAGGAGGCACAGCGTGTCTACCTATGCCTCCATCTTGGCCGGAAGTCAGGGTCTCTTTATATGTGAGTTTTCACGCTATCAGACCCTACAACTCCTTTTTTATAATAAATATTTTGTATTGCCTTTTCCCCTATTCTAAAATGAAATTCACAGATGATATAACCTCCTGGCTGTTTGTAAAATAGAGATATGTTCTAGAACCAATCACTATGAACAGATTTTCACCTACATCAGTGTCCTGGGGGACATATATACGTTAGGAAGGACTTTGAAAAGGTGTCATAAAACATGGGTCAGCTCTTCTTTATGAGAAAATGTCCCACACAATGAGTACCCCAGACCCTTGCTCACTCTGCCAGTAAGTAGTGCATCATTCATTATTGAATTGACACCACACTGGATTATATATTTGGGGCCCTACACCCAATGTCAAGTGTGCTTATAAGAGACAGAAGAGAGGACACAGGTAAGAGGAGAAAGCCATGTGACAACAGGCAGAGATTGGTCTTACGCTGCCACAAGTCAAGGAATGAATGCCAACGGACAAGGAAGCATTCTATCTTAGAGCTTTGGGAAGAAATACAGCCTGCTAATGCCTTGATTTTAAACTTCTGGTCTCCTGAACTGAACAGAAAAAATTTCTCTCGTTGTAAGCCACAAAGTTTGTAGTAATTTGTTAGAGCAGTTCTAGGAAACTAATATGTCATGGATAACTCTTTTTTGAAGATATGTCCTAAAAATAACTTTACACAATTGAATTCTAAAACTGGACACTGAATTCACATTTTTCATTTTCCAGAAAGATCTCCTATACCAATTTAGCCATAAATAATTTCTCCAGTAGAACTGTGCAGCAATTAGAAGTGTTGAAAAGTTCTCTCATCTCAGCTCACAGATAAGGAAACTGAATGACAAAGGTCATGTAGCTGGTTGATGGCTAAGCAGTGATCAGAACCAAGGTCTTCTGACTTCCAGAACACAACTCCATCCACAGCACCAGTCTGACTACTGCTGATGCCAGATACTGGACACTTAGCCCTGTTATCTCACAGATTGTGCTCAGAAACCCTACTCTGTAACTTTAATGCAGGCTCACTGGGGCACGCATTCTCCCTTTGTATCTCCTTTACCAACACAGTAGTGTAAAAGTGCTGTCATTAAGACTCATCGCTGACCCTGGCCAGGTGGCTCAGTGGATTAGAACATGGTCCCCATATGCCAAGGTTGCAGGTTCATTTTCCAGTCAGGGCACATACAAGAATCAACCAATGAATACATAAATAAGAGGAACAACAAATCAGTGTTTCTCTGTCTGTCTCTCTCTTTCTCCTCCCCTCCCTCTCTCTTTCTCTCTCTCTCCCTAAAATCAACTAAAAAGAAAAGACAATCATCACTTTGATTGAATCCTTTCTGTTCTCTTTCAGTTCTTACCCCTCTTTCCATCCTCTTCTCCCATCACTTCCTTCCTCACACCTTTTACTCTAAGACCACCAGACTTTTCTTTATTCCTCTAATGTGCCACATTTATCCTTTCCTCAGAGCCTTAATGTGAACAGATTTTTCAGTGCCTTTCTCAAGTGGAGGTTTCAATCAACATCCCAGAAACAGTGTGACGGCAACCAAGAAAAGCAGAGGGGAGAAAACAGTAATTCCCAGAACGACCTTCACAGAGCCCTGGCTATTCAGGTTTTATTCATATGTGCTCAAGCTTGTCCTCACACCTGCCAAAGAAATTGATACATTATTTCCTCTATTTTAAAGGTAAGAAAATTAAAGCAGAAAGGTTAAATAACACACTCAGAGGAGAGAGACCCAGGATTCATATGCATGTGGTCCAGCCTGTTCTTGCTGTACTTTAAAATTGCCCTCAGTTCACCTGCTGCCATAATAGAAGCAACCTATCGTATTTTATATCCTAAATACTCCCTGTTAGGGGTTTTATATTCATAATATCAAATTCTCACAATTTGTGCAAAAATGAATAGAATTTATCCTCCTTCTACAGAGGAAGAAACTGCAGGTTTGAAATGGCTTGCTTTAAGCTTCCACTGGTAAATGGTGTAAGTGACATTTGCAATCTTACCCCTTGTTGCTGCCAAAATTTTGCTGATCAAGCCAAGCACAGCGATAAAGCACTAAGGGGGAAACAGGGAATGTCTGAGAGCAGTTTGGAAAGGCTGCCACTGAGGGGCGTACTCATTCTCTTCTATGTGTGGCACTTAGGTCCCATAACCAGGAACGGAGCATGCCATGTAGACGGTGTGGGTGAGGGTGGGGGTGGGTGGGGACAAATAAAAACTCAAATACACTGTGACTCCTTTACAGAACCACCTGTACAACATAAGACAAAACTTCCACACCTTTGATTTATGCTTTGAAGTCTGGGTGTCCCCTTTACTAAAGCCAGAACCCTGGAGGAGGCTGTCAGATTGATGGTGGTGATAACAATGGTGATGAAGAAGAAGATGACAATGATGATACAGTGATGCCAACAACTTTAAGAATCTCATTTGGAAAAATGTTTCACACTTAGCCTATTGGCATGAAGCTCTCTGATTTGTCGAATTGGAAGATGAAAGATTCAATGGGAAGAAATTAATCCAGTGTTAGTCCTATTGAATTTATCCATCAACTTGAACCTCCAAAAGGCACTTGTGTATATTATGTAGGTAATGAAAAGCTAAAGAATGTCACTAGACACTTGTTTAAGGCTGTGTTTTGTAAGGATTACTCTGTAGTCAGTTTAGTTACTTTGGTATCTTCCTGCGAACACTCCCAAATTAATCTTCTTTAAGCACAGACCTGAAAAGTGGTATTCATTGAAAATGTGAAGGTCATCTGGGAAAGAAGATAGAGGGATCTGAGCAAAGGGCTAAGACAAGAACCTTGAAAAGTGCCTGCCTTTAAAGGGTTGGAGGAATAAGAGCCACATGGGATGAGAAACAGAAAAGCCCAGGCTCATAGATCCCAAGGGTGTGAAGAATTTTCGAGAAGGAGACTATGGTCAATGCATGGAATTCAGCTTCTTCGGGAATGTGGAGGCTTTATTTAGGAGTTGGAAGGTGACCATGACAAAGTTGGAAAGAAGGTAATGACCTGACATTCTGTATTTCAAGGGAGAGAAGATTATAGAGCATGAAGCTAGAAGTTAGTGCGACAATAATCTGGAAATAGCACTGACAATTAACAAAAATAAGAACCTTTTTCTGGATTCAGAGGTTTAAGTTAAAACAATGAGGAAACAGCAACCACTTGAGGGGTTTGTAACAAGGAAGGGCCCTGGCTGGTGTGGTTCAGTGGATTGAGTGCCGGCCTGCAAACCGAGAGGCAAACGATGGATGTTTCTCTCACGCATTGATGTTCCTCTTCCTCTTTCTCTCTCCTTTCCCCTCTCCAAAAATAAATAAAATCCTTTAAAAAAAGACAGAAGAAATAAGGTTTCAAATAACAAAGAAATAGTAGGAGAGCAGCAGAGACTGATCAGATCAAAGTGTAAAGGATTTATTGAGAGTAGTATAAGGATTGCGGAGATTACAAGGCAAAGAAGTGGCATTCACTCAGTAAATTACCTTTGAGTCAAGTCAACCTAACCTTATTGTATGTCCATCAGTTAATATCTGCTAGCATAAGTGTGAATATATGAATATCAGGTCTGTTTCTTTGTATCAAAGTTAATTTAATATTTTAAGTCATCTTCAAGTATCTAATTTTTCCCCAACTTCAGGCATTTTCATGTCACCAATATAGATTATTATACAATTGACTTCTATATATACTACAGATTATATACTGTTATTATAAAATGTACAATATACATTGTTTTAGGAATTATAATATATAATAAATAAGTTATCTACATAAGTTATAAACTGTACATTATCATGCATTTACAACATACATTTTTGCCTTATAATAGTTATATACACCTTTACATGTGTTATAAGGTATATAGTACTATTATTTTGTTTTCAACTGTCTCTTTCAAAGAAATTTTAAAATGAGAACAAATAGTTATATTTACTCACATATTTATCATTTCTAAATTTCCTCATTTCAACTCCTCAGAGGAGAAGAAAGGAAATAATGCCCTGCTGGTGTGGCTCAGTAGATGGAGTACTGGCCTGCAAGCCAGGGGGTTGCCGGTTCAACTCCTAGTCAGGGCACATGCCTGGGTTGCAGGCCGTGTCCCCAGTGGGAGGTGAGGGGTGCATGAGAGGCAACCACGCATTGATGTTTCTCTCCCTCTCCTTCTCCCTCCCTTCCCTTCTCTAAAAAGAAATAAATAGCCCTGGCTGGTGTGGCTCAGTGGATTGAGTGCCAGTCTGCAAACCAAAGGGTCGCTGGTTCCATTCCCAGCCAGGGCCCGTGCCTGGGTTGCGGGCCAGGTCTCAGTTGAGGATGCCTGAGTGGCAACCACACATTAATATTTCTCTCCCTCTCTTTTTCCATCTTTTCCCTTCTGCATATAAATAAATAAATAAAATCTAAAAAAAACACACCAATCCTAAAAAAATAATAAATAAAAAATAAAAATAAATGAATCTCTAAAAACAAACAAAATACATTATTTCCAATTTCATTTAAAAAAATGAAAGAGAACAAAAATGCTAAGACAAATCAATGACACAGAAAACAGGAGAACAGTGGAAAAATCAATGAGACAAAAATAACTCTTTGGAAAGTTCCATAAAATTAATAAACTTCAAGCTTAAGGATGAATAAAAGAGAAGAGGTAAATTATTAATATCAAGAAAATATGAGGGGATATAGTGACAGATTCTACAGATTTTAAAAAGATAATAAAGAAAATGCAACTTGATGACAATAAATGTTTCGTTCTGATAAAATGGACAAATTTCTTGGAAGATACAAACTGCTAAAGCTCACTCAAGAAGAAATATATTATCTGAATAGCCCTATATAAAAGATACCATATTTGCAATGAAAAACTTTCCTACATTTCTCACCAATGAATATATACAGATGGAAAATAAGCATAGGAGAAGGTGTTTCCCATCATATGTCATCAACAAAATGTAAATTAAAACAGTGAGATACCACTACATACCTACTAGAATAGCCCAAATCCAGAGTGCTGATAATTCATTTTTTTTAGATTTTATTTATTTATTTTTGAGAGGGGAAGAGTGGAGAGAAACATCAATGTGTGGTTGTCTCTCACATGCACCCTACTGGGGACCCAGCCTGTAACTCTGGCCCGTAACCTAGACTGGGAATCGATCCTGCAACCCTTTGGTTCACAGGACGGCACTCAGTCTGCTGAGCCACACCAGCCAGGGCCAGAGTGCTGATAATTCAAATGCTGGTGAAGACATGGGCAACAGGGACTTTCATTCATTGCTGGTGGAAATGAAAGATGGTACAGTTCCTTTGGGAAACAGTTTGGCAGTTTATTATAAAAACAAGAACTCTTGTCATACGTTTCAGCAATTGCACCACTTGGTAAGTTACCCAAAGGAGTTGAAAAGTTACATTAACACAAAATCCTGCACACGAATGTTTATAGGAGCTTTATTTATAATTGTCAAAGCTTGGAAGCAACCAAGATGCCCTTCAGTAGGTGAATGGATAATAAACAATGATACATCCAGACAATGAAATATTGTTCAGCACTAAAAACAAATCAACCATTAATCTATAAAAAGACATAGAAGAACCATAAATACATACTACAAAGTGAAAGAAGTCAATATGAAAAAGCTACATACTATTTGATTCCACCTGTATGACATTCTGGAGAAGACAAAACTATGCACACAGCAGAAAGATCAGTGGTTGCCAAGGGTTAGAGGGAGAGTAGGTCAATAGGTCAACGGTCCTTACAGCAAAGGACATTTCTTCACTAAAGAGGATACAAAGAGGCATAAGGCATAGTCTTCTCTTTCTGCCATTATGGAGCTTGTTTTCTAATCATGGAAAGAGAAAAAATATTAAATATGATAAATATATTTATACATACAACAGTATGTAACAGCATCTTCTATGTGATGGTTAATTTTATGGTCAACTTTATTGGATCATGGGATGCCTAGATTTTTGGCTGAGCGTTATTTCTGTGTGTCTGTGAAGCTGTTTCCAGATCAAATTAGTATCTGAGTCGTGGACTCAGTGAGTCGGCTTGCCCTCCCCAGTGTGAATGGGCATCACCTAATCTGTTCAGGTCTTGAATAGAACAGAAAAGCAGAGAAAGAAAGAATTTGGCTTTTCCAGCCTGATTGTTTCAGCTGAAAATCAATCTTCTCTTGCCCTTGGTTCTCCTGGCGTTCAGACCTTTAAACCCAAGCTGAATTGCACCACCAGCTTTCCTGGGTCTCTGGCTTCAAGACTGCAGACTGCGAGACTTCTCAGCCTCCATACTGCATGGGCCAATTCTTTCCAATACATCTAATTTTTATATATATCCTATTGGTTCTGTTTCGCTAGAGAATCCTAACTAATATATACTAATAACCGAACAGTTTGTGTAGATGCTAAGTGCAAAACTGGTTCAGAGGGTGAAAATATAATGGATTGGGGTATACAGGAAGAGCTACAAGATTCTGAAAACTAACAGAAGAGTGAATTTTTAAGGATTTTATTCAATAAATTTTGTGTCCCCCTTGTGACAAATTATAAATAAGTCTGCTAGTAAGTGATGAAGCCTAGATTTAAGCTCCCAGCTATCTGATACCCTTATTTATGCCCTTTTAAGCAGTTACTTAAGCTCTTTTATGCCCTTCCTATTCCATATTTGATACTTTACTCTTTAATAAAACTCCCACATTCACTTGACAATAAACCTGCCTCACCCCCAAAATTGGAAAGCAATTGTTCTTCAGAGCAGACTCTACTCATTTCCATTGGCCACTGCAGAGGAGGCCAGAGGCCAGTTCTCCCTAGAGCACATTGGCAGTAGGTGTCCAGCTGTCGGCCTGGGGGCTCTGTCCCCATTGATTTCGTGGCACTGGGACATGACCACTTGTGCATGTTCTTCCTCACGGCCAAAAATTAAAGTCACTACTGTCCCTCTGGATTCCAGCTATCCACCTGAATTAAAGAAAAAGAATTTGCTAGAATAACAGGAAAAGAGGAAAGGTGTCTACAAGGGGGAGTATAACATGTCATCGTTGTCATATTTTTAGGTGGTAACTTAATGCTAGAAAGGGTACTTTCTCTTGAGCTATGTTGCTTATACTGAAGGTCCCTTGACACCAGGAAAGCAGTCATGGTCTGGTTAAGCTCCTGGAGAAAGAAGAATCTTTTCCCATGGACGTGGTTTGCTTAAGTTTGAAATTTTGGCATAAATAAAACAAAGATAGAACTGTATGTAAAAAGAGCTAACTCCATCAAGTATTACTAAACTATACTAAGTCTGTTGATCAAGGTTTAAGAATAGGAACAAATATTTGATAATTTATTCACTCATTCTTACTAAATTCTTTCGGTCCTAAATTATTTTGTCCTGGTCCTCTTTTTTCCTCATGTTCCAAGAGAAATCCTTAGTCCTTTCTTTGCATTCATTTGACTCTATTCTCAGATATTCATCATTGAATATCATCATTCAATATAATGTCTACTCATCATTCAGCTCTGTGGAAATCTGGGAGCGAAGGCCCATATTCTGTGGAGCCGAGGCAACAAGCCAGGTTAACAGGAGAACTGAAGAGTTAAAGATTTTAGCTCCAGTTATAGTTAGTAGGCTTAAGTGATTAATGCTCTTGGAACGCTGTTATTCTAGGAACTGGAATGCATGACCACGTGACTCCAGGAGGAGCACAGGAGGAGCAATTTAACATTTGTGCCCCAAGGGGTCTGTGCCCCAATGGAACCTGAGCCATTATGCTCCAGGGAGGGAAGTCCAGGACTCAGATAAAGAATTGTTGATCAGCAGATAAAGAAATACTAGGAAAATTGCCCCTGGACTGCAACTCTTGTCTGATTAACCTTTTTCCAAATCCCTTACCTAAAAAAGGCTGGCTTGAGATTGAACCTGGAAAAGTCAGTGTTCCTGCTGCCAGTCACCACCAGAACCAGTCAGCAGAGACAAGGATTGAATCTTTATGGGTGCTTTATTCAGGTAGCCAGTGAGCTGAGAAGACGGCAGGTTATACGCCCTCAAAAACCATCTTAACATTTCATTTCAAGCTGGTCTTTTTATGAGGAGAAAGGGTGGGTAAGGGGTTTGGAAAAAAGTTAATTGGATAGAAAGGTAAGAAGCAATTTGAAAGAAAAGTTAATTGGATAAGAATTGCAGTCCAGCAGCAATTTTCCTAGTACTTCTTTATCTGTTTATCAACAATTTTTTATCTGCATCATGAGTGTTCCTTCCCTGGAACACAATAATAGCTCAGGTGCCGTCTCCAGCACTTGCAGACCCTTGGGGCACAAAGGTTGAATTGCTTGTGGACCTCCTGGAGTCACAGAGGTCCTGCACTCCAGTTCCTGGAATAACAGCTTTCTACTCGCCTTAGTCACTTAAGCCTATCAACTAAGGCTAAAATCTTTAACTCTTGAGTTACAGCTTTAATCACTTAAACCTATCAGCTAAAGCTAAAATTTTAACTCTTCAGTTCCCCTATCAAGATGAGATTTAAGACAGTTTTTGAAGGTATATAACCTGCCCTCTTCTCAGAGTGCTGGCATCTGAATAAAGTGCCAGGAAGGTTCAATCCTTGTCTCTACAGATTGGTTCTGCTAGTGACAAGCAGTGCAAATACCAGCTTTTCTGGTTTCAAAAACTCAGCCTCTCCCTCCCTTAGCTGGTAGGAGATTTGCTGGGACAAAGACATTGCCTCTTCATGTGCCTCTGGTATAGCCTTTTCTTAGTTTTCCTTTTAATGACAGAAGCTTAAGAGCTAATGGGCACACGGAGCCCTCCAAAACAGGAGTATGAAATATATTAGGTATCTTCCCTCATCAAGATTTCCTGACCGTGTACCACTTTGGGAAGAACCAAATGACTTCTCTTGTCTTAGATTTCTGGGTGCCATGAAGAGTTTATTGGTCATGTAAATACTATATTTTCCTTTGCTGACAAGATTGGGCCTAGCAACCTGCTTTCACACACCAACGCATATAGTTACTGTTTTAGACAGTTTGCCCCTGGGCACAAATTCAAGCTACCACTGGGACACTCTTTTGGAAGATAATTGAAGGAAAGTTTAACAAAGTGTCTTTTTAAAAAAGTAATAGTAACAGAGATGTCAGGGGTTTCTCTTTGCTGTCAAGTATTTTGTTACTAACTTGCCCTGAATTGTAAATCTGCATGCATATGCAAAAACTAAGTACTATTTCTACAAATCCCCTGAGTTGATTGTACCACCATTCACCTGTGTGTGCTGACAGGTCACACAATGTCTAGCCCTTTAGCAGTTTCCACACAAATGACATTCTTGCCCAACCAATCAGTGACTCCAGAAACTACTAGTGAGGCCACATCATGAACAGATCATCTGTTATTTCACAGGCCATTCCTTCACACACTCACCGCCCATTCTCCCTACCTCTCCCGCCCTGGAGCAAGAGGCACACTTTCCCCTTGTTATCTGCAGAATAGTTCTCCTTTATGCAGATCCTGGAAGCTCATCTCCTTTTAGGGAGTGGTTTTAACAAAACATCTTCTGAACAGTGACAGATCTCACCCTATAAGGAAACATGTACCAGCTGCTTAGGAAAATAAATATCCTCCAACTCACTGTAAAAAGTGGAGAGGTTCCATGATGAGAGTGTCTGAGCATCTCCAGGTGAAATGGAGCCATAAAGCTCCCTTGTATAAGACTGCATTACATAGATACAGGGTGTGTCCTTTTGGGGGTTGTAAAGCATTGCATTAAATATACAAATATGCCTCTAGGAGTATTTAAACATGTTTTCAGAAAAGACCAGGCTGTTGAGACATTGATGCCAATTATCTTAGCTGTCCCTTTGGAAAAAGGGGAGAAAGGTCACCAGAAGAGAAAGGGTCAATTATGGAAGGTCTAGAAAAGAATAACATAATGTTTTCATTTATTGACTTGAGAGAGAGAGAAAGAGAAATGTCAATTTGTTTTTCCACTTATTTATGCATTCATTGGCATATCAGAACAACACTCTAACCAACTGAGCTACCAGCCAGGGCTGGAAGAGAGCAATACAGAATTACCTGAAAACTGGACTCTCCTGTCGCAGAAAGGACAGACAGTGATGGGGCAGCTCAGTAAGGGATGACTAGATTAGCCAGGACTCTTTAGGTCACAAGAGACAGACACCCAACTCAAACTAGTTTAATGGGGAAATAAAAATGACATATATTGGATTACTTGTTTGGGAGGGATACTGGGGCAATTCATATGACTGAAAAGTGAGTTGCAGGAACTGGTCCTCAGGAAAGGGGGCACTCCCTGACACTCATTCTTTCTTCCTCCACCACCCATCACTCATCCTTGCATTTCTCCTTGGTTTCATCCTAGACAGGCTTGCTTCACACAGAGAGAAGAGGGCTTAGGGAGTCCTAACCTCGGGCCCATACCCAAAGCAGACTTCTTTTCCATGTCCCTTTTATGAATTCAAATAAGGCCTTGATAGGTCTCACTTGAATCATACAACCACTGCATATGGAAGTAATGGAGCTCAACGGGAAAACAATGCAAAAAGGGAACAGTTACCCAAAGAAAATGAGTGCCAAACCTGATGAAAGATAATAAGAAAGTATAACATGCAGACAAAGCAGCCAATAGCTATGACCAACTTCCCAAGGGGTCGTGGGTGGCCTGTGAGCAGGAGGCACCAGGAAGATGTGTGGAAGGAAGTGAGGAAAGGAGCGATGTGCCAAAATCTCTGTAGAAGTCACAGCTCTCCTTGGCCAGATGACAACAGCAGGAAATCTGAAGAGCTGATTGAGCCTCTTTTGCATTGCCATGCAGAAGTATTCATAGAGTCATTAACCAATAAAGCTCTGAACAGTCAAAGCTGGAGTGGAACTTTTATACTGGGAAACAAATACTGAGTAGAGGCTGGAGACTCAGCCTGGAAACCACTCTTTTCCATTCCAAAAGATCCAGGGACGTTTACAGCTCCCTCTACTGTGGCTGTGCGGCCAGGGGCAGCTCCAGTTCAGAGGACGGATGGGAGCGTATAAAACGAGGCCCTTCTCCGGACCAGTGGCTGCCTCCTGCCAACTGCAGAGCAAAGAGCGAGGCAGGAGGAACGACCAACTGTCCAGAAATTCCAGTTTGTCTTAATTTTGACTTGTCCAGTTGTTGAAATTTAGGCTTAACTACAATTAATACTGAGAATTTCTAATAACAGCAAGCAAGCATTAAAAGGCAGATGATATGGGGCAGAAGACAACTTAAGATACCAAAGAGAGAGATAAACAAATTATAGAACCTAAAGGAAAAATGTCACTTAGACTAGAAGGCTGTGGTAACTCAGTTCACTGTGGCATCTTTCAACTGCCTCAGTAACAAGTTTCTATCAGTCAGTAAAACAATTGTTTCAATCAGACCATAGATGGATAGCTCTCTTTTTTGCTTTTTTTAATGATTCTTCTTATATCCTAAATCATTCCAAGATAAAATTGCAAAAAAAAAAAAAAGGCGCTGGTTCCAAGAATCTTGTGGAAAGTCTCTAGAGACACGTCAGTATAGGAGGGATGAATGTTGAGTGTGGGGACGACACACACTTTGGCGGAGTCCCAGGAGACGGAAGTGCGTAAACATAAGCCTTGTGCTGTTCAGGCAGTGCAACGGCCAAAATAAATAAAGTATCTATAAGACAGTAACTTGAAAAAATACAAAAGGTGACAAGAAAATGAAAGAAATTATTTTTATCAAAATATTTCTTAATCATTGAGTGGGAGGAGGAAAAGATTAATAGGTTGGAGACTTTTAAGAGACCTTAGTAACAATTTAAGTACAATGTTTTAAATTTCTGAGATTTCTGAATTTCAACCACAGTAAGTCTGTGATTATAAAATTCATGTTGATTATTTCTTTGACATTTGAATTACAATACACACACACACACATTTTCAAACTAGGTCTTTTTTGCATCTCCTCTTGAGAAGACTTACTGAAAGGAAAACAACATTAATTATTGGGTTACTTTACCCAAGCATTGGAAGCCATGCAAATGCTTCGTTTTTTGGTGCAGACAGTATTTCTGGAGTCATGCCCCCAACTTCAGATGCAGTGAATGGCATCAGAGCAGTTCTGTACCCGAAATCTCAAATGCAGTCTGGCTGACAGAATCAAGTGAGCTGACTGCCTCTGACGGCAACATCAAGAACTGAAAAACACAGTAACAATCTCACTTTTAAATCAGGGATATGGCATCTATGATTTTCGAGTGGAATCATTGCCATGTTTTTCAATTTGGGAAAGAAGAGGGAGGGTAGGAGTCTGAGTGCAGGAAAATGAGTACCCAAAGACATTAAGATCACATTAACTTTGGTTCCAAAGGAGTACAAAGCAAATGAAGTTTTGTTCCTTCCTTCCTTATTTCCTTCCACTTAACAATTCCTTCTTTGTAAACTTCAAACAACCTTTAATTTTTTCATGTAAAGTATCAAGAAGTTTCCCTTCTTTGAAACCTAGCACAATTAATAGATTTGAGGGAAGAATAGAATTCAGTTTATTTCAAAGCCATCTGGAAAATAAGCAATGTCCTGCATGGCTAGACAGACTGCTTTATGAGGAAAGTGAGTATGGTAACTTAGTGGCTTTTTATTAAAAATTCAGTGTATCCATTAAAAAAATATTATCCTAATATCTCAAGAAACCATTAAGAAAAAGAAAGAAGGCTTGCCTGAAATTGAACGTCAGGAATACAAAAGCCACATGCGTCCTTCGCCTGTGGGATCAGTCCATGTGGCACATTAGGAGGGCATGTATATACTTTTGCCCCTTTAATGTAGTTGCCCTGTCAGAAGTACAATTTCATTCTAGATCCTGCAGAGCTGAAGCCTCTGGCAAGGCAAATTTCTCTTTTTTTCTTACTTAGCAATGGGAAGACCAGTCGCAGGGGCTGTCCCTGGGCCTTAAAGTGTCAGATGCCCAAGAGACAGAGTAAATAAGTGATGCAGAAATAGCGACTCTATAAAGCACACACGGACAAGGCCAAAGGGGGGTAGGATCCAGGGTGGGAGGTGGGGATGGGTGGGGCAGGGGGAGTGGTGAGGGGAAAGTGGAGACAACTGTACTTGAACAACAGTAAAAAAATTAAAAAATAAAAATAAAATAAGCAAATAAATAAATAAGTAAAAATAAAAATTCTGTCCTCTTTACTCCTTGTTACAAAGTCTATTTGTATCCTATACATCATTGTGGAAGGTAGCAGCTTAATTTTATGAACTTCCAGGATAACTGTAATAAATTTGTCTATTCTTGGCATAATGCTATTTCTTAGTTTAAGGGAGTGTTTTCTAGTTAGCTTTATCTTGTTTCTGTGCAATTCAGACAAAAAATTCAGGGGACAACTGTCAGACATTACATTTATCAGAATCGTTTAAGAACAGAGAATGCGTATACACATAAACCCCTAGTGCATCTCTTTAAATTGATAAATGATATTAATATGTATACAAGCTCTTCTAAGTGAACTGTCAAATATGATATTGAGAAACAACATTCTACCAATAAGTAGTCTTCCTGTTTCTTCTCTTACCTCCTTTCAATATGTTCTCAACATAGTAGCTAGAGTAATGCTATTAAAATAGAAGGCAAACCCTCCCATTGGTGTCCACCTGTACTATAACGATGGTAATGCTAAATGCTTTAAAAAAAAATAAAACAGGATGGGGACTAGAGAGTGATGGGAGGTGCCATTTCAGAAAGCATAGTCACAGAAGGCCTCTCTGAATGGATGGCATTGGAACAGAGTGTAAACCAAGTCAGGAACTGAGATGTAGATATACCAGGGCAGAAAGAAAGTCAAGATTCAAACACACAGCAGACAAATACCACAATTTCAACAGCCTATTTAATAGAAATGTACTTCTATATCAGTGAGCATTAGTTAATTTCATTTTTAGACAGTCATACCATTGTATTCTTTATATCTGCCCACAAAGAATTATTAAATGAAAAATTTCTGTATAACAGATGCCATTGACTCTCATCTCCCTCAGAATAAATATCAACATTTTTCAAAGGCCTAGAAGTCCTCCCACTCTGTCCTGCCTCCATGCTGCTCACCCCCTTTCCCTGTTCCCTCTCTGGCCCTATTTCCAAATACTCTGCCCCTCCCTCATTCAACTCAGCCACTCTGGCCTCCTCAGTGTTCTTGGAATATTCCATAATACTCCAGCTTCAGAACATTGCATTTGCATTTTTATTTGCCCAGAATGGCCTTCCCTGCATGGATTTCAGGACTCACTCCCTCACCTCTTTCTGGTCTTGACTCAAATGTTGCCTGCCCGGAAGTCCTTTCGTGGCTAGCCTTTCTAGAATTGCAGCCCCACCCCTCACACTCAGCCTTTCCTTGGATAAATTCCTTATCCCTCCTCCATGCCTTATTTTCCCCATAGAGCATAACATCATCTAGCATATTGTAGTCTGTAGTCCTATCTAATTTCTTGTCTCTTCATGAGTTTGGGGATTTTTTGAGGGTTTAGTTGTTTTGTGGGGAAGAAAAGGGGGTTCTGTTGTTTTCTCACCATTGTAACACCAGCACTTAGGACAGAACCAGACAATACGGTAAGCACTCAATAAATACTGGTTGAATGAATGGTTGAATGAGAACTGTACTTAACAGAATGATCAGTGTCTTTCTTCCTTCCTTCCTTTTTTTTTTTTTTTTTTTTTTACAATACTTAGCATTTCAGCATGTCTCTGCAGAGTCATAAAGACTTGAAGGCAGTTTTTCAACCATAAGCATTCAAAGTGACCGAGGAGTTAACTCCAGGCTTAGTCTAGAACAGGTCAAAAGCACTGTGCATTTACCGTATCAAGGATTGCCAGGATCCAGGAAGCTTACAGGTTAGGATGTTAAGCCAGCCAAATATTCCACGCGGAGCCGAGGTAAGAACAGACAAAGTTCTTGTACAGGGAGGTGCCCAGATGAAGGGCTATGTAACTCTCACTAGAGAGAAATCACTTCCAGCTCCTCTATGAAGACTTGTTGGAGATGGTCAGGCCTGTATTGCGGTCAGGCTTCCAACAGGGCTGGTCTTCAAGACTCCCATCCAAGAACTCCCATTATAGGAGGTTCATATCTGCTCTCTTCCTTCCTTCTCCATACTTTACACCCACTATCCTCTCAACTCTGCTCCTCTCAGAGAACTTGTTGCTGCCCCTCCAGTGGAAGGTAGATGGAATTTCGCTGTCTTCAGTGGAATGTGAGCAGGACAGACCCTGGTGATCTTTATGGCTTCCCACAACCAGAGGGGAAATTGGCCCCACCCAGCTTTGAGAATCTTCACTCCTTTGTTACCACATTGTGGCATATCACACACTCTTTGGTGTTCAGTAAATGCTGTCTTATGAGTTAATGCACTATTATTTTGTCTCTGGTTGATACAGAGACTTTTCTTCCAAGTCCTCTGCAAAACTGTGGGCATTACACCTTGTTGGTAATTAAATTATGCCCTAGGGACCTGGATGAAAGCAAGCCTGTCTCAAACTTCATGTTTCAGAATTCTAAGTATAAAAATCCATAATTGGTTGTCTCCTTAGGATCAAAGAGAATGATGGCTTGTCTACCTCAGGAAGGACATGCTAGAGGAGCACAAGGGATCGTTGCTGTAGGGAAATGAGATTTTTTGATGAGCTGGGAAAACCTGGAGGCATGGCTCATTGGCGTAAACTCTGTGAATATAAAAAAGAAGTTGGGAACGAGCCTAATCAATGCTCATACAAACGCATTCTAAAATTAATGTTGGCTCTCTCGGGATGCTGGGAAGGTTTGAAGTTAATCACCTGTGACACTCAGCCTTTCCTTGGGACACAGTTTTAAAAAACTGACCTTATTTCTGAGCTGAGTGGATGCCAAAATTGAATTTCTGCTCATTTGGAACCAAATTCATTCCTAGCCATCTCTCAAGTGTGTTGGCAAAACTTGCTTTGAATTCTTTGCCCTATTTATGCAGAAGTTACTTGGGGTCACGTTGAAGTCCCTCTCCTTCGGCCTGGGAAGTGTGAGGGAAGCAGTGCATGGCATGCAGATCCTGTGTTCACCTCTTTGTCCATGGGGCTGCTTTGCTTCCCACTTCCTTTGAAGGCCTTTGTGTGCTATGGTAAATAAGTCCGCATCTGGGTTCACCTCAATACCACAAGTATTGTTAAGTCATCGTCATAGGCTGGGTACTCTGCTAAATGCTGGGGTGGCAGGTTTGAAGGAAAAGGAATAATACGTTTTAAAGAGAGTGTGTGTTGGCACTGGCTGAGTAGCTCAGTTGATTGAAGTGTCGTCCCCATACACCAAGGTTGCGCGTTCAATCACTATCAGGGCACATACAAGATTCAACCAGTGAACGAACAAGTGGAACAACAAACCGATGTTTCAAAACGTTTCTCTCTCTTTCTCTCTCCCTTCCTCTCTCTTTAAAATCAATAAATTAAAAAAATTAAAGACAATGTGTGATAGAGGAGAGAATCCAGGCTCCAGAATCAGACTCTATCTCCTAACCCTGACTCTCTCACCTACCAGCAGGGACAACTTGGGCAAGTTACATACACATGATGGGCCTCTGTCCACTCAACTCTGAAATTGGGGTCATATCCCAAATTTAAGAAAATTGTATCTATAAACAAATTAAAAATCATATATATTTCTATAGTAGCATAACATGTAATAGTAAAAAGAAAAAATAGTAAAAAAGAAAAAAGAAAAAAAAAGTACATCACAATTCCTGCCCAGAGCTGTTGTTCCTATCATCTATCACCCGAGCCTCGGCGCTTACCTAATTAGAAAAGGCAGGTGTTTGGTTCTCTCTGTGGTGAGTGTGCCTAATTTAAATTCCATTGCGGTCCATTCCAGATCACGTGATCAACATATAAATTAAAAGCTGTTTCAATCTGAGATGAGATGCAACTTGTGACTTTTCTACTTGAAGAAGCAGTGTCATTGCTACTCTATCCAGTAAAGAACCAAAAAAAGGAAAGCTTTTCCCCTCCCTCATATAAAATCAAAATGGGAAAGTCATGCCCAAAATCTGACTAAGAAATAGACTGATTTATTAATAAAATTGCTCCCAGGAGCACTCTGGTCAGTGTGGCTCAGTTGGTTGGAGTGTCATTCCATGGACTAAAAGGTCGCAGGTTCAATTCCCAGTCAGGGCCCAGGCCTGAGTTGCAGGTTCAGTCCCCAGGTATGTCACATGGATGCTTCTCTCCATCTCTCTCTCCCTCCCTCCCTCCCTTCCCCTTTTTCTGAGATCAAAGAGCATGTCCTCAAGTGAGGATTAAAAAAATTGCTCCCAGGAGTTAGAATGTGTACATGTAATACATATATAATAATGTACACATATGTATATGTAATGATGTCTACGTGTGTGTAATGGTATACTAATATAGTAGCCGTCATTAATGGACAATGCAGTTAACTTCTAGAATATAACATTTTGCACATGTGAGGTCTTTTAAGGTCAGTGACCCTCTAAATATAAAAACAGAATATTTGAAACCCCACCTATGGTTGTTCTGAGCTGCAGGAAACAGGTGACATGTGAGTGAAACTAAGATATTTAAGGCATTGACTGTTCTCCATAAGTGAGCATTTCTGGTTTTCTGACTTGAAGATGTAGATATTTTCAACCTTTTAATTCTAGGCTACCTTATGCCTGTCTCCTATGGTGGAGCACACACCCTATGAATAAGGCCTGTTTTATCCAAGAAAAACAGCCTCTGACAGGCCACTTCCTTATATCTCACCTGATGCAAACCACTTGGCCTCTCTTTGCCTGACATCAACACATTGAAATGTGCACAAATGGTCATTTTATTTCTAAAATGTCCATAAAAAATAATCCTGTCTTAATTTAATACCAGTTTCTCTTTTAAAACTAGTTTCTGGCCAGTGAAATACTTGAGTCAAACAACTGTGTAATCAGATTCTTCCCATATCCTGCAAACATAGTTTGATGATTTTAATTAATGATCATTTTTTAATTATTTCATGCAGACAGGGCCCACCCCACACCCAAGCATTTATGATGCCAAGATTTCAGAGAGAAATTGACCCTTCCAGCAGCTTTGGCAGACCACACATTTTTTTCCTTTCCAAGGTAAGCTTATGTTGGCTATATTTTCACAGCATCACTGATACAATGTTCCTTTTCCCAGGAAGTAGATTAATTGAAGGTGGAGAGAGTGTGGGAGTTTAATGGGGAAAATGTTCTCTTTTTATATAACTATTGAGTAATTTGGAAGACACTGTAGAAATCATCTTTGTAAAATGAGGGGGCTGAATTGAGTTTCTTTTCTGTCTCCGCAGCTTTAGCATTCTGTGAGTCTGTCACTCACTTGACTTGGAACTCCAGGAGCACATCACCAGGACTTAATCGTTTCAGTATTCCCAAAGCCCCTACTGAAACCTGACACCCAAAAGAGGCTCCTTACTTGTTTGTGAATAAATGAATTATCATCTTGCCTTCTAATTTATTTTTATTTTTTAATTTTTTAAATATTTTTAAAGTATGTTTTATTGATTATGCTATGACAATTGTCCCAATTTTTTCTCCCCTTTGCCCGCTCCATGCTGCATCCCCCCTTTAGCAATCCTGTCCCCTTAGTTCATGTCCATGGGTCATCCATATAAGTCCTTTGGCTTCTCCATTTCCTATACCATTCTTAGCCTTCCCCTGCCTCTTTTGTGCCTACCAATTATGCTTCTTATTCTCTGTACCTTTTTTTATTAAATACTTTTAAATTTAATTTTTCATTGTTGTCCAAGTACAGTTTTCTGCCTTCCTCCCACTCCTCCCACCACCTCAGCCATCTCCACCTCCCTCCCCTGTTTCCACATCCCCCCTTGTTTTTGCCCATGTGTCCTTTATAGTTGTTCTTCCCTGTACCTTTTCCCCACATTCTCCCCCTCCCACTACCCACTGATAACCCTCCATGTGATCTCCATTTTTGTGATTCTGTTCCTGTTCTAGTTCTTTGCTTACTTTTTTGTTTGTTTGTTTGTTTTAGGTTCAGTTGTTGATAGTTGTGAGTTTGTTGTCATTTTACTGTTCATAGTTTTTTATCTTCTTCTATTTGTTAAAGATAAGACCCTTTAACATTTCATCTAATAAGGGCTTGGTGATGATGAACTCCTTTAACTTGATGTTATCTGGGAAGCACTTTATCTGCCCTTCCATTCTAAATGAAAGCTTTGCTGGATAGAGTCATCTTGGATGTACATTCTTGCCTTTCATGACTTAGAATACTTCTTTCCAGCTGCTTCTTGCCTGCAAGGTTTCTTTTGAGAAATCAACTGATAGTCTTATGGGCACTCCTTTGTAGGTAATTGTCTTCTTTTCTCTTGCTGTTTTTAAGATTCTCTCCTTCTCTTTAATTTTTGGTAACTTTAATTATGACGTGTCTTGGTGTGTTTCTTCTTGGATCCAAATTCTTTGGGACTCTGAGCTTTCTGGACTTCCTGGAAGTCTAGTTCCTTTGCCAGATTGGGGAAGTTCTCCTCCATTATTTGTTCAACTAAGTTTTCAACTTCTTGCTCTTCCTCTTCTCCTTCTGGCATCCCTATGATTCAGATGTTGGAGTGTTGAAAGTTGTCCCAGAGGTTTCTAAGCCTCTCCTCATTTCTCTAAATTCTTGTTTCTTCATTGTGTTCTAGTTGAATGTTCAGTTCTTCCTTTAGTTCCAAATCGTTGATCTGAACCCCAGTTTCCTTCCTTTCAGTGTTAGTTCCCTCTATATTTTCCTTTATTTCACTTTGTATAGTCTCCATTCTTTCCTTCATTTTGCAACCAAATTCAACCATTTCTGTGAGCATCCTGATTACCTGTGTTTTGAACTGTGCATCTGGTAGGTTGTCTATCTCTTTATCACTTAGTTCTTTTTCTGGAGTTTTGATCTGTTCTTTCATTTGGGCCATATTTCTTTGTCTTGATGCACCTGTTATGTTTTAAGGGGTGGAGCTTTAGGCATTCACCACGGCAGGGCAGTTGTGGGCTGTATGTGGGGAAGGGGTCAGAGAAGGAACAATGTCACTTGCTTGGCTCTTGCCCTACTTTCCATCATTTCTCTCACTTTCCACAAGCTGATTGTGCCCTTTCAGGTGCTGACTCCAGGTGGGTGGGTTTGTGTACATTCTACAACCCCATGGGTCCCTCCAACAGACTCTCCTGTGAGATTGAGAGTTCTCCCACCATTGTAGCCTCCACAGTTTTTACAGCCAGAGGTTTTGAGTCTTTGGTTTCCCACACTGAAACCCTGGGTTTTGTGGTCTGTTTCACTCTCCAGTTGCTCCTTCTGGCTTATCTGCATGGGAATGTGGAACCACCCGGTCCGCCAGCCCCCGCCTCACCTGCACAGTCCACTGCCGGGCTGCATATCCTCTCTGCCTGGCTGCCCGTCTCCGCCCCTCCTATTGGTCTGGATGAATGTATCTTTAACTTCTTGGTTGTTGGACTTCCATGCAGTTTGGTTGTTTTTTATTTTTAAATTGGTTTTTATCCTTCTTTTGGTTGTGCCTACAAGCAAAGTGTTTCTACCTAAACCTCCATCTTGGCCAGAAGTCTGCCTATTTTTTAACTTTTTAATATTTTTATTTATTGATTTCAGAGGGAGAGGAAAGGGGAGAGAGATTGGTTTG
The DNA here is from genome assembly GCA_028533065.1 of Trachops cirrhosus. Lineage (NCBI taxonomy): Eukaryota > Metazoa > Chordata > Mammalia > Chiroptera > Phyllostomidae > Trachops > Trachops cirrhosus. The sequence continues at coordinate 107,087,144 of CM052541.1, forward strand.
TTGGTTCACCCATTTATGCACTCATTGGTGGATTGTTATATATGCTCTGGTCAGAGATCAAACCCACAGCCTTGGTATATCAGGAAAGCACTCCAACCAACTGAGCTACTGAGCCAGGGCCATCTTACCTTTTTGTACGCTTCATTCTAATACCTTTTGAGGATAGCAAGAATAAAATATCTCCATTAATGGCTCACAATTCTGTTCTTCATGATAACAAAATTACAAACATAAGATTTTCCCACTTTATATTTTATTCTGTTGCTGTAGGGCACAAACTATCAGTGATGATGTTTTGGTTGAGGTGGATCAGTCCACTAACTGACACGATGAATATGTGCAGAACACCTACTAGACACAGATACTACAATGCTGAAATAGACGCAGTTCCCTCCATCAAGGCATTTGGAGTATGATGAAGAAGACAGACAAGTAAATGTAGAATAAGTGCTTTGAAGGGTAAGCACAGGAGCTGTGGGAACAGAGGAGTAGTGGATCTGTTCTGAGGAATTCAGAGAAGGTTCCAGAGGAAATAAAAAAAAAAACTCAACCCTTAAAATTAAATAGGAGTTAGCCCTGATGGGTGTGGCTCAGTTAGTTGGGCATTGTCCCTGAAAGCGAGAGGTCGCCAGTTCAATTCCCAGTCACAGCACATGCCTGGGTTGCGGGTTCAGTCCCCAGCTGAGATGTCTACGAAAGGCGATGTTTCTCTCTCACATCGATGTTTCTCTGCCTCCCTTTCTCTCTCCTTCCCCCCTCTCTAAAAATAAATAAATAAAATCTTTTTAAAAAAATTAAATAGGGGTTGGCCACGTAAAAGTGAGCAGGAGGGTGGGTGGCACTGAAGGCTCTGAGAACTAGAGGGTGCTGAGTTGCTGTTTATTTACGGGACAATAAAGGCTGCGCTGGAAAGAATTCAGCAAGGGAGTGATATGATCCAAACTGTGTTTTAGTTGCACTTAGAAAATTGAAAAGGGACAAGACCAGGAGCCAGAACTGTAAGAAGGCTTTTAGAGTGGCGGTAAAGATGGAGATAGTGGCAGCAGATGTGAAAAGAATTAAATTAATTCTGGAAATACTGAAGCAGATAGAGAATGAACATGTATTTGTACATGTTGGAGGGCAATGCAGGAATTGAGAAGTCAAGTCTGACATTTGCTCGGAGAAATTGGGTGGACAGTGTGTTGTTCTCGGGAATAAGAAACACCTCCTAAAGCAGCAGCACTTGGGGAGGGGAAGGAAGTGATGATGAGTTCCACAGGGTAGCCAAGGGATATCCAAGATGAGATGCCCAATGGCCTGTTGATTATATGGATCTGGATCTCAGGAGAGAGTTTTTGTTTGAAATTACAGAATTGATATTCATCAATATATAGATAAAAACAAAGGTATTAGAACGAATATCCTGGGAAGGAAATGAGGGCTGAGAAACCCTACAAAATACCAATCTTTGAAGGTCAGCCAGATACTTTGTTTGCTGATTAGTATCACCTGCTAGTTATCATTGCTAAGGGCCAGATTCCCTCTAGGCCATAAAGGACCTGACCAGGCCCTTTCCACTGCAGTCCCAACCTGGAGCTCTGTGGAGGGCAAAGCCAGGCCCTAAGCACTTAAGGATGCCTCACACAAATGATCAATTACTCAGGCAAAAGGATTTGCAAATATTGCTTGGTCATATGGGAGAAGGGGAAATACTGTTATGAAATATGTGGGAGCTAAGGCATGTTGCTGAGCTTAATGCAAGAATTTTTTTTTTACAGAGTGCCACAGGCAGAAGGAACAATACCATAAAAACCCATCTAGGGTGGAGATCTCTTGTGTTTGTCACTGAGCTATACCTAGGGGGCGGTGAGAGGGCAGAGACAACACAGTTCTCCGCTTTCACCGTCTCCCCAGTCACAGACACCACTTTATCCAGGACAAGGAGCAGATGGGAAAGATGGCAGCTGTGAGGGTATTAGCAAGAATGACGTCTGCAAAGAGCCCCAGTCAAAAAGAGCACTTACAGCCCTGATAACAAACTGAAATCGTGAGCTTTTGGCATAGTACCTGAGCCACACAGCTGTCCCTCTGTATCTGCAGCTTCCACACCAGCAGATTCAACCACCTGAAGATGGAAGAAAATATTAGAAAAAATGTTACATTGTTGCTCATGTGTACTAATAGTTGGGCCTAAGATGGTTGCTATACCGAACATGTACAGACTTTATTTCCTTGTCATTATTCCCTAAACAATACAGTGTAACAACTATTTACATAGCATTTTACATTGTATTAGGTATTATAAATAATCTACAGATGATTTAAAGTATATGGGAGGATGTGTGTAGGTTCCATGCAAGTACTATGCCATTTTATGTAGGGACTTGAGCATCTGCAGATCTTGGAATCCGTGGAAGGTCCTGGAACAATTCCCCGTGGATACTGAGGGACAACTGTATACATATGACATCTCAGCAGTCATAACTGCTGGTCTCAGAAGTATTTCTGTAAACAGGGTTAGGCAGAAATCCACAACTAAGCAAGTAATAGTTTATTTTATAATTTAATAAACCCTGGGAAGATTGTAGTTATTTTTAATTTTGTTTTGTTTTGTTTCATATTATCTGAAGTATCCAGAGCTATTTAAGATCCCATCTGTTGAAAACTGCCAAGCTTGCTGTCAACTTTAGAACAAATATTTTGATTTAGTAAGGAGCTTAAATGAGATAAGACATTCTGGAGGATGTAGAATCATCTAAAAATTGCAATCTTAAGAGATTTAGTTATTTTCTTAACCATATATCTGCTACAAACTTTATGTTTAAAAAAATCTTTTTGCAGACACTCCAGTTCTGAAGATAAAATGAATCCCTAAGATTAGACCTCTTGGTAAAAATAGACATGTGGATTAGTGGCAGATAACAGAGTACCCACAGTGGAATCATATACCCTGCTTAAAATCCTGTCAAAGTTTTGAACTCTTTGAACTTCAACAGGGTACTGGATATTATACATTGGCCCCAGATGATTTTGTGAATAAAAATCCATCGCTTTTAATTTCCTTTGTGGTGAGGTGTTCTAACTAAAATGAGGCTCTATTTTTTTAGTATTTTTTAATGAGGTGTAATTGACATAGAACACCATGTTAGCTTTAAGTGCACAACAATGACTTGACAGCCGTGTATTTTGCAAAATGATCACCACAATAGGTCTAGTTAACATCTGTCACCATACATAGTTACAAAAAAAGTTTTCTGGTAATAAGAACTTTTAAGATCTACTCTCTTAGCAACTTTCAAAAAAGCATTGCAATATTATTAACTGTAGTCACCGTGCTCTACATGACATGCCCATGACTAACTTATTTTATAACTGGAAGTTTGTACCTTTTGACCCCTTCACCCATGTTGCCCACCCCAGCACCGCCCACCCCCCACCCTTGGCAACCACCAGTGTGTACTCTCAGTATGGATGAGCATTGAATGTTTATTATATTTCAAACACTTTACATTTATCAACTCATCCAATCCTCACAAGTCTATGAAATAAGCAGTCTCTATTATTAGTCCCATTTCCCAGATAAGGAAACTGAGACACAGAGGACAACCAATCTGCCAAAGTTTGCATAGGTACAAACAACAGGATTTATTTATTTATTTAACTTGTTAAAATTTATTGATTTTAGAGAGAGACAGGAAGGGAGAGAGAGAAACGCCGATCCATCAATTTGTTGTTCCACGTGTTTCTGCGTTCCTTGGTAATAACAGCATTTAGGATCTGGCTCCCAAGTCCACATGCTGAGTCACTGTCATCGTGGAGGAGAAGTTCCTCAGTGGGCCACAGAACACGCACACCAGATCACTTGGAGAACTTATCAAAAAGTCCAGTTCCCAGGGAAAACTAAGCTCCCATGCTGTGTTTTACAGGTGGCCCGCCTTCCTTTCCCTTGGGGGTGGAGGGTGAGGGGTGAGGGTGGGAAGGGGGAGTTACTTCAAATAAAGGCAAAGTTTCTTTGAGGGCCAATTGCAATGTTCTAAAATTAGATCGTAGTGATGGTTGCATACCTTTGTACGTTTACTAAAAATCATTGAATTGTACACTTAGATGAGTAAGTTCTACTTATGTAATTACACTTCAATAAATCTGGTTTTTTTTAACTATAATCAGAGAAGTGTCTCTACTCCTGTCCTGAACGCTGATCTCTCCCATCCCCCACAGAAACCATTTTATTAGTCTTTGGATTACTTTATCAGTTTTCTTTTGACAAACGTCAGCAAATACATCTGTATAAGTAATATTTTAATTGATTTTAAAATGTTTCCTTAAATCCTGGTGACTGAGGAAAACAGATCTAATTGAGAGGTAAGAAGAAATCCCCTTTAAATCTTACAGAGATTCTGACAGAAGGGGCAGTTCGGGGCCTCACAAAAGTCTCATATGTTATTACATTGGTTTCAGTGTGTCTAATGACTCCTGAAAACATGAATTTCATTAACTTGAGTGAGGGGTTCACAAATTAAGGGAAAAAAGGAGAGGATGGAAAACTACCTTGGAGAAAAAAAGGAGAGGTGGAAATGGCAAAACTACCTTGTGGGATAACAGAAAGAATAGCAACAGTGGGAGATTGTAGGGATAGGGAGAGAAAGAGGGAGGCAAGGGAGAAGAGGGAGAAGGGATTAGAAATCATCTTTAGAGGAATTTACTGAGCTGTGAGTTGTGAATATCTGCAAGTTGTCATGCCTCTGAAAAGGGCGGTCTTGCATTTGACAGTTCCCAATATTTGCCACTAGGTGGCAAAATCGATCCAAGACAGTCCAGGTCTGAAAAAGTTGAAAGAGCTGTGTAGGAGGTACAGCTAAACATAGAGTACACTTTAAAAAAAAAACAAAAAACTTTATTTTTTAAAGCAATTTTAGGTCCACAGCAATACTGAGCAGAAGGTAGACAGATTTCCCATATACCGTGTCCCTATGTATACACAGCCTCCCCATTACCCACATACCCTACCATACATTGTTTTAGCAGACAATGCTAAGTCTGTTAAGACGGATGAATCTATATTGACACATCATTTTCACCCCAAGTCCTTATTTTCAGTTTCGTTCTTGGTGTTGAGAATGACCCAATCTATGGATTTGGACAAATGTACAATGACATACATCCACTATTACATATACTGTATACTGTAGTTTCACTGTCTAAAAATCCTCTGTGCTTTGTCTGTTTATCCTTCCCCCAACCTAACCCTTACTAACCACTGATCTTTTCACTGTCTCCAAAATTTTGCCTTTTCCAGAATGTCACATTTGGAATCACACCGTATGTAGCCAAAGATTGGCTTCTTGCAACTAGTAATATGCGTTTAAGTTTCCTGCATGTCTCTTCACTGCTCAGAGCTCATACAGCACACTTCAAAGCCAAACAGCCATAGCTCAGAAAGGGCGTGTATAAGTTTATACATGTATAAATCTATGGATACAGGCCACGCAGGTAACTGAAAAGCAAAATTTCTTCTCACCAATTTTTCCAACTGAGAAATTTCCTGACACAAAAATGGGCTTGGTCCCAAAAATAAGAAATGATAAGACAAGACCTATTTAAACTGTAACTTTACTGTCAGCATGTCAAATCCTAACCCCCACATTTTAGAATGTTTCCAGGTTTTGATTTCAACTTAGTATTCCAAGAGGCTGTCTTCATGTCTTCCTACTTCCTCAGATAGTGGGGATTTCTTCAGCTTTAAGGCAGAGCGGCACTTTACAGTGGGTGTCAAGGATGAAGGCCGTGGTGGGTGCTCCACCCCCCCATCTCATCAGAATGGGGCCACCAGTTTCCACTTTCAGTGGTGTTTTCATGAGGATTTTAATCTCCCCAGTGTCCCACACATCAGAAAGATTTATGTGACCCAATGACCATCTTGAAACCACACAAAGTTTTAAAGGTTTTTCAAGGATTTTTGTTTGATGAGGTTTGGTTTTACCGTTAAATATAACAGGAAACAGGAAAGGCACAGAAACAGCAAACAGAGAAAGTTGCAAAGTTTTGAACAATTCCACAAAAAATAGTCTCACAGTGAAAGTTGTCCCTGGTGTCACTGAAACATAATGAATTTAAGCTTTGATCATTCTCACTATTCTACTGCCACAGCGTAGCTTTGGTCTTGAGAGCCCCGCCCAGCTCGCGTCCTCCAAGGGGTGTCTCCACCTGTCCGCCCCCTTCTCCTCCCAAGGAAAAGCCATAGATACACACAGATACTTTGGGGTGCAAAAGTAACTAAGTGAAATTTAGTAACATTCAGGAAAACACTGAGATTTTTCTCTGTTGCTTTCTCTTCCTTGCCTCTCTTCCCCACCCACCAACACTCCCTAGGATCCCAAATAACCACCTACTCTTAAATCCTTGTCTCATGGGGTGCACTAAGGGAACTATAAGAAAGCTAACTCAATGGTGGGGAAAGAACGGTAATTCTGAACTCTGGGATCTGAGTAGTACACAAATGAGTGGTTTAACTTCAGTGTCCCTTTCCGGACTTTAGAAGGGCAAGCTGACTGCAACATTTAAGAGCTAAGAATATATTTTGTAAAAGATAAAAGGAAGCCACAAATTAGATGATATCCATTCCCAGTTGAAAATAGCCTTAACAATAGTTTTGAGATCAATTAAAACGGCAGCATCCAGACAGAACCTGTTTCATCCCATTACATACAAAAATGTGCCAAGTTTTATCCCAAATACAAATATTTCAGGTTACCAACAAAACCCCTGAAAGAGTCTCTGGCCGTGTGTGTGTGCCAGTTGTGTGAGGTAGTTTCTCAGTAAGTCACCAGGTAGGGGAGAGCCGTGTTCACCAGGCTGATATGATTCCAGCTCGGCCCCAGTGCTGAGTCTGTGGCCACTCAGTAAAAGTCTCAGGATACACCATGACCTGTAGACATTTGTGGTGGACATGGGTCTCAGGGAGTCCTCAGGGTACAGCCAGTAGGATTCATCAAGCTGAACAGATTAAGATGTGGCCGTGTGGAGGGGAGCCTCTGCACAGGAACAATGGTGCCAGCCGGGGCGCGTGTCGGGGGGGAAATGCCCTTGCCCTGGAACAACACAACTTGGTCTCTCTCTGTGCATCTCTCTCACCTGCCGCCCGCGCCCCGCCCCCAGTCTGCCAGGACGTCCTACAGAGCCTTCTAGGAAAGGCTGCAGCAGGCCCAGGCTTCCCGCAGCTAGCTGATTCCTGGACAGAGCACAAGTTTGGCAGAGAAAGGCCACAGGCAGTTGGAAGGTGGGTCGGCTCAGTCTGGAGGCAAGTGCTTGACCCTGGAAAGATGGGGTCTGTGGGCAGTTTGGGAGAGGGACTCAGCACAGGAACAATGGTGGCGGTCCCTCTAGCCCTCTCCTGGAAGCTACACAACCCAGTCTCTCCCTGTGTGACTCCAGCCTGCTCTGGGCCTCTGTCCCTTGCTGGAGTTTAGAGTAAGTACCCAGGAACTTACTCTGGGTAAGTGGTTTTTGCACTGGCCCTTTAAGAGGGAACTTGGGTTTCTAGCAGAGTCCAGTCTCTCTCTGGTGGACAGAATCCCCGCTGATCTTCACAGCCAGATGTTATGTATGATCCTCATCTGGGCTCTGGTGGTCCAAGCTGGGGGGCCCAGCAAGAGGTTGAAACCCCCATGCTCCTCAGGAAAAAGAGTCAGCCTTTTTCCAGGCTCCATCCTTCCTGCCAATTCTTGATGTGCCTTTTTCTGTATGTTCTTAGTTATAAGACTTCTGTTCAACTAGTCTTCAGTTGGTTGTTCAAGCTGATTGTTCTATAATTTAGTTGCAATTCTGGTTTGGTCCTGGTAGAAGGTGAGTGTACCTTTTACCTACTCCATCATCTTGGAGTCCCCCAAAACAACTTTATTTTTAAACTTCAAATCATTCCTAGGTTTTGTGAAAAAAAAAAAAAAACAACCTATAAACATATTTAATTTTTTAAAACTTTAGAAAAGGAGCTTTAGAAAACCAGTTTGATTTTTTTAAAGATTATTTATTTATTTGTAGACAGAGAGGAAGGGAGGGAGAAAGAGAAGGAGAGAAACATCAATTGCGGTTGTTTCTCATGTGCCCCTTCCTGGGGACCTGGCCCAAAACACAGGCATGTGTCCTGACCGGGAATCAAACCAGCAACCCTTTGGTTCACAGGCCAGCACTCAATCCACTGAGCCACACCAGCCAGAACCAGTTTGATTTTTTTCTTAATCCTAAAAAAGAAGGGAACAAAGAGCTTTAAAAACTCTGACCCTCAGCTTTAATAGGAAATACTTACAATGAATCACTACGAGTGAGATAACAATTTAAAAAAATAAGTCGAAGATCAGAAATAAACATTTCAGAACTGCACATGTTCAGTTTAACCAAAGTTTTCTCCACATTAGCTTTTCTCTCCACTCTGAAGTTTAAAAACAATAGCGTTTCCTGCAAAGGAAATAAACAAAGGGGCAGGTACATTCCTACATTAAGTATTATTAGACTTTGCATCCAATTAAAGAAGAGGAAATTCCCCCCACTCATCAGGTTCTTTGGCTTTAGCTGTTATAGCTTCTTGTCCAGAAATGCTTTGGGTCTGAATAAGCCTGGCAAACCCTCCTTGCCAGAGGATAATCATTAACCAGAATATAAAATCCCAACCATTTGCAATTTGATAATGTGGCCTCTCCCTTCCCAGAACCACAGCAAGTGAAAAAAGAAGCAATTAAAAAGCAAACATAATTTCTTCTGATTTTAGAACTGGATAACTTTGGCTTTCTTCACCTTTCTCAAGAAACAGCCCAAATGATTGTACAATTAGATATCACATTATTTTTAAACAATAATATGCTTCCCTTAGAGATCCTGTGCCCAAATTAGTAACAAACTGATGAAAGGCAGGGGAACAAACAACAGACAACCATAAACCAACACATGTATTAGCTGCAGAAATTAGTATATGCTCAGAAAAGTTGCCCAAATTTTATACTGTTAGCTACATTTGGTTCCAAGCTTTGTGCAATAGAGCTCAGCTGCAATATCTCCCACTTTTGATCTCGGAAAATATTTTATCAACAAGTTAGGAAAACAAACAGCATCCCTGTCTCCAGCTCTTATCTTTCTCCTTCATATTTTGTCTGTTTTTCTCTGTCCTGTTAGAGTAAACAGGTAAGATTCTTCAGCTCTCCTTTTCCTGCTCCCATCCTCTACCAGCTCTGAAGCTGGTGGGCAGTTAGGAAGCAGTGTGGCTTCCAGGTGTGCTATCAGATGCTCAATTAATTGAAGCACCAAGATTAAAATATTTAGAATTGCCTGGAAACCATCTGTGTGTGGCTTGAACACCAACCTTATGAATTCTGAGTCACTTGGCTGGAATGGAATCAAGTAAATACCTTCACACCCACCCAAGTTATCTCTACTGCTGGAAATTATCTTGAACAAAGGGGGCATTTCACTGCATTGGCGCTTGGGCTTGCCCTCCTGGAAGCAAATCCTTTTTCTGTGGGAAAGATCAGACATATTTGCTAAGAACTCTGACCCACCAGAAAGTCAAAGACAAGCCTTGTGCTTCTGTGGTCCACCCATTCTATCACTGGAAAGATGTAGCTAAGCTCTAACTTAGAGTCTTTTTGAACCTGTTCAGCTGTATTTCAAAATGTGAGATATGTTTCTTAGTAAGGAATCGAAATATTGGAAGCTGGCATGCATGACAAACACTCTATTATTATGTACACAAACCTATTCTGAAATTTCCATAGCCATTTTGCCCTTGTGAGATGATCCCTCTACCATTTTATTTCTGGACTGTCTCTCTGTGGTATAACTTGTGCCCAAGAAATAGAATGCATTACAATGTTAATATGGATGAGTAAAATAACACAAATAATAAAAATTATATTACAGGCAGCCCTGGCTGGTGTGGCTCCATGGATTGACTGCTGGCCTGCGAATGAAGGGGTCTCTGGTTCGATTCCCAGTCAGTACATGCCTGGGTTTTGGGCCAGGTCCCCACTAGGGGGTGCATGAGAGGCAACCACACATTGATGTTTCTCTCTGTCTCTTTCTCCCTTCCCCTCTCTAAAAATAAATAAATAAAATCTTTTAAAAATTATATTACAAGCAAAGCATTGGCATTACTTGTCCTTGTTTTAAAATTGCTTCCTCCACTGAGTTCATTGCCTGTTAATTTAAATATACAAGGTCTGTCCGGAAAAAGTCCAGCCATTGTTTGTATGATGAGAATGGTTTGCACAACATCAATCTAACCTGGAAGCCAAGGAGAGTGGGCTGGAATGTGCATGTGAGAACAATGATGACTTTACTGTAATAGTCAGTGGGGGTGGTAGATGTTGTTGAGTGAGCATATGCACAGTGTGGCCAATGCATTCAAAATGACTGAGTGAGTAGAGCAACAAATCTACATCAAACTTTGCATAAAGCTGGAACATTCCTCCATGGAAACTCTTTGGATGATTCAGAAGGCCGCAGCTATGGACAACTGGTGATTGGCAGCTTCATCACAACAATTTGCCACTTCATGCATCATGTCTCCTGCAGATTTTTTTTTGGTGAAACATCAAATCATCCAGGTAACTAAGCCCCCCTACAGCCCAGATTTGGTACCCTGTGATTTCTTGCTTTTCCCAAAACACCTTGGAAAGGGAAGAGATTTCAGATCACCAGTGAGATTCAGGAAAATATGACGGGACAGCTGTATGAGGTCCCACAGTACCTACTTTGAGGTGACTGAGGTGTCATTGTCCTATATATATTGTTTCTTGTATCTTGCAGCTTCTTCAATAAATGTCTCTATTTTTCCTATTATAAAATAGAAATATAAAATAGACCATGTCCAGACAGGGACAGACACTTAGCAACCACTTTTACTGGTTATTACCCTTTGTTTGGTGTTTCTATCTTAGTCCTAAGAAGTATTTAAAGAAAAACATAAGTGTGTGTGAGGGTGAAAATATCAATGAAATTATAGAGATAATCAGTTATTTAGAACCAAGACTGGGGTATATTTTCTTCCTTAATTTTGCTTCTTAACAAACACTAATCAAGGTAACTCATTACCCAAAGTAAAATGAAACCAAACACTCCATAAAAGCAGCATTTACTCTTCTTCACTGACAGTTGGTTTGTTTTTGTTTTTTTTTTTTTGCACTTGATAGCTGGTCTGATTAGCTTTGCACATGGTTTTCTCTTCCTATCTATACAGTGGCAGCCTGGTGAAAACCCTTATTGTTACTACTATTAAACTACCCTGGAGCTTACTACAGGTGGCTTTGAGTCTGATGAAAGTCTGTCCATCTTGTGTTCTGTACGAAGATCTCACTGTTGAAAGACCTCACAATATGTAACTCAGTTTCACCAGTAACACTCTCTCCAGCGTGTGCCCAAAAACAATGTTAGAGAGAGGTTCCCTGAACTGCTTATAAACTCATTTTGAGAACTGAATGTCAACTTCACCTAACCTCATCGTGCAAAGGGAAGCAAAACTGTTCTAGGTTTAAGTTCCCTTATCTGTCACATAAGGGAACTGAACTAAATGACCTTAAGGTCATTTGAACTCTTGAGTGCTTATTCTTACTCTCTGTAAAATTTTACAACCTTACAGCCACTGAATCGAATATATCTTTAGAGGTTTATTTTACATATTTGCTCCTAATGAGATTTCTCTGTTCTGAAATCTCCCTTTTTTCCCCACCTCCCAACCTTCATACCCAGGTTAGTTAAATATTGCTTTATTTACATTAAATATCCATGGGATAGCTCATTTATTATAAAATAAAGCAGGAACCCAGACTCAGAAGTTAAATGTCTTTCTTCAGGCTTCTGAAAGAGTCAGTTACAGTTCAAATCCAAATTTGCAGTAAGACTCTAAGTACAACATGAAATGTTACATTTTTATTTGGAAATACATGATTCAGATCACCATCCTCCTTTATTTAGTGACTAGAGAAGTAAATCTGGCTGTTCATTCCTATTTCTTATTAAATGAAACTGAAAGAACTATGCCCCAGCTTGAGTCAACCTAAAATGTTTATGGAGTCAAAAATAGCTACAGCTCCCAAGGTAGGGGAAACAGAATCGAAATGAGAGATACATATCCCTTCTGGGCGGCTTTCAGTCTTACAGAGAAAACATAGAGATAAATACCTTTCTTTTCTCTAAACTTTTAAAATTCACACAAAACATGTATTGACATTATACAAAATTAATACTATGTGGCTGTGAGTGGTCACTGAGTAACTGAGACAGAGGGGGTGACAAAACATCTACTGAAGCAGAGAGTTTTTTGAAATTATTTTTATTTTTCAACTACAGTTGACACAGATTATCATATTAGTTTCAGGTACACACCCCAGTGATTAGACATTGCATAACTTGCTAAGTGATCATCCAGTAAATCTTGTACCTGTCTGACAGACACCTCACGTAGTTACTAGAATGTTATTGACTATATTCCCTATGAGTACTTGACATCCCCGTGACTATTCTGCCCATTTGTACTTCTTTTTTTGAAGTATTTATTTATTTATTTTTAGAGACAAGGGAAAGGAAGGAGAAAGAGAGGGAGAGAAACATCAGTCTGTGGTTGCCTCTCACATGCCCCCTGCTGGGGATCTGTCCTGCAACCTAGGCATGTGCCCTGACCAGGAATCAAACCGGCAACGCTTTGGTTTACAGGCCCACACTCAATCCACTGAGCTACACCAGCCAGGTCCCAATTTGTACTTCTTAATCCCTTCACCTTTTTCATCCTCTGTAACCTCCCTCCCATCTGGTAATCTTCAAAACATTCTCTGTATCTATGAGTCTGTTTTTGTTCTGCTTATTCATTTATTTTAATTCATTTTTTAAGATTTTTATGTATTTATTTTTAGAAAGAAGGGAAAAGAGGAAGCAAGAGAGGGAAAGAAACATTGATGTGAGAGAGAAAAACTGATCCATTGTCTCTTGTATGTGCCCTGACCAGGGACCATACCCTGCCTGGATGTGTGACCTTTCGCTGTGTGCAACAATTCCCAACCAGCTGAGTCACACCAGACAGGTCTGTTTTGTTTTTTTAGATTCAATTGTTGATAGACATGTATTTATTGCCATTTTATTGTTCATAATGTTTTATCTTTTTTTTCTACCTTTCACATAATACCAGTTTAGTGGTGATGCACTGCTTTAGCTTTTTCTTATTTGTGAGGCTCTTTATCTGTTCACTGATTCTAAATGATAGCTTTGTTGATTAAAATAATCTTGGTTGTAGGTCCTTGCTTTTCATCACTTTGAATATTTCTTGCGAATCCCTTCTGGCCTGCAATGTTTCTGTTGACAAAACAGCTGACAGTCTTATGGAAGCTCCCTTGTAGGAAAGTAACTTTTTCTCTCTTTGCTTTTAACATTCTCTCTTTTCTTTAACCTTTTTCATTTCAATTATGATGTGTCTTGGTGTGGGCCTCTTTGAGTTCATCTTATTTGGGACTCTTTACGCTTCCTCGACTTGTATGTCCATTTCCTTCACCAACTTAGGAAAGTTTTCTGTCATTATTTTTTTCAAATAGGTTTTCAATTTTTTTATTTTTAAACTTTTTTTAGATTTTATTTATTTATTTTTAGAGAGAAGGGAAGAGAGGGAGAAAGAGAGGGAGAGAAACACACTGATCGGTTGCCTATTGCATGCCCCCAACTGGGGACTTGGCCCAAAACCCAGGCATGTTCCCTGACTGGGAATCGAACTGGCAATCTTTCAGTTCATACGTCGGCACTCAATCCACTGAGCTACACCAGTCAGGGCAGGTATTCAATTTCTTGCTCTCTCTCTTCTCCTTCCAGCACCCCCATGATGCAAATTGGTATACTTGAAGCTGTCCCAGAGATTCCTTATGCTATCCTCATCTTTTTTTATCCTTTTTTCTTTTTTGCTGTTTTGATTGGGTGTTTTTTGCTTCCTTATATTCCAAATCACTGATTTGAGTCTTTGTTTCCTCTACTCTACTATTGATTTCCTATAAATTATTCTTCATTTCAGTTAGTGTATCCTTTGTTTCTGACTGGATTTTTTTTTATGCTGTTGAGATCCTCGCTAAGTTCCTTGAGCATCCTTATAACCAGAGTTTTGAACTCTGTATGTAGTAGATTGCTTGTCTCCATTTTGTTTAGTTCTTTTTCTGGAGTTTTGTTGTGTTCTTTCATTATGGACCATGTTTCTTTGTCTCCTCATTTTGGTAGTCTTTTTGTGTTCATTTTTTATGTTTTAGGTAGAGTGACTTAATATACTAGATGTTCTGCAGGGTCTAATGGTACAGCCTCCCTGATTACCCAAGCTGGGCACTCAAGGCATACCCCCTGTGGGCCTTGCACACCCTCCTCTTGCAGTTGAGCCTTGATTGCTATTGGTATGTCAATGGGAGGGATTTACTCCCAGGTCAGTCAACTGCAAGGACTGGCTGCAACCACTGACCACTGACCTCCAGCCACCGTGGAGGAACAGCTGTGCAGAGGCCTACCCCACAGAGCAGGACTTACTTTAGCAGGGCTCTCGTGCCCACTGAGTCTGCCCCTTGACTGTGTTCCCTGTGGCAGTGGTTGGGTGGTAATCCTTCAATGTAATCTGGAGCTGCCCACTGGGCGAACTGGCTCTGGATTCTCCAAGGAGGTATGGGCCAAAGTCAGCTGCCTCCTGTGTTCTACCCAGGGCCACCCAGAATGAGCTACAAAGCAATTTGCAGATGGCTGCTACTTGTGCTGGGCTTGCAGGTGCCCAGGAGAGGCCAAGCGGCAAACGAAAGCTGGCTGCCATTAGTGCCAGGCCTGGAGCCACTTAGTGAGAGGTAAGGGGCATGCTGAGGCCAGATGCTGCTTGTTTGAGAGATTTTAGGAAAATCTGAAGCATGAGCCAAAATAGGCCATTCATGTGGAAAATCCACTGGAAATAGATTAGGTGGGCCTGTAAACTGGGTGGGGTGTGGCCTCAAGGAATGATCAGGGCAGGATGAAGAGTGTGAGACAGATTGATGGAGACTCACGTATGGCACCTGCCTGCCAGCTCTGTACAGAGAGGGTTCATCAAAGAAATAATGGCCTCTGCCAGTGCTTCTGTCTGGGAGACAGCTATCCCCCAGCTCTTGCCCTAGTCCTGGACAACTCAGTTCCTCCCCTGATGCTTCTGGTGCCTTTTGAGTTGCTGTCCCAGTGCTGGAACTCAGAAGGAGTGAGTCCAAGTAATGTGAGTGGGCCCTTTAAGAGAAACTGCCTGGGACTGCAGAAGCCCTCTGTCTGTCTCAGGCTTACTCCCTGCTGGTTTTTACAGCCAGAGTTTATGAGAACTTCTCTTCCTGGCACTGGAACTCTGGGATGGGGGGTCTGACGTGGAGGTGGGACTCCTTGCTCCTCAAAGGGATACCTCCACACAGGAGGGATACCTCCTGATTTTTATCTGCCACATTTGGGTGTGGGACCAGCCCATTCAGGGTTTCCACCCCTCCTACCCAATCTTGATGCAATTTCTTTAATTCCCTAGTTGTAGGGCTTCCATTCGGCCAGGTTCCAGGTGGTTCTGAGTGATGGTTGTTCTGTAGTTTACTTGTAATGTTGATTGGAGAGTACGTTTTCAACTGTAGGAGGGACATGACTAGGTGGGAGACAGTTGAGAGATCTGAGGAAGAGCAATGGTATATGTTATGGCTCTTCGATAGGTGAGAGCATGCAAAGAATAATAGGTAAGTTCTATTTAAAAGAGATAATATATTTGCCGTTCATTATTTGGTGTATTATGAACTCTCTCATTCAGGTAGTCATATAGGAAGTGTGAATACCTGTTATATAACATTTGTTGTGCTGGATAACATATAATCACCCATAGGTATCATTACTATGGTGATGAATTCCAAATAAATACCCTCCCTTTCCAACTCCATTCTTGTCATCTCACTGCACATTGGTATAACGTAAGCACCATGTCACTGAGGGGGAGCAAAGTCTGCCACCCTAAAATATGCTCTTTGGAGGATATTTGTTATTTTAAGCTGGTTAATTTCAAGAAATGAAAGACTCAGGAAAAACCTTTGACCTTCTCCTTAACTGCATAAAAGAATTTAGCTGGAGGACCTGCTCCAGAAGGACAGCCATCAGCATAGGTCACCATGGTTTAATATAAACTAATGTGTGATAGGGAGGAAACTAGCAAGGCCCCTCTGTCAAAGTCCTCTGTGTCACATTGTTAAAGATGGCCCAGCAAACATTCGTTTACCAAACATTTGCTTTTCCAGCTCCCTGTTATTAAGCTTCCTCCCCTTTGAACTTCCAAATCTCATTCCCTCTTTCTCTTTATAAACCTTAACTGCCCGATTTGTCCTCAGGGCCCCATATTCTTATGGAACCCATACATGTACATACATAATCAAATTTGGTTATTTTCTCCAGTTATTCTGTCTCATGTCAATTTTTTAAATTAAATTTATTGGGGTGACATTGGTTCATAGGATCATATAGGTTTTCTTGTCAATTTCATTATTAGACCAGCCAGAAGTAGTAAGAGGGGAAGTCCCTACCCACCACCATCACTTTACCACTAAAGGAAGTGGCCTTAAGTTCAGTACCATAGAACAAAAACCCAGCTACAGTGGTTTATTCATATGGGGATTTGTTTACCTAAAGCAATGAGAATCCAAAGTGTAAGCAATCCAAGGCTGGCTATAAGGAAGTGGGTATCTTTTAAACCGGTGTCACTGTTGGCTGGTTAGGCACTCCTCAGAGAATCCCAGAGAATGGCCGCTTATCACTTCAGGCTCAGGTCTTCTACTCTGCCCCTGAGATTTGTTACTTCTTTAGCCTATTGTTTTAATCATTCTCCCCTGTTCTGTCTACAAATGTGAGGCTTGGGTCTAGAATCTCAAGGTATACTCCAAGGCTATTCCCTGTCTCAGCAGACAGCACCCTTCAACTTCCATTTTTCATATTTCTTTTGTGCCATTTCTGCCCTCACACATATGGTCTCATAGTTCTTTTTAACCTTTTAGCTTCTATAACAGTTAGAAGATATGCTTAGAGGTATAAAACAAAAACCCAGCTACAGCAGTTTATTCATATGGAGATATGTTTACGTAAAGCAATTAGAATCCAAGGTTTCCTATAAGGAAGTGGGTATCTTTTATTATTCTGCTTCTCATAACTTAGCACTGACTGCTTCAGTCCCAAGCATTATGTGCAGTCCAGGTAGAAAAAAAAACAGGAAGATATCTATTTCTCTGCATCTCATTGGCCAATCAAAGTCACATGGCCATCCTTAACTGCCAGAGAATCCGAGAAAGCATTTTAAGTAAAGGAAAGGCTAGGTAAAATGGGGCTAGAATGGGAGGTGAGTGTGCTCCTGCCACAGATTCCATCTCCAAATCCCTACCTCCCCCTTCATACTCTTCTGCGTGAGCTGTCAGTCATTTGTGGATCCATCTGCCACTACAGTTGATGGGTTGAATATATGTGCTTGGGAATTAGGGATGCTTCTGATCAAAAACTGAAAAGTAGAGCCGTTGAGGTGACAGAACATCTAAAAATACTCAAACCTCTTCCTACAAAGATTTACCCCTTTCTAGCATTTCTACTGTTATTTATTATGCTAAATATGTGTCTGTTGCCTTTCCAGCATGAAGCTACAGAGGAATGGAAATGCCACTGTCTTCTTTTTTAAATATTTTATTTTTTATGCTATTGCAGTTGTCCCACTTTCCCCCCCGTTAGTCCCCTACCACAAGGCTGCTTCCATACTCAGTCCCCTCACTGTAGTCCATGTCCATGGGTCATGCATATGTTTTTTAACTAATCCCTTCCCTTCTTTCAGTCAGTTCCCACTTCCTCCCTCCCCTCTTAGAGTTGTCAGTCTGTTCCATGATTCCATGCCTCTGGTTCTATTTTGCTCATTAGTTTATTTTATTCCTTAGATTCCTTGTACAGGTGAGATCATATGGTATTTGTCTTTCACTGACTGGCTTATTTCACTTAGTGTAATAGTCTCCAGTTCCACTCATGCTATTGCAAAAGGTTAGAGTTCTTTCTTTCTTTCTGCTGCGTAATATTCCATTGTGTAAATGTACCATAGTTTTTTGATCCACTCATCTACTGGCAGGCATGTAGGCTATTTCCAAATCTTGGCTATTTTAAATAATGCTGCTATGATCATGGGGGTACATAAATTCTTTTGAGTTGATGTTTCAGGATTCTTAGTGTACATCTCTAGCAGTGGAATCACTGAGTCAAAAGGCAGTTCCATTTTTAGTTTTTTGAGGAAATTTCATGCTGTTTTCCACAGTGGTTGCACGAGTCTGCACTCCCACCAAAAGTGCACTAGGGTTCCCTTTTCTCCACAACCTCTCCAACACTTGTTGTTTGTTGATTTATTAATGATGGCCATTCTGACTGGTGTGAAGTGGTATCTCATTGTGGTTTTAAGTTTTATCTCTCTGATGGCTAGTAATGCTGAGCATCTTTTCATATGTCTCTGGGCCCTCTGTATGTCCTCCTTGGAGAAATGTCTGTTCAGGTTCTTTGCCCATTTTTAATTGGATTGTTTGTCTTCCTGGTGTTGAGTCATGTAAGTTCTTTATATAATTTGGAGATTAAACCCTTGTCCCATGTATTGTGACAAATGCATTCTCTCATACCATAGGCTCTTTTTCCATTTTGATGATGGTTTCTTTAACGTGCAGGAGCTTTTTTAAAAGTTATTTTTAAAGAGTATCTATTTTCAGAGAGAGGAAGGGAGGGAGAAATATATCGATGTGTGAGAAGAAAGAAACATCTATCGGTTGCCCCTTGCACGCTCCAGCTGGGGACCTGGACCGCAACCCAGGCATGTGCCTGACTGGGAATGGAACCAGTGACTTTTCAATTTGCAGGCCGGCACTCAGTCCACAGAGCCATACTAACTAGGGCAACGTGCAGAAGCTTTTTGATTTGATGTAGTCCCATTTGTTTATTTTTTCCTTTGTTTCCCTTGCCCTAGGAGATATATTGGCAAAAATATCGCTACCCGAAATATCCTTAATTTTACTGCTTGTGTTTTCCTCTAGGATTTTTATGGTATCATGACATATATTTAAGTCTTTTATCCATTTTGACTTTATTCTGGTGTATGGTGTAAGATGGTATCTAGTTTCATTTGTTTTGCATGTACCAGTCCAGTTCTCCCAACACCATTTATTGACAAGACTGTTTTTTACTCCATTGTATGTTCTTGCCTCCTTCGTCAAATATTAATTGACCATAAGGACCTGGGTTTATTTCTGTGCTCTCTATTTTGTCCCATTGATCTTTATGTCTGCTCCTATGCCAGTACCAGAGTGTTTTGATTACAGTGGGAAAGGCCACAACTATCCCTTTAATTCAGTAAATGTCAGACTACAATAGTAGGAAGAGCTTGGGAATAGAATCAGTCTTCCATATTTTATATTTTCTTTTGGATATATAATCCCCCAACCAAACTCAACAGGTGTAAAACTTAAGTCTTTATCTTATTCTTGCCCTTTTAGAAGTACTTTTTAGCCATATAAATGTTTTCCTCATCTGTTGCACTTTCCTATTTTTAGGAAAGTTACTGGCACTATTCAATCACTCAGGCCCCAAATCTGAGTCATCTTGACAAGTTCTCCATCACATCCTTCCCTATTTGCAGCCAGCAGGTTCACAAGTCTAGCTGGCTCTTCCTTTTTAATGTCTCTTTTATCTGTTTTCTTTTCCACTCCCTTTGCTACCACACAACACAGGCTCTCACTTTAACTACTGAACTCCAAACTTATTTCCCTGCCTCAGTTTCTCTCTTTTTCAAGCCAACACAATTGGATCGCTTTCTAAAACATCATATAAAAGCCCTTATCTACTCAGGATAGAACCAAAAAATAATCAGTTTGTATGGAATTATTTGAAAAATACACACATATATTAGACATCTTGTTTTATCTTCACACATATGAAACATGAAAACTTCATTTGTTAGACCTTTAGTGGATGGCCAAGACCTTTTCATTGAAAATGGATTTGTTAATTGGGCTCCTGAGTCTTCTTTCTAGAAGAAACACACCCATGATGCATCACCTGTAATGTCCTGGATATGACTTTTGTAAAGTGAAGTAAGAACCTATATACGGTTTTGAAATAAGTATAGGACCCACCTAGGTTTTCAGTGACTTTCCCTAATCTTTTACTGTTGTTTACAGATTGGATAATTTCTTTTAACCAACTCATCTCTGCAGAATCCCTCTAAAACATTCAATTTACTATGAAAATCTTTTGTTTCTACACTCATATTATATTGGTTAACCTGATGTTGAATTCAATCTACAGAGGTTTGGGTTCCAGATCAGAATAAGCACACTTCTCCCCATCTCTCCCATTGAATGCAACTATAAAATCTGGAGAGAATGCATGGAGAGGCTATTTGTCTGAAAAGTAAATAATGGCAAGCTGACTAAAGGGAAAATCTGGAATGTAAAGTAGCACTCTCTGAAGCAGGATTGAGTTTAGCACGGTTTTTCCTTTCATTTTCCCAAGGCTTAGCCCCACAGGTAGGCACAGCTGAGGAAGTTTGCAGTGGAATGGTATAAATAGAGCCCTACTTTTCAGGCCTGAGAACCAAAAAGGGGGAGTCAAGGAAACTGGAAAGTACCAGTAGGTCTAGGAAAGAGAAGAGCTCAAGAAAGTGACCCCATAAAGTTATTTATGAATCCCAGGCCTATATACAGATCTGACTCAACAGTCTAACTTCATAGATAGACTACTTGCCCACGGCTCAGATTGGCCGCTGGGTGGTGCACACTTGGGACAGGTCCAAAAAGCACTGCCAAGGCATGGAAAGTGAACTGGCACTAGAACCACCGCCCACGGAAGGTGGCTTGGAAATTGTGACCTAACCTAACCAGATTGATGGTGTGTTAAAACAAAAATAGCAATACTCTTCATGGGATTTAAACAAGACTGAAAGTCTCACAACATAGTATTTAAAAGGTCCAAGATACAATCCAAAATTATTTGGTATCTCAAACCAGGAAAATCTCAATTTGAATAGGAAAAGGTAATTAACAGATGCCAAAGCTGAGATGACATAGATGTTAGAATTACCGGATGTAAGCTTTAAAGCAGCTATTATATAATGCCCCAACAAGCAATCACAAACACTCTTGGATCAAATAAAAAATTAAAATGTCTTGGCAAGAAAGAGAAGATATAAAGAACTAAATGAGAATTTTAGAACTGAAAAATGCAATAGCTGAAATAAACTCACTCGCTGGGCTCAATAGCAGAATGGAGATAACAACGCAAGAGTCAATGGAGTTGAAGATAGATCAATAGAAATTGTCCAATTTGAATAACAGAGAGAAGAAAATTGAAAAAAATTAACTGAGACTTGGGAACTTATGGGATGAGAACAAAAAGTTTAACCCCATGTTGGGATACCACCTCAAACCTTTTAAAATGGTTTTTAGAAAAATAGCAAGAGTACTGTACCAAATGCTGATAAGAATTTGCCTAATATGCCTTTCAGGTACTCTTGCCCTTCGGTTATATTTGTTGATATTCTTCTGAATCGATCTGTCACTTTGTTTTCCTCCTTTGGCCGTTAACATTTTGTAAATGTAATTTTTACTACTCTTCATCCAGCACAATGAGATGGTGAATTAATAGCAGAAGATCTGCTAACTTTAGTCTTTCAAGAGACATTCAATTTGAGTCCTAGAAAGTTCAAAAGCAAACTGTCTTCCCAGTTCCTCCCTGAATCTGTATCAGCTCTGAGATCTCTACTTTGGTTATAAACATCATTATCCTGATAATTATCTATGCTGATCATCTGGATCATCTCTTTTCCTGCACAGCGCAATTTGTTACCACATCTGAGCAATATTTCTGTTCTGTGTTCCCACCCTTCCATTCTTTTCCCAAAACCTATCCAATTATATTTCCTCAAGAGAGGTGTTGTTCCCACATGCCAGACACATGCTCAAGCACAATAGAAGAGACATTCATCATGTCTGGGGCTACCCAGCATGTTTAAACACCGATTTGATGTCTGGGGGAAATCCCCTAGCTCTCTTAGCCTGTTTACTTAGGGTTCATGGATTTGGCCAGAGAGAAAACCTGGTTTTGGAGGCTTGAAGCTAATATAGTCTCAGGGCCTTCTTTAAGAAAAAGCAACACAATTATATAAATTTAAAATTAGGTTACAAATTTAGTACTTATTTAGATTGAGAAAAAATAAAACTAATCAACAAATTATGAATGTTTAAAAGCTTACCAGTATTACAACCATCACAAACTCAGGAAAAAAAGTATAAATTTAAAACTAATTGCCTAATGCATCTCTTTATTCTTTTCTTTGTTATTTTAGCTGCATACTCTTTTTATTTTTTATTTATTTTTTATTGTATTTTAATATATTTTATTGATTATGCTATTACAGTTGTCCCATTTCCCCTCCTGCATTCCTCTCCACTCTGCACACCCTCTCCCACCCACATTCCCCCCTTTTAGTTCATGTCCATGTGTCATACCTATAAGTTCTTTAGTTTCTACATTTCCCATACTATTCTTACCCTCCCCCTGTCTATTTTCTACCTACCATCTATGCTACTTATTCTCTGTACCTTTTCTACCTCTCTCCTCCTCCCACTCCCCTGTTACTAACCCTCCATGTGATCTCCATTTCTGTGGTTCTGTTCCTGTTCTAGTTGTTTGCTTAGTTTGCTTTTGTTTTTGCTTTAGGTGTGGTTGTTAATAATTGTGAGTTTGCTGTCATTTTACTATACACAGAATTGGTTGAATTTGGTCACAAATTAGATGAAAAAATGAAGGCTACACTAAGTAGCCTAAGGTAGCCTATGCTAAGTGAAATGAAGGAAAATGCACAGGGAACAAATAGTGATGGGAAGAAAACTGGGACTCAAATCAATGGAGTGCACCAGAAGGAAGAAAAAACAATGAAACAGGATAGAATGAAGAAATAAGAATTTTAAAAAAATGAGGAGAGACTTAGGAACCTCGAGGACATCTTTAAACGTTCCAACATCAGAATTATAGGGGTACCAGAAGGGGAAGAGCAAGAGCAACAAGTGGAAAAGTTATTTGAACAAATAATAAAGGAGAACTTCCCCAATCTGGCAAAGGAAATAGAATTCCAGGAAGTCCAGGAAGCTCAGAGAGTCCCGAAAAAGTTGGACCCAAGGAAGCATACACTAAGGCACATCATAATTACATTAGCCAAGATTAAAATGAAGGAGAGAATCCTAGAAGCAGCAAGAGATAAGGAGACAGTTAGCTGCATACTCTTTATGTCTTCACATACAATGATTTTGTAACATTTTTTATAATAAGTAAAAAGACACCTTATCCTTTAGCAAGATCAATCAATTATTATTATTATTCATAGCTTAGAAAAGTTTCACAACCCATGGTTGATAATATGTAAATTTAGTAAGTGTGACAAGGAAAGGCGGTTTGTAGCCACAATATTTTCCTTTTGCAAATTATCCAAAACCTATGACACTTCTAGAACTCTGCCAGGACCAGGGGAGGGAGTACACAATTGAGGTTCTGAAGCTCAGCCTTCATTAGCTCTATGGTATCTTCACCTCTGCGTGCAATTAGGCCTCACCAATCACACATAATCCTGAAGACTTCACGACAGAAATGAAAACTGTGGGAAGCAGGAACCCTCACAATCTTCCACTTCACAACAGGGGCCTCACTCTTCCAGAAGCACCCAGGTGCGATGTCTTGTGTTGAGTCTGAGGAGTCACTGCGGGGGGGCTGCCACGCCTGTGCTGAGCAGCAGTTCTGATCTCTCCACTCCAGCAGCCCTGGCGGTGCGTGGCGGGTCTGGCTGCAGAGCAGAGCCTCTCTGCCGGACTCTCCAGCCCTCTTGGAGATTCCAAGAGATACCAGACAGCCTTTATTAAATTAAAATTTTGTTTTCTTGCCAGAACTAGCTAGGGTAGTTTCTGTTTGCAACCGCAAATCTCACCTGATACAATGTGGGAGTGTGCTCTACAGGCTCTGCTGGGCTAAGGCTGGGGCTGACACATAGTGAGATGATGCAGTAATCCGGGAATGGAAGCGTGAATCAGAACAGAGTGCACAGGAGAAAAACTAATATCCAAATACCAGAAAGTAAGGATGAAGGTCAAATACATGGGGCCCGGATTTGAAGGTTGAAGTCAGGGAGCCAAAGGAAATTGAAATAAAAGCAAAGTAGGGTGATAGGTTTGAGGGTTGCGTGGCCTTAAAAAGGAATACAAGAAGGCTGGACTTACTCAGGCAGGCTCTCCTTATCTCGCACTTGGACACACAAAACCTCCGAACTGCTTCCCACTTCGTTTTCTGCCCTCTAGCAAGTCCTTTACACAAATAGCCACTTGGGGCCATTGTGATCGCCCTACTTAAAAGCAAACAACAACAAAACAATTGTGGCTCCCCACTGCCAACAGAGCATCACAGAACTCATTAACTGGGCATTTTTGACCCTCCCTCATCTAGGTCAGTCCATCTCTCCAACTTATTTTCCACTAATCTCCTCTTACTCTACACTAGAGCTACACTAGGATGCTGTTGGGTATGTCTTAGATATGCATTTCATTTCCCCATGTACGTGCTGTTCTTTCTGTCTGGATGCCCTCCTAGCATATCCAAATCCCTCTGTTTTTCAAAGTCCAGTTCAAATGCCACATTATTTCCTTCAGCAGCAACATTTCCTCCCCTGAAGCACATTAACTATACTTCTCATGTTACATTTTGCTTTCCATCTCGAATTATAGCTATTTAGGCACATAATTTTATATTCTCTAATTAGAAGCCATAAGCTTCCTTGGGGCAGAATTCTTAACACAGTGTCTCCTCTATTACAGGCATCCTGTATAGTATTGAATGAAGGGTTGAATGAAGCAAATTTTGATACATAATTTCTGTAAAACCTAAAGCAGGTGATGGGTAGCCTAAGGTGTGGTAGGAAAAGTATAAGCTTTGATATCTGACCAGCAGGAGTTAGAATCACAACTCTGTGACTGACTAATGAAGAAATCTTTCCACACAGAGCCACTAGGAATATGGAGATAATAAGTCCTACAGCATAGGATTATTCTGAGAATTAAGGTTCCAGAAGGCACCTCACACAATTTCTGGCACAACAGATGCTAACTGAATGTTGATGATTTCCTTGCTTTACTCTTTTTCTTCAGTCTTAGAATCTCTAATTCTATGCATTGGTCCTTACACGCTCAGTTTTCTGATCTGTTCTTATACTCCATTTTATCAAATATTGCTCTTAAAATTTTGACTAGTAGTGCTGACAGTGAAACCACACCAGGTGTTAGACATTGGTTCAATAACTTCGTTACTTGAATTCTGGCTAAGAAAGAATTTAGAACCAATACTCAAACTATAAGAAAAAGTTTATGTAGAAGATCAATAGCCTTGGCCAGGTAGCTCTGTTGGTTAGAATATTGTCCTGATACACCAAAAGGTTGTGGGTTTGATTCCCATCAGGGCACATTTAAGAAAATAAGTCAGGACTTCCGGCCAAGATGGAGGCATAGGTGGACGCACTGTGCCTCCTCGCACAACCAAGATAGGGACAACAAAGATATAGAAACAAAATAACAACCAGAACTGACAGAAAATTGAAGTTTATGGAAGTCGGACAACC
>CM052541.1:107113309-107132754 GCA_028533065.1 Trachops cirrhosus
AAAGAGACCTTACAGGCAAGAAGGGGCTGGAAAGAAGTATTCCAAGTCATGAAAGGCAAGGACCTACATCCAAGATTGCTCTATCCAGCAAAGCTTTCATTTAGAATGGAAGGGCAGATAAAGTGCTTCTCAGATAAGGTCAAGTTAAAGGAGTTCATCATCACCAAGCCCTTATTGTATGAAATGTTAAAGGGACTTATCTAAGAAAAAGAAGATAAACATGTACAGTAAAATGACAGGAAACTCAAAATTATTAACAATCACACCTAAAACAAAACAAAAACAAACTAAGCAAACAACTAGAACAGGAACAGAACCACAGAAATGGAGATCACATGGAGGGTTAGCAACAGGGGAGTGAGAGGAAGAGAGAGGGGGAAAAGGTACAGAGAATAAGTAGCATAGATGGTAGGTAGAAAATAGGGGGAGGGCAGGAATAGTATGGGAAATGCAGAAGCTAAAAAATTTACAAATATGGCACATGGACATGAACTAAGGGGGGGTAATGTGGGCGGGAGAGGGTGTGCAGGATGGAGGGGAGTGAAGGGGGGAAAATGGGACAACTGTAATGGTATAATCAAAATATGTTTAAAAACTGAATAGTGAATAAAACCTAATGTGTAATTGAGATTTAGATAAATTGGGTAATCATTATGAGCTTTGACCTGATTAGTTTTAGGATTTGATATACAATTACTAGGCATATTGACTTCAGGCTGGACTTAATGTCTTTCTAGATGGGGGAGAGGCCAGAAAACTGGTCTGGGATATCTGGGTGAAGGTTCATCCATATATACCTACAGTTAGCCTGTCAGTACGATGCGTGTAGCCAAAGGCAGTGTGTGGACAGGTAGGTGGAGCAGGCCACCTTGGTGTGGGAGTGGGATGGTGGTTGATAGCAGTCACTAGGTAACAGTTGGATTGCCATCTTGGGGGCGAGGGGAAGTGAGGTTTGGCAGTAGGCCTTGAAGACCTAGCCACAGGGAAGGGAAACCAGACAGGGTCCAGGTTTCTTATGAGAGATACAAGGTGGATATTTGTTTCCAGGATGAGCTTGGTTATTGAAATTGTTTAAGATGAGTCAAGTAGTAAAACTGACAAGATGTTGGACTCCTAAGCTGTTAGGGGTGTCCAGCCTTTTGGCATCTCTGTGCCACACTAGAAGAAGAAGAGTTGTCTTGGGCCACACATTAAATACATTGAGACACATAATCACACACACACAAAAATCTCATAATGTTTTAAGTAATTTACGGTTTTGTGTTAGGCTGCATTCATAGCCATCCTCAGCCACGTGGTACCTGTGGGCCACAGGTTAGACACCCCTGCTAGATCTTATGGGCTTGGGCAAAACATTCATTTAGTTTTTTCCATAAGATTGTTCTAGTAGTACTTAGTTGTCTTAAACTTCATTCGGAAACAATTTCGTTAGATTGTATTGTGACAGCTGTCATATCAGCATGCATTTAAAGAACTTATTAAAATTGGTGAGTTTTTGTGTAGCCATTTTAATATTGAAGATGGAAGAAAATAGTGATATTTTTGACATATTGTGCTTTATTATTTCAAGAAAGGTAAAAACACAACTGTATTAGATCTTCTCTTCTCTTCTCTTTTCTTTCTTTCAAATAGGTTGTACTTGTCCTTTTCAGTCTTCCCTCACATTTCCTCATCTCATTCTCCTCAGCTTTCTTTTAGGTTTATGTTAGATAGACTGTTAAGCAGATGGAATCCCCTTCATATTCTTACTAGGGCTTTTCTGACCTGAAACTGTGCTATATGTACTATTTTTAATTTTTCAATCAAAACTTGGCTTTTAGTCCAAGTGAGAGAGGTATTTTCCTCTGGGCTCCTAAATGTTGCCTCCTTTGGGTTAATTTTACCTTACCTCTGTTTGATTTTGTTTGGATATTGTTGGTTTCTGAAGGTCTCAGGTACCTGGGTGATTTTTACTCTTACTTTTTTCTTTCAGTTGAAAGCATACTTCAGTCATTTGCACTTAAAGGAACTTTTATTCTAAGAAGAACCTCTCCTTTTAAAAAATTCATGATTCTAAATTGACATCTAGCCTAAGATGTTGATCTAGTGTCACATATGGCAGTGTTAGGGATTCATTCTTTCCTAAAACCTACTTATGCCATGTCAGTCCTTTCCAGTGCCTCCAGTAGACTTGCATTTCATAATCTTAAAGGTTTTGTATACTTTGTTAAACTTTCCATCATGAGCCCATTCTGTTTCTCATGACTAGCATGAGATCCTAAATTCCTGTGTCTATTTTAGTGCCGCCTAGCTCAGGTTATATATATATGTGTGTGTGTGTGTGTGTGTGTGTGTGTGTGTGTGTATGTATGTATATGTATATGTATATGTATATATTTAAATTTTATTTATTTATTTTTTTTAGAGAGAGAGGGGAAGGGAGGGAGAAAGAGAGGAAGAGAAACATCATGTGTGGTTGCCTCTCACGTGGCCCCCACTAGGGACCTGGCCTGCAACCCAGGCATGTGCCTTGACTGGGAATCGAACCAGCGACCCTTTGGTTTGCAGCCCGCACTCAATCCGCTGAGCTGCACCAGCCAGGGCTCAGGTTATTTTTTGATGGTTCAGTGTTCAGGTGATTTCAAGACATTGTGTGGCATATAATCATTGGGAGTTTCTAGTAGAAAAATACTTTAAGTATGGTAACAGTAATGAACAGTTTCTGCCAACATTAAGAGAAAGGTTCTCTCACATCATTAAGGAAATGAGCATTAGATAAGAGATTGATCAGGAATTTATGTTATTGTGAGCAGTGTGATTAATGTCATGGTAGACATTAGAGGAATTAGGACAAATATGAGGGAGTGGGCAAAGAACCCTGAATTATCTTCTGGAGGGTAGACTCCTTGTAACAGGCTTACCCTGCTAGGTGAGTGTTCTAGGCAACCATCTGTATCAGTGTACCAGCTGGTGTTATTATGAGAGGCTGAGGTAGGCTTCAGTGAATTTGTTTTTAAAGGCTATTTCAGTGTGTTTGCCCATTTCATGATGGGTAATTTATGAGCTCACCTGCCCACATGCACTCAGTGTTCAGCAGTTTTTGACCAAAAACAGCATCACCCCATTCCCCCGCCCTCCCTATTTAACTGATCTCACCCTGAGCAACATTTTTTTCTTTCCCTGGATGAAAAATGTCCTCACAGGGAAAGGTTTTACTGATGTGGAAGAGGTGAAACAAAAACCAGCAGAAGCCCTAAAAGGCATCAAAATCGATGAGTTCAAAAACTGTTTTGAGCAGTCGAAATAATGTCTAGATAGGTGTATTGCATCAAATGGAATGGACTTTGAAGGTGACTGAAGTTTAAAAGTGTGAGAATATTATAAATCAATTCTGGGTTTTTTTGGCTCCTCCCTCATGCAAGTTTTGGTGCCTCAAGTAGTTTACAGCAGTATTGAGCATTGGCCAGATTATTAGAATCACCTGGATTTTTAAAATATTTCCCACAACCTCTTAAAATTGTGATATAAATTCTCCTGCCTTTCCTACTCTCCAGCTGTTAATGAGTGTCATAAATGTGTTGGGATGGTTTATAGTGTTGTGATACAGATTAACAGGTGAAGCATTGGAAATCCAAACAAGTGAGGAACTATGTAGTACATTAAAAGAATATATGCGAAGTCAGAAATGTTAAAATGTACTAAGAGCAGCATAAGGAAGAAGCATAAGGAAGCATCAGGTTAGATTCCTGCATTGGAAGACAAATAGGATTTGTTCATCTCTCTTTAGTTTGACCAGTCACATGGTAAGTACTTGGCAGTAGTCTGGATATTTTTTCTACTCCTGGCACTGAGTCTTTAGTCTGAAGCACACCTTCAGTTGATGTCTTAAGATCCTTTTACTTGAAATATTCAAACCATCTTAACCTTCTTTATATCTATCAATGCTCCACTACTGAGGAGGCCAAAAATTTACCTAACATTTAGACTGACTTGATTAACTATAACACTGTCATTCCTACAGTATTTGTCATGATTATTGTAATAATGAAGTGCCATTTTGTTTGTTTTGGATTGTAAGTATAGAAGTTCATGTATTTGTAAAATTGAGACAATATAGTCTTGGCTAAAGTAGAGTATAATATTGTTAGGAAACATTTAAAGTTGGTTTTTCAAATGATAATCTCTCTGTATTTTGTAACTTTTAGTTTATTGACCAATGTGTTTTGCTGATATCAAAACACATTTAATGATAGACTTTTATGAAAATTCCTACTGTGCTGCAGAGGATTGCACTCTGGAGTATTTTTCCTTGCTGTTTAGGAGTGTGTGTGTGCATGTACATGCACATTTTTGTATATGTACACACTAAAGATAAAGACTCCATTTTTACTTACCTACTAATCAAACATGCTTTATGAAGTAGCTTAAGAAAATTACCTTAAATGATGAAAATATGTCTGTTGGGAGTTCAGAATTTTCAGAATGAATATCAAATGGACATTCTCACACAAATTTCCTAAAATTTTTATATTCATTATATCCTATAGAACTCAATTGAATTTATTTTTTAAATATTATATATCTTTTTAAATTTTAAAATATTCAACACAAAATAATTGCTCCAACTTTACTGAGGTGGTTGACTACATCCATGACCAAATCTGCCTCTAAACTGGGATTCGGTTGCTGACCTAGCCCTGGCCCCAGCCTTCTTGTCGGTACCAGGGGGCACAGTGCTCTTTCTGTAGTCTGTAGGTGTCTCTGTTGGCTTCCCCTTGTGTGAGTCTTGTAGGTCTCTGGCTCTCCAGACCTTTGGAACTTTGCCTGCCAGTCTGAGGCTGTCTGTAAGCAAAGTGGAAGGCACAGTCTCAGGGGTCAGGTGGTGGTAATCACGGAGATACTGGATGCCCTTGTTGTATGGTAGCATAGAAATGTCTCCAGGCAAACGTCCATCCTGTAGCCTCATGATTTGAGATATTGTATGACCTTTTGAAGATTAGGAGATTAGGCACATTCTTGTCTGCCAGCTTGGGGTGTTTAGGCATGTGTGAACATCCTTTTTGCCAACCATTACTCCCTCTGTAAAATGGAGTTCATAAATGGCTATCTGGTTCTTCTGGGGTGTCAACATCACAATGGGTGCAGCATCTGAGGTCAGAGCTGGAACAGAAGGGACCAAAATGTAATGGAATTTATAATTTAGAAGCTTATAGTTTAAAGCTAAAATTAAAACTTGTTAACAGTTCTCTTCATTTCTTATGTAATGACCTTACTTACCCAGAACTCATTGATGCCAGAAACCACATCACTTATTTAATTCTATTTTAAAAATTTGTTCACAATCATGCCCTGGCTGGTGTGGCTCAGTGGATTGAGTGCTGGCCTGAGAACCAAAGGGTCACTGGTTCAATTCCCAGTCAGGGCACATCCATGGGTTGCAGGCCAGGTGCCCAGTAGGAGGGCACGTGAGAGGCAACCACACATTGATGTTTCCCTCTCTTTCTCCCTCCCTTCCCCTTTCTCTAAAAATAAATAAATAAAAATCAGTTGAGAATATGAACATGAAAGCACCGTGTAGTTTGTATTAAAAATACTGTATAGAAGTCAAGCATCCTAATGCAAGAACAACAACTTGCTGAATAGTTATTTTCCTTTCCATGACCCAATGTTAAATTACCATATTCTGATACCAGGATAAAACCCTTAATAGCTAACAGAAAATTGGGAGGCATTCTAATGAATAATACAAACTTTAAACATACTGAAATTTTTCCACCTAAACCAGATTAACAGAGTATTGCCTAAATGAAATGAACTCCTGTTTCAAGTTGGTGCATGAGGTCTAACTTTCATTTTAGAAACTCTTTAATCCTTTTTGTCTGACTCATTGAGTCTCTTAAATCCCTCTAGTAGAGAATCAATAATCAGGGATATTAAGCATCTTATTAGGTGGGTCTATTGATTGCCTATTCCATGTTTGTTACATTTACATGCTTCTAGTAAATAGAGTGAAAGTTACGTTTTGCAGATGACAGACATTTCTATGTCTACAGGTTATATGTTAAACAAATTTAGACATAAAGAATTAATTTGCTCAAAAAAGTTTGTCTTAAATAACTTGAACAGTGTTGATTGAACTGTAAAATTATACCATCTTCAATGGGTGCTGGGAAGCAAGTATACGTATGTTCTTTGAAGCATACTGAATTGATAAATTACATACCAATAAATTTGCTAGTAGCTATGTTAAAAAAAGAAACAGGTGAAATTATTTTTTTAAAAGATTTTATTTTTTTATTTTTAGAGAGAGGGGAAGGGAAGGAGAAAGAGAGGGGGTGAAATGTATGGTTCATTCATTTCACATTGGTTCAACCGATGTGTGGTTGCCTGTCGTGCCCCCCTACTGGGGACCTGGCCTGCAACCCAGGCATGTGCCCTGACTGAGAATTGAATCAGTGACCCTTTGGTTCACAGGCCCATGTTCAATCCACTGAGCTACACCAGCCAGGGCAGGTGAAATTATTTTTAATATGTTGGGCTAAAGAAAATGTATTTTAACATGCAATATAAAAAGTTATTAATGAGATACTTTACATTTTTTTCTGTTTTTTAAATCTAGTGTGTATTTTATATTTATATAATGTCTCAGTTTGTACTATCAACAATTTAGGTGCTCAGTAGACACCTGTGGCTGCTAGTTACTAGCTGGATAATGCTGTTTTAGAATGTAAATCTTACAGGTTTGTTGTGAATCTAATGCAAGTATATATGAAAATATTTTTAAAGTATTATACTATTGTAAGTTATTGTAAGGATTTGTACAGTATTAGGGTTTGTTAATAATAAATAAATTATTTTGTCCTTATTTGATTAATTCTGTATTAGATATTTAATTGGTGATAATTTATTATAAATAACATCTTTTCTAATGGAAAAATATTCAGTTTAGTGGATTGCATGTAATAGGTCTGCAGTTTATTTCATTCTGTTTTCTAAATATAATGTGATTTTGGCACTTGGCTTTCTAGTGTTGCTTGAATGTACAATTTGACCTTAGTAATAAGAGAGCTGTTTTTTCAGTGTAGAATGCTTAACTTTAGAGATAAGTAAGATTAAAGAGTAGTATTTCACAAATAATGTTGTTGGTCAAAAGCTCAAAAGGAAAATACAAGTAATTATTTGGGATGTGATAAGTTCTTAGAAATGACATGGGGAGAACATTTCAGAAGTCTGTCAGTTTTAAACATAAAAAATTTTGCACAGACCTTGCAATGCCATTGTTCTGGCTAAAGGATCTATATCTTTTATTGTCTATTCAGTGAGTTCTGTGATCTGAAACAAGTTCTGAAGGACTGTTAAATAGCTATTACGTGATTTCATTCCCAGATGCTAACATTTCTACTTGTTTTTAATCAGTCATGTCCCACACTAATTGTTTCTTCCCCAGGAAAATAAAACAATTTTTTTTAATCCTCAAGGATATTTTTTTCAACTGTTTATAGAGAGAGAGGAGAGAAACATCCATTGGTTGCCTTCCATACACACCCAGATTGGGGATCATATATGCCTGCACTGGGGATCGAATGTACCTGAACTGGGGATCAAACCCACAACCTAGGTATGTGCCCTGACTGGAAATCAAACTCACAACCTTTTTTGGTTATGGGACAATGCTCCAACTGAGTGAGCTATACCAACCAGGGCAATTATAATTTTATCTTGTTAGTAAATATTGTGATTAAAATTTGTCAAATGTTTCTTTAGGTCTTTATCAATTAGGTCTATATCAATTAGCAAAGACAGAAGCACTCAAAATAAACAGGTGGGCAAAATCCTTGCACTCCAGTTGCTTAATCATTACTAGGGAGATTGCAGTATAGTATTATAATATTTATTAGGTAGTACTTCTATTTACAGCATAGTTCTATGCACTTTAAGACTTTATTATCTTCATTTAATTCTCTCACCAAATTATACATTTTGGGCTACTGTTATTTTTCTTATTTATAGGATAGGAAACAAGCACAGAATTTGTGGTCAGTACTCAATCCAGGCAATCTTCTTTCAGTGTTGGTACTCTTAACTACTATCAAATGTGGGATGAATTCCTAACTCTTCCTGAGAGGTGTCATTTGGATTACAGATAATAAGCAATCTTGATTCTCTTATCCAGCACTGCTTTTTTAAAAAATCCATTCTGTCCACATTGTAATTTACTGTGTAATTTCCTTATTTTACTATATTGTTTATTTTTATCTTACCCTATTAGGATATAAACTCTAGTAGTGAATAGATCTTCTTAGATGTATTCAAGTGCCTAGAACAAGTGTTTTTTAGTAGCAGCCACTCAAATATTTGCTGCATTGAGTACTGAGCTTGATCATATTTGTGTTAAAATAAGAATTTAAAGTTTTAGGCAATATGCTATCCTTTTAATGTTACAAATAGGTGTTGAGCACATACTGTATGTCAGTCACTCTAACGGAGTTTGGGAATACAAAGATGAGTAAGACACAGCCCCCTCCCTGCTCTCAACTCTGGCTCTGGCTAGATAATGTTTTTTGGTAATTTGAACTTAACACTTCTTTGATTCTAAGAATTTAGATTATTGTTTTTTGTGTGCATACATTTATTTTTTCTTTTAAATTACATTTTATTGATTATGTTATTACAGTTTTCCCAATTTTTCCCCCTTTGCCCCTTCCACCCAGCACCCCCTATTCCCTCAGGCACAAAGTTGTTTATGTGCATAGGTCATGCGTATACGTTCTTTGGCTACTCCATTTCCTATACTGTACTTTACATCCCCATGGCTATTCTGTAACTACCTATTGGTACTTCTTAATCCCCTTACCTCTTCACCCATTCCCCCAAAACCCTCTTCCATCTGGCAACCATCAAATGCTCTCCATCTTTATATCCATGATTTTTGTCTCTCTTCTTGTTGTTTGCTTAGTTTGTTTTGTAGATTCTATTGTTGATATTATGTACTTACTGCCATTTTATTGCTCACAATTTTTTAAATTAATTTATTTTTAGAGAGAGGGGAAGGGAAGGAGAAAGAGAGGGAGAGAAACATCAATGTGTGGTTGCCTCTCACGTGCCCCCCTACTGGGGACCTGGCCCACAACCCAGGCATGTGTCTTGAGTGGGAATCGAACCAGTGACCCTTTGGTTCTCATGCTGGCGCTCAGTCCACTGGGCTACACCAGGCAGGGCCTGTTCACAGTTTTGATCTTCTCTTTCTTAAATAAGTCCCTTAGCATTTGATATAATAATAGTTTGCTGATGATGAACTCTTAGTTTTTTCTTGTCTAGGAAGCTCTTTATCTGCCCTTCTATTCTAAATGATAGCTTTGCTGGATAGAGCAGTCTTGACTATAGGTCCCTACTTTTCATCACTTTGAATATTTCTTTCCAATCCCTTCTAGCCTGGACTGATTCTTTTTAGAAATTAGCTGACAGTCTTATGGGAACTCCCCTGTAGTTAACTAACTTCTTTTCTTTTACTGCTTTTAAGATTCTCTCTTTACCTTTAACCTTTTGCCTTTTAATTATGAAGTGTCTTAGAGTGGGCCTCTTTGCATCCATCTTGTTTGGTACTCTCTGTGCTTCCTGGACTTGCATGTCTATTTCCTTCACCAAATTAGAGCAGTTTTCTTTCATTATTTTTTCAAATAGATTTCCAGTTTCTTGCTCCACCCCCCGCCCCCCGCTTCCTTTTGGTACCCCTATTATGTGACTGTGGGACCTCTTGAAGTTGTCCCAGAGGCTGCTTATCCTATCCTCATTTTTTTGGTTTCTTTATTCTTCTTGTTGTTCTGATGGTTTGTTTTTTTTTTTTGCTTCCTTACAGTCCCTATCATTGATTTGATTCTCAGCTTCATCCACTCTCCTATTGTTTCCCTATGAATTGTTACATATTTCAATTATTATATCCTTCATTTCTGATTGGATCTTTTTGATACTTGTTGAGGTCTTCACTAAGTTCCTTGAGCGTCCTTATAACCAGTGTTTTGAACTCTGCATCTGATAGATTGCTTATCTCCATTTTGTTTAACTCTTTTTCTGAAATTTTGATCTGTTCTTCATTTGGGCCATGTTTCTTTGTCTCCTCATTTTGGCAGCCTCCCTGTGTTTGTTTCTGTGTATTAGGTAGAGCAGTTATGACTCTGTGTCTTGGTAGTAGCCTAATGTAGTAGGTGTCTCGTGGGATCCAGTAGCACAGCCTCCGCTATCACCCAAGCTGGGTAATTGAGGTCACCTTTTGTGTGGGCTGAGTATACCCTCTTAACAGAACCTTTATTGCTGTCATCAAATCAATGGGAGGAATTTATCCAGGCCAGGCAGCTGAAAGGCAGCCAGGCAATTTCTAACCACTGACCACCAATCTCTGCCCTCCATGGAGGATGAACCTTGTAGGGGCAGGGTTGTGGTGCTCTGATGTGGTCTGTAACTCTATGGTGAGAGCACCGGCTCTGGCGTTTCCCAGGTGGTGCAGGCTGAGATCACCCCCCCCCCCCGACCTATGTTCTGCCCAGGGCCACTTTTCATGAGATATGATATAATCTGAGATGGCTGCTACTTGTGCTGGCCTTGGATATTCCCAGGTGAAGTCAAGGTGTGAATCTAGGCTGGCAGCTGCTGGGGCAGGGCCTGCGGCCACTTAGCAAGAGGTGTGGAGGCTTGGGGTTTACTGAGGCTGGTTGTTGCTTGTTTAATTGGATTTAGGATGTTGTGAAACCTGATTCAAGACTAGCTATTCATAGGGACAAGTCATGTTTAACAGTTCATGTGGGCCCATAAGTTGTGTGGAATGTAGTCTCAGGGAATCTCCACAGTGGGGCAAACAGTGTTAGGTAGGTTGTTGGAGTCTCAGATATGGCACCCACCTGCTGACTCTCTGGCTCTGTGGGAGGAGGGCTTGGAAAAGGGATAATGATCTTTGCCTGCCTTTCTGTCCAGGAGAAAGCTGTCCCCCAGTTCCTGCCTTGATGCCAGAAACTTCAGTTCCTCTCTGTATGCTACTGGTGCCTTTCAAGCTGCTACCCAGTGCTATTGCTCAGAGGGAATGAGTCTGAGTAAGTCCATGTGTGGGTTCTTTAAGCAGAACTGCTTAGAATTCCAGAAGTTTCTTTCAGTGACTCATTCCCTGCTGGTGTTTGCAGCCAGAAGTTATGGGGACTTACCTTGATAGCACTGGAATCCCGGGCTTGGGGGCCTGTTGTGGGACTGGGACTCCTTGCTCTCAAGATATCCCTCCCGAATTTTTGTACACCACACATGGATGTGGGACCAGCTCGTTGTGCAT
Organism: Trachops cirrhosus; assembly: GCA_028533065.1. Classification (NCBI taxonomy): domain Eukaryota; kingdom Metazoa; phylum Chordata; class Mammalia; order Chiroptera; family Phyllostomidae; genus Trachops; species Trachops cirrhosus. Next base: position 107,124,600 of record CM052541.1, read on the forward strand.
ATCCAAACCTCATACCAGTTTCGACATGGTTTCATTAATTCCATAGTTGTCAGACTTACATTCAGCTCAATTTCTGATGGTTCTGAGTGATGGTTGTTCTGTATTTCACTTGTAATTTTGATGTGGGTGTGCAAGGAGGAGAGCCGTGTTTACCTATCTACATGTATTTATTTTTGGTGGGTGTTTAGCAACACGGAGAAATTCAAATGACTCTGATTATTAGAGGTTATTGAAGTTGTCTGTATAACTTCATTATGTTTGTAAAGTCTACTTAGAAAGTGAGTGAAATTGTCTTTTATAACAACTTTTCATTTTGGGGCAAGTTTAAAATTTAGTATTTGCTGATGTTTTGTTGTTTATTAGCATTAGGGAATACTTACAATGCTGGATATTTTATTGAACATTTAATCACCACAGGAGCATTGTGGGGTAGAACTTCATTGTTTCCAATCTTTAGATTCAGAAATTGAAGTTGGAGAGATTTTTACTTAATGTCAGGCACAGGATGTAGAGAAGGCAGATCACAACTGTACTGATCTGATTTCAAAGCATATCTTTTTAGTTATTTCTTAAAATAGGAAGGGGAAGAATGTTGAGCTGAACAGAGCAAGTAATATTAATTGAAATGACTATCCAAAAAATAAGAAATGTGGATAATTATCACCTAGAATGGTAAATCTGGAGTAGACATTGCTTATGTATTTGGGTAACTATTTTCTCTTAAAACTTTTCACAAATATTATGTTAACACATTGGTTTTGAAAAAACCTAGAAATTGATTTAGAGAGAGTGAGGGGGAGGGAGAGAAAGAGAGAAACATGGATTTGTTGTTCCCCTTATTTATGCATTCATGGTTGATTGTTGTATGTTCCCTGACCAGGGATTGAACCTGCAACTTTGGCACATTAGGACGACACTCTCTACGTGGCCAGGGCTAATCTAAGGTCACCTTTCGATAACACTGCACCACTTCATGTGTAATGTAGGTACCATAGAGTATTCCTAATTCCCCTTTTCCCCCCACTTTATGGCATTGTTGTCATTCATTCACCAATCCATATGGTATAATCACCCAATGCATGGTAACTATTATTTTAAACAATTATTTTTTAGGTCACTTAAGAATAAGAAAAACAAAAGATTTTGTTTTACCTTAATTTAATTCTTTGCCTTCATTCTTTCTTGTTTTATGTAGGGTTGGCCAAAAAGTAAGATGGTTCTAGTAGCACTTAGCTGTTTTTGACTTCATTTGAAACAATTTTGTTAGATTGTATTGTGACAGCTGTCATATCAGCGTGCATTTTTGAAAAACCTTATCAAAATTGGTGAATTTTTGTGTAGCCATTTTAATACTGACTATGGAAGAAAATAAGCAACATTTTCGGATTGTGCTTTATTAGTTCAAGAAAGGTAAAGACACAATTGAAATGCAAAAAAAACAACTTGTGCAGTGTATGGAAAGGTGCTGTGACTGATGCGAAGTTTCATGCTGAGATTTCTTGTTGGATGATGCTCCATAGTTGGGTAGACCAGTTGAAGTTGATAGCGATCAAATTGAGACATTAATTCAGATCAATCAATGTTAATACCATGCAAGAGATAGCTGACATACTCAGAATATCCAAATCAATAGTTATTGGTGAAAATGAAAAGTGTGTCTTTTCCAGAAAAAACAAAATGGGTTTTTTGGCCAACCCATAGATTTAAGTTACTTCTCCTTGTATTAACATTTATTTCGTGGCACCTCTTCTGGCAATGAATTCTTGTTTTTGTTTGAGAAAAAGATTTATTTCTCTTTCACTTCTGAAAGATAATTTTGCTGGATATAGAATTCTATGTTTGTAGGTTTTTTTTCAATACTTTAAATAGTTTAGTTTACTCCCTTCTTGCTTGAATGTGTCTGAAGAGAAAGAAGCCTGATGGACTTCTTATTCTTGTTCCTTTCAAGGTAAGGTATCTCTGTCTCATGAATTCTTTTAAGATTTTCTCTGTCTTCCATTTTCTGTAGTTTGAATATGGTGTGCTTAGGTGTAGACTTTTCCACATTTATCCTGCTTTGTGTTCTCTGAGCTTCCTGGATATGTAATTTGGTGTATGTTATTAATTATGGAAAAATCTCCACCATTATTATTTCAGATATTACTTCTGCTCTGTTTCTTCCCTTTTTTTTTCCCCGTGGCATTACAGTTATGGGTATATTTATCTTTTGAAATTGTTCTACATTTCTTGGATTTTCTGTTATTTTTTAAAAATGTTTTTTCTCTTTGCATTTCAGTTTGGGAAACTTCTGTTGATCTATTTTCAGTCTTACTGATTCTGTCCGTGGCATTATCCAGTCTGCTGAGGAACCTATCACTGGCCTCCTTTATTACTGTTACAGTGTCTTTGATTTCTAGTTTTTCTTGATTATTTATTAGAGTTTCCATCTACTTACCTTACCTACTATTTTTTTAATGTACTTATTGATTTTTAGAGTGAAAGAGGAAGGGAGGGAAACAGCAATTTGTTCCACTCGTTTATGCAACCACTGGTTGTTTGGTGTATGTGCCTTGACCAGGGATTGAACCTGCAACTTTGGTGTATCATGATGATGCTCAAACCAATTGAGCTACTCTGCTAGAGTCTTACCCACTATTTTGCATATTGTTTTTTTCTGTTATCACTCCTCACACATTACTCATATTTTAAATTCCATGTCTTATTCCAAAATATGTGTTATATTTGAGTTAGTTCTGATGCTTGCTTTGTCTCTGTGTCATTTTTTGCCTTTTAAGCATGATGTGTAATTTTTTTATTGAGAGTTGGACATAATGTATTAGGTAATAAAAGCTGAGGTAAATAGGTCTTTAGTGTAAGGTTTTGTATTAATCTGGCTAGGAGTTGTGCTTTGTTTAATATTTGCTCTAGGTGTAGGTGCCAGAGGCTTCAAATTCCTTTAGTGTTCTTGTTTTTGTCTCTGCCACTGTATTTGGGTTTCCCTAAGAACTTTTTTCTCAGTATCTGCATTGTGTAACTCTTTCAGCAGTAAATAACACTTATACTGGAGCCCTGTTGGTGTGATCGTGAGGTGTAGGGAAATGGAAGCATCATATAATCTTAGAATTGAAGCTCAAATTTTACAAATCTTTCTTAGTGCCCACCATTCCCCCTCCCCAAACGCACACAAGACAATGGTAAGGGGGACTGGAATCTGAGAAATGCCCTTTTCATAGGTGAGATAAGTAAGTCCCTGATAAGGTCTTTTCCTTGGAGAGTGGGTCCTTGTTATGGAATGCTCTGGTTCCTGGTTATTTCACAATGATTACTTTTCCCTTCCCCTTTACCAGAACTACAAAGACATCTTTATTGACTCTTCACTGTGAGTATCTGATGGGGTTCCTGGAGGTAAAACCCCCAAATGTATGGAGCTCTCCTAAGACTGCAGTCCCCAGAAGTTTCCCACTCTCATGATATTCCAAACTCAGCCTCCAGAAATTCATTAAAATTACCACTTAAGTGTATGTGGTAGATTGACCTTTTGTCCCCAAAACGGTAATATTTAAGTTCTAATCCTTGGTAAGTATCCGTGTGACATTATTTGAAAATAGAGTCTTTGAAGATGTAACTAAGGATCTGAACATAATGCCATCCTAGGTTTAGGATTGGCTGTAAATTCAGTGGCTGGTGTCCTTATTAAGAGTAAGGAAAGGGAGATCCAAGACAGAGATATATAAGGGGAAGGCCGTGTGCACATGGAGGCAGAGGTTGGAATTATGCAAGCCAAGGAGTTCCAGAGATTATTGGCAGCCCGCAGAAGCCAAGGTAGATGTGTGGAGCAATTCTTCCATGGAGTCTTCAGAAAGATCCAACCCTTCTGGATACCTTGATTTTGTGCTCTGATCTCCAGAGCTATAACTGTGAGAGAAGAATGTTGTATTTTAAGTTACCTAGTTTGTGTTAGTTTATGACTGCTCTGGGAAACTGATAATAGTGTTCCTCCATTTATGGCTCCAGTGGTTTCTACTGGAGGCAATCTAGTAGATCTCAGCTGTGACACTATGAATATGCATGCCAGTCTCTCCGTATCTTGAAGTGGTGGTTTCCCCTGTATCCTCAATTCTCTGATAGGTCCAAGGAAAGTCAGTTTGTTTAGCTTTTTCTTGTTGGAAGGGTAAGAATGACAACTTCCCAGCTTTTTACATGTTGGCGCTGAAACTGTCAGTCAAGTTTTCTTTGTTTTGGGGGGGGAACTTAATGGTTTGGCATTTTTATACTCTGTAATTTCAGTGATCACCACATGCATTCTTATCTTTTAAAAATCAATGTTAATGGATACCTTTTTTCTTCCATACCATACAAAGATCTTGGAATAGTTTTCACTCCTGAATTTTTGCTGTTGCTATTTTAATCTTTAAAACTTTTAATTTCCTTTATATTATTATTATTATTTAGGTTTTTAATATTGAGGTATAATTGTCACATAACATTAATTTCATTGTACAGCATGATTTGATATTTATGTATGTTGCAAAATAATCACCACAATAAGTGTAGTTAACTTTTGTTACCTATATACGTAGTTACAAATTTTTTTCTTGTAATAAGAGTTTTAAAGTTTTACTCTCTTAGCAACTTTCAAATATGCAATATAGTATTAACTATAATCACCTTCCTGCATATTATTTAGTTATTTTATAATTGGAGGTTTGTACTTTTTGACCACCTTCACCTATTCTCCCCTCCCCCAGCAAACACCAGTCTGTTCTCTATCTATGAGCTTGTGTTTTGTTTTGTTTTAAATTTCACATAAAAGTAAGATTTTTTGATATCTGGGATTTGACTTTCTCTGTCTGACTTATTTCATTTAACGTAATACCTTCAAGGTCCATCCGTGTTGATGCAGGAGACAAGACTGTCTTCTATTTTGTAGGTAAATAGTTAATTCCATTGTATAAATACCATATTTTCTTTATCCATTCATTCATGGATGAATGTTTAAGTTGTTTTCATATCTTGGCTATTGTAAGTAATGCTGCATTGAACATGGAGGTGCACATACTTTTCAGATTTTTGTCGTCTTTGGATAAATGCCCAGAAATAGATTTGTTTGATCATATGATAGTGTTCTGTATTTAAGTTTTTGAGGAACTCCATACTGTTTTCCATAATGGTTGTACCAATTTATATTCCTACCAACAGTGTACAAAGGTTCCCTTTTCTCCGCATCCTTGCCAGCACTCGTTACTTCTTGTCTTTTTAATAGCTATTTTAACAGGTGTGAAGTGACATTTCCTTGTGGTTTTGATTTGTATTTCTCTGTTGATTTGTTATGTTGAGTACCTTTTCATGTACCTGTTGGTCATGTGTATGTACTTGGAAAAACGTCTATTGAGATCCTCTGTCCTTTTTTTTAATAGGATTTTTTTTTCCTGTTGAGTTGTGAGCTCTTGATACATTTTGGATGTTAACTTCTTATCAGATATGTGCTTTGCAAATATTTTCTCCCATTTGGTAGATTACATTTTCATTTTGTTGATGGGTTAATTTGCTGTGGGGAATCTTATTAATTTCATGTAGTCCCACTTGTTCATTTTTGCTTTTGTTGCTTTTGCTTTTGATGTCAACTCTGAAAAATCTGCCAGGACTGATCTCAAGGAGATTACTGCTTGTTTTCTTATAGGTGGTTTATGGTTTCAGGTTTACATTCAAGTCTTTAATGCACTTTGAGTTAATTTTTGTGTTATTTTACTCAATGTTTGTATACCTATATATTTACCACTTTTACTTCTCACCTTTCTGACACTTTTCATATTGGATCTTTTACATATTGGAGCTTTGCTCAGAGGATATCCTTTATAGTTTCTTTAGTTTCAGCTTTTGCTTGTCAGAAGTGTTTATTTTTTCTATTGTTTTTAAGGGTATATTCTCTGGTGTAGTCTTTATGATTTCAAGTTATTTTCTTTCTGCACATTGAGATACTAAATCCTGTGGCTTCTGGCTTCTGTTGCTGCTGAGAGCTGTCCATGTGTGTTGCTTTTTATGTAACCTCTCTTTTTTAATTTGCCTATCTAAGATGTTTTACCTCTTTGTCTTTGATTTTTTGTTTGTTTTTGCAATTTACTACTTGGAATTTACAGATTTCTTTTTGTTTAACCACTTGGAATGGCTTAGACCTCTTAACTCCTTGAATTGATGTCATTTATCAGTTTGGTGAATTCATAGCTATTAACCTTTGAGATATTTACCTTTTGTGTTCTTCTGGTACTCTAGTTGTACATGTTAAACTGTCTTATCGTCTATGTCTCTTACATTCTCTTTTATATTTCCTATATTTTTGTTTTTCTCAGCTTCATTTTGGTTAGTTTCTATTTACCTGTTCTCATTTTAGCTAGTTTTCTGTGGCTGTGTCTAGTATACTTAAAAAAAAGACCCAAATGTGTTGAGTTCCTAAATTTGGTTATTCCTCAGTTTGAGAATATTTTTGTGGTTCTTTTTCTAGTGTAAATTCTCATTATGTACAATATTTAGCTGTGTGTCAGTTTTTCAAGCAGAACTTTTATATCTGTAAACAAAAAATATTACTGTTTTAAAGTCTGTATCTGATGAGTTCAGTATCTGGAGTTTATTGGAATGTTTCTTTTGTTTGTTTCTGTAGGTAGTTATTTATATATTTTTTGTTACTTTACGTGTCTGGTTGTCTTTTTTTGTCTCTGGATGTTGTAAATTAAAAAAAAAACTGACACAATTGGGAATCTAGGATATCTTTTCCTGGAGAAGATTTTGGTTACTTCTGTTTTATCTGGAACCACAATCCCACAGTCAAGGTATGATATGTCCTAAGTCATCCAAATAATACTAGACTGGACTCCAGTGCCTGTGTGCACTTGTTTAGGATCCACAGTTGTGTGTATGGTCTCTCAGAGGTACTACCCTTGATAGTCCCAGGACTCCAGTCTTATACCCTGTTGTCACAGAACTTGTAAAAGTACAGTCTAGCCTCTCAGTCATGTCTTTAGACTTGGCAGGACTTCCTCGGGCAAAAGAACCACAGTATTATACTTAGCTCTCTCAGTTCCATTCCTCATCTGGATTTCTTTCATCTGATTCTATTATTATATTTTCAGTTTTTAAATCTTTAAGAAGGCGATTTTATATTTCATCCAGATTTTTAAATTTTTTTTTCTGGGACTGTTGGTCTAAATTGTCTAATGTTTCATCACTTTTTTGATGTCATATTATAAAATCTATTAACAGATCATGTAAATGCCACAGTGTGATATATGATCAATTTGGGTTGCTTTCTTCACACTTTAAAAATAAACTGATAAGGGCCTAAGTAATTAAATTAAATTTCACTTTCTCTTTCAGTGATGATCACATTTGAAATGAAAAGTGAGTAATCTACATACAAAGACTTTAATCTTAAATGATTGCTTTGATAAAAGAGTGGGTCAGGTCGAAGAGCGAGCCATTAGTGATAGAGTCTGTATACTTTTATAATACTGCAGCGTTTATCAGTATGTATACATTGCCCCCATTTTTATTTAGTCAATATTTTTTTTAAAATTGATTTTTAGAGAGAGAAACACTCATTTTTTGTTACACTTATTTATACATTTATTGGTTAATTAATATATGTGTCCTGACTAGCAATCAAAACCATAACCTTGGCACATCAGGATGACTCTCTAACCAGACCAGGGCAACATTTATTTCTTCACTTTAAGCAAATAACTTATACAAATCCCTTTCTTAATTTAGTAAAACACAATTGTTTTAAGTGGTGGAGTATTGTTAATTTACTTTCTAACATGCCAGTTTTCAATGAAAGTGAGTTTTTTAGTTTTTAATGTATGGAATGTGCCAATTCTTGGAATGATGATCTGCACTTAGTTGTATACCAAACTCTAGTGTTAAATAAGATTTTATTTAAATAGTTGTAACTTTTCAGTTACATAAGATCTGGTGAGTATAGTTTTTTTAGTAACTTGTTTTTATATATGTTTTTTTAATTAATATATTTTATTGATTATGCTATTACAGTTGTCCCATTATCCCGTTCATTCCCCTCCACCCTGCACACCCTCTCCCACCCACATTCCCCCCCTTTAGTTCATGTCCATGTGTCATAAGTTCTTTAGCTTCTACATGTCCCATACTATTCTTGCCCTCCCCC
>CM052541.1:107133254-107159234 GCA_028533065.1 Trachops cirrhosus
TCACTACTGGTTCCCTGTACATTTTTCTTCATTTCACTTATTGTAGCCTTCATTTTTTCATCTAGTTTGTGACCAAAATCAACCCATTCTGTGAGCATCCTGATCACTAGTGCTTTGAACAGCGCATCTGATAGGTTGGCTATCTCTTGGTCGCTTAAAAGTATTGGCTCTGAGGCTTTGATTTGTACTTCCGTTTGAGCCATCTCTTTGGTTTTTTTTTTGGGGGGGGGGTCTGGTCATGCCTGTTATATATGAGGAGCAGAGCCTTAGGTATTCACCAGGGCGGGGCACCCCCATTCCTGGTTTGTGAGGCTGTATGTGGGGGTGGGATCTGAGAAGGAACAATGGTGCTTGCTCTGCTCTCTGTCGGACCTCAGTCCCTTCTGTTGCTTTCCCCAAGGAAACTAGGCCCCTCTGGTGCCAGTTCCCGTGTGGGTGGGCTTGTGCACCCTGGGGGACTTTCCTTTTCAGTCAGTGCCCCAAGGCTCTCTTTCCCAGCGCTGGTACCCTGAGTTGCACGCAGTGCCTTGCCTTACAATCAATGCCTCTCTGGGTCCGCCCATTGCCACCCCTCAGCCGGGTCCGCCAGCCACCGCTTGCACGCCCAGGGTCTGTGCGCTGTGGTCTTTCACACCCTGGTTGCCTTATGCGTACGACGCTCTCTACTTTCTGCTCCACGTCGGGCTGCCAGATTCCGGCCCTCCTACCGGTCTGGATGAACATGTCTAATTTAACTCCTTGGGTGTCCAACTTCCATACAGTTTAATCTTCTGTCAGTTCTGGTTGTTATTCTGTTTCTAAATTGTTGTTGTCCGTATCTTGGTTGTGCGAGGAGGTGCAGTGTGTCTACCTATGCCTCCATCTTGGCCGGAACTCTTATTTTTATATATGTTTATTGTAGAAAAGTACTGTGGTATGGGTTACCATTTTAAGACTGCCCTCATTTCTGATACCAACTGCACAGTTTGGGGGTTCCCAGAACTACCCTAATGTTTGATAACTTACTAGAAGGAATCAGGGAACTCACTGAAAGCAGTCATACTCTTGGCTATGGTTTCTTGTGGTAATAGGATGCAGATTAGAATCAGCTAAGGGAAGCAAAGCATGGGGCAGAGTCTAGGAAGGTTCCAGGCCTAGAGCTTCCTGTGGTTTTCTCCCCAGAATCATGGGCAGTATTAACTCCTCTTGACAATGATGTGTAGCATTATGGAGAATATTGCCAACCAGGGAAGCTCTCCTGAGCCTTGGTGTCCAGCTTTACTGAGAAGATATAGTTGATTACCCATGTGAGTGGTCTTTAGTCTCCAGCCCCTATAGAGGTAGAATGGATATTGCATGGCCCAAAGCTTTCAACATAGTTGCATTGTTAGAATGTTTGGTGCAGTTTCCAGGTAAACAAAGGTACCTGTTTCAATAAATCATTGAAATTAAGCCAATTAATTACCCTGCAATGGCCTCTAAGTGTTCAAGTGGCTGGAAGAATAGCAGTTTTTCACTTTAAATCAAAGCCTTTAGAAATGATTGAACTTGGTAAGGAAGGCATGTTGAACCGAAATACACCAAAAGTTAGGTCTCTTGTCCAGTTAGCCAAGTTGTGAATGCAAAGGAAAAGTTCTTGAAGGAAATTAAAATTGTTTCTCCAGTGACCACAAATGATAGAAAGTGAAACAGTCTTATTGCTGATATGAACAAAGTTTTAGTGGTCTGGATAGAAGATCAAACCAGCCATAACATTCCTTTAACCCAAAGCCTAATTCAGAATAAGTCCCTAACTCTCTTCCTTTCTGTGAAGGCTGACAGAGGTGAGGAAGCTGCAGAAGAAAAGTTTGATGCTAGCAGAGGTTCATGAGGTTTAAGGAAAGAAGCCATCTTCATAACATAAAAGTGCAAGGTGAAGCAGCAAATGATGTAGAAGCTTCAGCAAAGTGTCCAGAAATTTAGCTAAGATAATTAATGAAGATTGGTTATATAAACATTAGATTTTTATTGTATATGAAACAACCTTGTACTAGAAGACGATGCCATCTAGGACTTTAATAGCTAGAGAGGGTAAGTCAGTGCCTGGCTTCAAATGATGGGCTGATTCTCTTGTTAGGGGCTAAAGCAGCTGGTGACTTTAAGTTGAAGTCAGTGCTCATTTACTCTGAAAATTCTAGAGCCTTAAGATTATGCTAACTCTACTCTGCCTGTGCTCTACAAAAGGAACAACAAAGCCTAGATGACAGCATACCTGTTTACAACAATGTTACTGAATATTTTCAGCCCATTGTGGAGACTTACTACTCAGAAAAACAGATTCCTTTTAAACTATTACTGCTCATTGACAATGTACCTCATCACCCAAGACGGGAGATATACAAGGCGTTTAATGTTTTCATGCCTGCCAATAAAATGTTCATCCTGTAGCCAGTGAGTGAAGAAGTAATTTTGACTTTCAAGTCTTATTATTTAAGAAATACATTTTGGAAGACTATAGCTGCCATAGATAGTAATTCCTCTGATGGAACTGGGCAAAATAAATTGAAAATCTGGTAATAATTCACGATTTTAGATATCATTAAGAACATTCTTGATTCATAGGAAGAGGTCAAAATAGTAACATTAACATGAGTTTGGAAGAAATTGATTACAACTAATGTGGGTGACTGAGGGGGTTCAAGACTTCAGTGGAGGAAGTAACTACAGAGGTGATGGAAATAGTAAGACAACTAGAATTAGAAGTGGAGCCTGAATATGTGGAAGAAGTTTTATGGGGAAAATGCTATCAAACAGCATTGCAGTGTACATAAAAATGTTTGTGAAAGGAAGAGTCAATTGATATGGCAAACTTCATTGTTGTCTTACTAATTTGTATCACTTGCTTCATTGTAGTCTTGTCTTTATTGCAGTGGTCTGGAACTGAATCTGCAATGTCTTTTTAAAAAAGATTTTATTCATTTTTAAAGAGAGGGGAAGGGAGGGAGACAGGGAGAGAAACATTGATGTGAGAAACATTGATTAGTGAACTCACAAATGCGCCCCAACTGAGACTGAACTCACAACCCAGGCATGTACCATGACCAGGAATCGAACCAGTGAACCTTTGCTTTGTGGGACAACACCCAAACCAACTGAGTCACACTGGTAAGGGCTGAAATTGCAATATCTTTGATGCATGCCTGTACATTTCTTGAGGATTTAAATTTGCGCATGTTTAAATTTTTAAAAGTTGTGAAATAATGTTGTAGAAATTTTAGAAGTACAGTACAAAGAATTTTTTCCTGACTAAGATCTTTCTTTGGAATATTTTAGTGTATAATTTCTAAAAACCAGGACCTTTTCCTACTTAATCATAATCCAACCATAAAATTTAAGAAATATTTATTTATGCATGTATGAACTTCATGGTTTCTTCAATCAATGGAGTATGTTCAGTTTCTGTTGTTATTTATTTTGGTAGTGAGGGTTTCCTGATAGGGCCAGCAAGAGCCTTTTAATTTTCTCCCTCCCTCCCTTCATTCCTCACCCAAGGACATGCTTAGAGAGGGGAAGGGAGGGAGAGAGAAGAGGAGAGAAACATCGATTGGTCATCTCTCGTGACCAGGGATTGAACCTGTAACTTAGGCAGACTGGGCATTGAACCTGTGGCCTTTCTGTTTACAGGATGACAATCCAACGTGCTGAGCTACAGCAGCCAGAGCAGTAGGAGCCTTTTAGTATCACTTCTCTGTGTCCTTTGGCATCACCTCATCTTTGAGAACTCCTTGCTTTGTGACATAACACTATGTTCCAGGCTTATTTTGTACTTTTCCTGCCTTAACCCTGGAATTGCCTGTATTTCCAAAGATTTCTTGTTCCTTTTAGTAAAAAGCTGATTGGGAACTCTGTTTATGTTGATAGGACTTAGAGTTTTATTTTACAGTTAGCAGGTGGGGAGCTGCCCATAGCTCTGGAGACCTTTAAATTCTGAAAATCAGTACTCATTTCTCTAAGAAATGAGCTCTCATTCTTAGTAGCTGTACTGGTTTCCACAAGCTGTGTGTGCATGTGTGTGTATATATGTGATTAACCCTTTAGTTTTTTGCCTTAGGAGAAAAATGCCTGCCTACTTAGCGTTATTGTCTTAGAGCTATTGTGGTTGATAATGGGTGTCAGCTCTTCCATATGGAGATTAATTTCCCTGTTTTCAGCTTTACATTTCCCATGAGCCCCCCTGTTGTGAATTTCTGGTCTTTCTGGGGTTCTGCACAGCAGTTTAGCATCTCTCTAGGTTCTCTGGCCTTCCTGTTCCTGGATCCATTTTCACAAATTTATTATTAAAAAATTCTCACTGGCTCCCTTCTGAGGTTGGGATGTTTTCAGCTGCAGATAGAAATACTGAGTAAAATATACTTAAAAGTTAAGATAAAGTTACTTCTGTAACAAGAAATCTAAAGGTATTGTAATTCTTGGGTTGGTTAATTTAGCAAAGATCCAGGTCACTTTCATCTTGCCTTTCATCCTAATCATACCTGCTCTTTATCTTGTCTCAAATAGTCGGAGCAGTTTTGGGCATTACATTCTCATCAGAGAACATCCAAAGTCTGCAGGATTTAAGATCAGATAAAACCTTTCCAGAACTCTTGCTCAGAGTTCATCCATCACATGCATATTTGAAAACCCATCAGAGTATATGTGTATAAATTATTATAAGTCAGCTGTCTTTAGACCTTTGCCTCTTTGACTAGCAACATTAGGTATCCTGGGATGTACTTATTCAGAGCCTGCATTTAAATGTGATTCCCCAAGTTAACAAGATGATTAAGTAAGTAAGATGACTTAATTGTACATTACTATTTGAGAAGTATTGGCCTTGACTAGACCTGTTGGGTCTGAGAGAGGGCTCACTTGTAGAAGTTCAGCAAAAAAGGAAGGAAGGGGAGTCAGTATGGGAATGTCTCTTGGTTCGGTAACCAACAGTTTCTGCCCATACTCCCTTTCCTTTTTTGGGGGGTTGTAGGTTTTGCATATATATAATCTTTTTTCTCTTATGGTAGGAAGAAAGATGAATGGAGGTATGGCTAGTGTGCCATCAGAATAGGAAATCTGTTATTACTTTTATTGAACATGTAAAATATTAATGGTATGTATAAATCATGTCCTGTAATCTCAAATCTTGTACTTAAAGGAGGTGAAATATATATCCTTATAAACGTTTATTTTAAGGTGTATTCTCTTTGTATTGTTCTGTACCATTATTGCCACAAAACAATATGCATTTATTATCTCACTGATTTTGTGGTCTGGGCAAGGCCAACTGGGTGCTCTGCAAGGCTGCAATCAAGGTGTTGGACAGGGCTTGTGTTTTCAGATGAGGAAGGATCCAAGCCAATGTGGTTGTTGGCATCATTCAGTTCCCTGTGGGCTATTGGACTGTGGGTCTCAGTGTTTTACTGGCTGTCAACTGTAGACCTCCCTCAGGTGCTTGCATGTGGTCCTCTCCATAGGCCAGCTCACAATATGGCAGTTTGCATCTTCAAAGTTGGCAAATGAGTTGCTGGAACATTATAATCTTGTTATCACATACAGTCCATCATGTTTGTCACATTCTGTTGGTTAGAAGTCAGTTACAGGTCATGTTCACATTCATGGAAAGGGAATTACACAAGGACATGACTATCAAGACATGAGATCATAGGGACCAGAGTTGTTCTGCCCCTTAACACAAAGGGTATATCTGACTATAAGAACAACTGATGACATGCATTATACATTGTATTGAGCCTTCTAAAAACTTGTACAGTGCTTTATACTAAGGTAGTCAAGAAATTTGCTTATGTAGTCAAATATTTAAAATCATTGAGGAAATTCTTGATATTTTTGTATAATATTATTGTTGCTAAACAGGTTCCTAAGTTTAGTAATATGATTAATAGTATTATGAGTTAAGTTTTAAACATTAATTTATTGTGGGGTTTTTTTTTTTAGTTGACTATATTGTGGAGTTTGACTATGATGCTGTACATGATGATGAATTAACTATTCGAGTTGGGGATATCATCAGGAATGTGAAAAAACTACAGGAGGAAGGATGGCTAGAGGGAGAACTAAATGGGAAAAGAGGAATGTTTCCTGATAATTTTGTTAAGGTAAGTACTTTCAGTTAAATTTCTAGCTGTTGCTTTATGGGATGTAATCTTAACATTATATCTTAATGTTATTTATATATATAGCTAAATGTTTTAGATAAATTTTCACCCTGCAGAATTAAAAAAACTAGAGGTCTAGGTACTTATGTACTTTATGTCATTGTTTCTTGGTGTCCTTGTAAGTAACAACACTGTGTTTGTATGCATCTATATGTATATATCTACCTGTCTGTATTTTTAAATAAAAATTAGTAGTTTGCATTTGAGGAGCACTTCAAGTCTTGCTGTGAAATTCTCATTTGAGCCTTCAAAAGTCTTGTGAAGTAGTTAGGGTAATGATAGCTTTCTTTTAAATATGATGACATATAGACTGAGAGGTTAAATGGTTTACCCACTGTCAGATAGCTAATAAGACACAAAATCTGAGCAGAAATCCAAGATTGTTGCCTCTACTTAAGTTTTATTGTATCTTGTTGCCTTTCAGCATTGCAGCAGTTAATCTATCAAAGTAACAGTTATTCTTCAACTATAACCAAATATGCCTTTTTAGCACATTCTACTCACCTGTGCCAGAAAACAATCAAATCTATGACAAACTAATAAAATTAGTAATCCTTTAAGAGAAGGGAAAAAAGTAAAGAATATCTCAATATTTACACTTCACTTATAATTGTCTTATATTCTCTATTAAGTTTCTTACACCCAACCACATCCCTGGCCTCATTAAATTATGGGTTCTTCTGGGAAGGCGAAAGTGTGTGTCTGATATGCTTGTCCAACTTGTAGAATAGTTGTTAAGTAAATATTTGTTCTCTGAATAACTTTGTGTTTTAGTTGTGGTTTTAACTTTAAGTATGAATGCATACTTTACTCTGTTAATTGGTTTTAGCAAAGATGGACTACCTACCATTTCCCGAACTACATTTTCTGTCTTGAAACAACTGAGAAAAATTGAAGTAGGCAGTTGAACTTATGGGGGAAGGTCACTTTTGTTTTTATTGTTTGTTTTCACTTTTGTTTTTATTTTTTGTTTTATAAATTGACTTCTTCCTTATCACCTAAAATGATATGTAATGCAGAGACTGTGGGAATTGGAGTAGAAAAATTGGATTTAAACATAGTTAAGTTTCCGCTTTGCCCTTTGCTGGTTGTGTGATATAGGGCAAATCACATAATTGCTGTTTTCTTTTTAAAATGTTGTATTGATGGTGTATATATAGTAAGCCATGACATTGGTCTCTCATCTCTCTCTCTTTTTTTTAATGGAAAGTGGCTTTTCAAGAAAAAGTATAGTTGACCATTAAAAAACACAAGGGCTAGGGATGCTGATCCCCCTGTGCAGTTGAAAATTTGTATGTAATTGATTGCCCCAAAACTTTACCACTAATAACCTACTGTTGACTGGAAGCCTTATTGATAACATGAACAGTCAATTAACTCATGTTTTGTATGTTATATGTATTATATACTGTATACTTACAACAAGGTGAATGAAACAAAAGAAAAAAGCAAACAAAATATAACCAGAGTCATTGAAATTAAGAACAATATAACAATAGCCAGAGGGGAGTGGGGAGGGGACTGTGGGGAGAAGGGTTTTCAGGAACTACTGTAAAGGACACAGGGACAAAACAAAGGGGGAGGGTGGAAGCAAGGGAGGGAGGGAGGTGGGTTTGGAGGGCATGGGGAGGAGGGGTGGGGAGAAAAAAACCAACAACTGTAATTGAGCAACAACAAAATAATTTAAATTTAAAAAAAAAGAAAAGAAAATGTTATTACAGAAATTGCTGTGGCTGGTGTGGCTCAGTTGGTGGGAGTGTTAATCTTATAGCCAAAGGTTGTGGGTTTGATTCCTGGTCAGAACACATACCTAGGTTGCAGGTTCCATCTTTGGTCTAGGTGTGTACCATCCCCAGTGTGGGTGTGTGCAGGAGGCAACTGATTGATGTTTGTTTGTTTCTTTTTTTTGAAGAGATTTTTTTTTAGAGCGAGGGGAAGGAAGGGAGAAGGAGAGGGAGAACAAAACATCGATGTGAGAAAGAAACAGTGAGTGGCTGCCTCTCATACGCATCCCCACTGGGGACCAAACCTGGAACCCACACTTGTGCTCTGATGGGGAATCAACTGGGGACTCTTCACTTAGCGGAACAACACCCAACCAACTGAGCCACACGAGTCAGGGCTATGTTTTTTTCTCACACTGATGTTTCTCTTCCTTCTTCTCTCTCTAAAAGCAATGAAAAAGTGTCATTGGGTGAGGATTAAAATAAAGAAAGGAAAATATTACAAAAATCATAAGGAAGAGAAAATGCTTTTACAGTATTTATTGAAAAATTGTGTCTTAAGTGGGCCTGCAAAGTTCAAATGTGTGTTGTTCAAGGGTCAATACTGAAGTAATATTGAAGTAATACAACATTGGTTAAAAAATAAATAAAATAGGTTTGTATACAGTTTTAATTATGTGCTCCTGTATAGTCCCAGCACTGGAAATGACCTATCATGGGACTCAATTTTGAAATGTGTTTTATTTTTCTTTTTTGTTACAACTCATAGTAGAACTTGAGTGTAATGAACTGCCTGCTAATAGAGAATACATTTTGAGTGTGCTAGGTGTTAGAGGGAAGCTCAGTCTGAGATTAAAAATAAACCACAGAATTAGAGTCAGGATGTCAGTATGAACTCATGTTTAGTTTAAAATATATATAGGTACATACACAAATAATTATGTATGTGTGTGCTTTACATGCATTAGTACATATACATATATTTCGGAGCTCTTTCTGCTGAGAAGGTCTAGAAGCAGTGGCGCAGTAGTAGGTAGACACCCAGTGCTCAGATCTTGATTTCTAAATACCATTTTCCTATAAAAGGAAGGAGGACTCGTTAGAGAAATGGCTGATTTTGGGGCTGGAGCAAGGAAAATACAAGATGACATTAGAGTATCTAGTAGTGCCAGAAAGTAAGGAGGTGCTCAAAATAACAAAATGATGGGCTCATGTCAAAGGAACATAGGAGCCAACCCGAAAGAGCTCCCAGTGTCCAGAGCTGGAACAATTTGAGCAACAAAATAACCTAGTATTTGATTACTACCCAAAGTAGAACATAAATATACATGAGTCCATGCTGATATAGATGGCTGAGTAAATAAATAAATGTTGAAGGGATAAATTATGCAGAATTATTCTAAAGATTTGTAGATACTTTTTCCCATATCCTACCCCTCAACCTTTGCCCCCTCTAGGAGTATCCCTCAGGTGTAGAATGGACTAAAAAATAGATGGAGGAAAAAGATAGTGACTTCACAATGGAGTAACCTGGCAAATACTACTTTAAACAAGTGATAAAGACTAACATTATCAATTAAAATTTATGTTGATAACATGTATCCCTTTTACCTCTGTGGTATTATTCCCCTAAATTCATAATCCCATTCTAAGCTTAAGAAAAAAAATCAGACAAACCTAAATTGGGAAACATTTTTCAAAATACCTGACCAGTACTCTTCAAAAATTTCAGGGTCATGAAAAATAAGACTAGAAACTGGTACTGACCAGAGGAGACTAAGGATTCATGATGACCAAGTGCTTTGTGGTATTCTGGAGTGGATTCTGGAACGGGAAAAGAATGATATTGGTGGAAAAACAAATGAAATCTGTATAAAGTCAGTAGTTCAGTTAATAGAACAATTGACTTTAACACTTCAGATGTATATGTGAAGATTCGAGGGAAAGTAGTAATTTATAATAATTCATTGTGTATTTGAAAATAAGTGTTTCAGGGGAACATTAGGTAAATTTATTACTCTGTAAATGTGGAGACTATGGAGTGAATGGTAGAACTACTTCCCTATAGAAAATTCATATCCCTGTTACTGTTCTGGCTACCTGTACTGAAGAGCAGTGATACTCAGATTGGGCAGGAAGGTGGATAGAAAGATCAAATCATTTTTGCAGCCTGTTATAGACATTAAATTTGTTTTGTGACAAACATGTCCATTTCAGTGTCCCTTTGCAATATTAGCTCATCTTTCCATTATTTAAAAAATACTTCATAAAGAATATAGAACAAGGATACATGAACTCAATGTACAGAACATCATTATTTTGTCATTTTTGTTGCTTCAGCATTACTTTATAATAAAGAGATAGGACGTTATAGATAATATTGATTTCTTTGTTGCCTTCTTGTTTCTCTCTCCCCCAACCACCTGTATTCTGAATTTTTATGTTATCTCTTCTGATACATAGTTGTATACAGATTACCTGAGATTTCAGTGTGGTTACCTAATATAGTCATTTCTGCTACAGTGTATTTTGTAACACTAGATAGTTCATAAGTGATTGGTAAATATAGGTATGAGGTCAGGTAACTGGGAAAGTCGTGTTAGTTTATTTTCTAGGTAAGGAGTATTGTGATAAAAGAGTGTAGAATTACAGTGTTAGCAAAGAAGGGATAGGCTTTCAGCTTGTCTTTCTGTCTGTTTGTTTGTTTGTTTGTTTAAGTTATTATCTATACTTGGGTATTTTCCTTAAAGTTACAGTCTTAGTACCATCAGACTCTTAACGTCTGGTGCTCACCTCCATTTCTGTCTGCACTGTCTCAGCATCCACAAATCAGCATTTCCACTTTATTATTTTTATGCATTTTTAAAAGATTTTATTTTATTTATTTTTTAGAGAGAAAGGGAGGGAGAATGAG
Organism: Trachops cirrhosus; assembly: GCA_028533065.1. Lineage (NCBI taxonomy): Eukaryota > Metazoa > Chordata > Mammalia > Chiroptera > Phyllostomidae > Trachops > Trachops cirrhosus. The sequence continues at coordinate 107,144,060 of CM052541.1, forward strand.
GGAGAGAGCCCAGGCATGTGCCCTGACTGGGAACTGAACCAGCGATCCCTTGCTTTGCAGGCCAGCACTCAGTCCACTGAACCACACCAGCCAGGGCTAGGGCTATTTTTATGCATTTACTAGATCCCAAGGAATCCATTGTCATGATTGCTTGGACAGTCCTAAGTTATTGTCCATCTTCTGAGGTTCCAGTTACTGTTACTTATTTATTTTCATTTTTAGTGCTCAGGTTCTAAAGTTGCATAGGTTTAGACTGGTCTGCTCCAAACCCAACTTTTTGTATAATTACTAATATTTTTAGTGTTTGATTTAAAAGTTTCACATAATCAGTGGTATTTTGGCGTGTGTGTGTGTGTATGTGTGTGTTCAGAACATCAGATGTTTAGGAGTGCACAGGTAGTTTTATGGTAGAAATTCCTTTAGAACTAGTTAATTGTTAATTTTTTAACAGCTGTGTTATATTCCGTTGTATGTCTCTACCATATTTTATGAATATTGAGGGCTATTTCCCAATTTTTAGTTATTAAAACTGCTGCTATTAACATTGTTTTGTAGGGTATTACATGTAGTAGAGAATTTGCTGTATCCTAGAGTATGCAGATATTCATCTGTACTAAGTCATATTGTCATATTTCTCATATGTAATTATACCAATGTAATTTCTACTAGTAGGAGAGGAACAGGGAGCCTAATCTTACAGATCTATAGTAGTATCCACCATTTTTCAGTGTTTTGTTTTAATAATGAAGGTGGACATCTTTTCACATTTATTGGCATTTAAGTTTCTTTTCCTGTGCAGTTTGTTCATATAGATCTGTTCATTTTTCTGTTGAGTTATTGCTGTTTTTCTCAACCTGCTGTAGTTCTTAATGCTGTAGTAGTATTGTAAATACTAATCCTTTGTCATCTTTCTGCTTATGTGTCTTTTATCCTTTATAAGCACTTTTTGTGACATCTAACTATAACTTGGGAACAGAGAAGGCTTAAAGATATTCTTTTTTGTTTATTTCAAAGTTTTGATTTTCAATGTGAATCTTTTATCAGTTTTGCTTTCTCTTTTGTTCACATATGATTTGGGCACTAACTTCATTTTTTCCATGCTAAAAGTTACCAAATAATTTACCATTACCTCATTGATGTATAGTGTTTAAGAATTAAGTCAAAATTGAGAAGAAAAATGTTTATTGGATCTCTCTACATTCTCACCTTCAATGTTTGGAACTAAAGTAAGAGAGTCAGGTGCCTTATTTGTTGTTATAAACTTTGAGATTCAATATCAGTGTCTTTGTTGATATTTGGCACTATGCCATTGGACTTGCTGCTTTGTAATTGAGATATTAAACAAAGTCAGCACTCCAATAAATAAATGCTTAGTAATTAACTATGAAATGTTTGTGTTAGAGTGTGAAGAGTATTTCTCTCATCTTAATTTATTAGGGGAGATGACAGCATGGAAAAAAGAAGATAAATTGTAATGCCTTATATGGCTGAATTTCAAATGTGTGGTAAAAATGATGGCTGTTAAAGGATCTTAGGAAAATATTATTCAGAAAATATGTTTAAAATAACACTTGGATTGGTCTTTAAAGATGAGAAGTTAGATGAATACTCATTGTAGTCTATTGCAACAGCAGAAGGTATTTTGTGGTAAAAATAATTAGATGGACTATGTTGACTGAATGAAAGTTTTAAGAATGGGATTTAAGGCCAAAAGTGTAGATTAAAGCCAGTGATACAGTGCATGTGGAATATTATTTACAGGCAATCTGAGTGAAAGGAAAAGTTTTAAAGAAGAGAAAGTAGAAGAAACTACTTTCCCTTCTATAAAGTATAAAGAAGGGAAAGTATAATATAGTGACATATAATAATGGAGATCAGAGTGTTACAGTGACAATGAAAATGAAGGGATAGCTAATAGGCTAATAATACCTTTTATTTGTATTAATACTTTGCAAATACTTTGCATGTATTTTCTCACTTTATCCTGACATTTTTGAAAGTTAGTTAGGGAGTGTATAATTCTTGCCTAAAGCTGTACTGGTAATAGTGAGGCAGGTAGTAGGTAGCTCTATGATAGGAAAATGTCAGGCTATTTTTAGGTGAGAAATACAGTGTATGTGGTATGTGTTGATTATTAGAGAAATATAATTCTTTTATAACTTTCTGTGCTTTTAAGAATGTAAGGACAAAGACATATGAATCTTAGTCTTTGACATTCTCTAGTAGCATCAGCATAGTTGAAAGATGTTAGAATTACAAAGTTAAAAGTTCTTTTGGTAACCTTTAGAAATGACCCTGGAAAAAGAAAAATCAAAATGCTTCCTCAATAAAAATTGTGTTGACTGTAGATTGCTTTGGGTAGTATGGACATTTACGTTAATTTTTCTAATCTATGAACACAGTATATGCTTCCACTTGTTTGTGTCATCTTTTTTTTTTCATCAGTGTCCTATAGTTTTCTGAGTGCCAGTCTTTTACTTCCCTGGTTACATTTATTCCTATGTACCTTACCTTTTTTTGTTGCAATAGTAAATGGGATTGTTTTCTTAGTTTCTCTTTCTGGGAATTTATTATTGCTGTATACAGGTGCCAGTGATTTCTGGATAAGAATTTTGTGTAGCTCTTGCTGAATTCATTTATTAAATGTAGTGGTTTTTAAGGCTCCCCCATGTGTGGAACATGACTCTGGGCGAGCCTTGTCATACACCTCACTTTAAAAATGAGCACATATCCTTCTGATATTCTGGCACAATGATGTATTGGGTATTTTAAGGATGGACCATGAGGAGTTTGATTTGAAATTTATACAGGACCTGTATTGTGGATTTTTTTTTAAAACAAACTGATGTGTATTCTCCTGTCGTTGCACAGCACAGCCTCACAGCACTGTTCTTAAAGATCCTGCTTTTTCTTACTTTTTGTAGACAGATATTTTTATAGCTGAAAACAACCAACAAGCTTTTGATGACCACGACCTAGGGAACTTTATTTTAAAGCTATCGAACAAAAATAATTGACCAGAGATGGCTATATTTGCATTTTTATGCATAATTATTTTCTTTAGGGCCAGCTTTTGCAACCTAAGAAACTATCTACTGCATGTATTCTCTCAAGGGGGAGACAATAAACCCTACAGATGTTGAGACCCAAGGAAATACCTCACTGCCCTAACTGTCCTTCCTGGTACTAAAAAGTGCTCTATTTTTTTAAGTATTGGAGTGGCTAGAGGAATCCACAAAGAATTGATGTATGTTAAAAGCCCAGTGAGAACAATTCCTGATTTGTTTTTAAAGATTTTATTTATTTATTTTTAGAGAGAGAGGGGAAGGGAAAGAGAAAGAGAGGGAGAGAAACATCGATGTGTGAGAAATACATCAGTTGGTTGCCTCTCACATGCCCCCAACTGGGGAACTGACCTGCATCCCAGGTATGTGTCCTGACTGGGAATAAAACTGGTGACCTTCAGTTTGCAGGCTGGCACTCAGTCCACTGAGCCACACCAGCCAGGGATAACTCCTGATTTTTATGGAGAAACTACCAGAATTTTTTTTTATCACATCCAAGGGGACATGCTTATGGATTTTAGAGAGAGGAGAAAGGAAGGAGAGAGTGAGGGAAAGAAACACTGATATGAGAGAGAAGCATCAGTTGGTTTCCTTTTGCATGTGTCCCAACTGGGATGAACAACCCAGACATGTGCCCTGACCCATGACCTTTCAGTTTACAGGATGATGCCTCATCCAACTGAGTCACACCAGCCAGGGCCAGAAACTAATTCTTAATAAATAAATCTGTTTTGGAATTACACACACATACACAAAAGAAAGTACATGCTTTCATGCAGAATTTACTGTAGTCCAGCTAGTCACTTGTGTTAATATACCAAATTTTTTGGAGTGTAAGATGTAGCTAGGTTTTAGAGGAGGAAAGTAGGGAAAAATTTTTTTGAAGCAAAAAATGTGATAAAATACTTAATAACATAAATAATGTAGGCCGCCCGCCCCCCCAGGGAGCCAGGTAAGCTACATTCGGACTATAAGACACACCCCCTTTCCTCTGAAATTTGGGGGGAGAGTGCATCTTATAGTCCAAAAAATATGGTAAATAAAATGAGTGTTTTTTATCCTTTGCAAATAAGATTAACAATAACTTTAGCACCAATAAGGGATACTTCTCAGTAAGCTCTCTTTGAAGCACGTAGTTTTCATCAAACACATGTATTGTCTTGTAGCAATTATAGCAGAGTTTTCAATTTTATGTGGATAATGGGTTTCTTCAGTATCTCTGATAAAGTAAACTCCCCTGGTACCTTCTATTGAGCTATTCTTTTAGTAAGGCCAGTAGCAAAATGGTTGCATATCTCCTCTTTATGATGCCTCCCAATTTTTTTATTCATTTTGGTTTGTCATTCATTCATTTGTTTAAATATATACTGAGGTTTCTGTATTCTAGAACTTTTTATAGATGCTAGGGATACAACAGAGAGTAACAGGTACGTTTCCTCTTCGTGAGTTTATATTCTAATGGTGGGGAGAAAAAAGTGAGTGGTGGTGGGAAGGAAAATGGCACTGATAGTTTAAACTGGGTGTTCTGGGATAATGTCTCTGAGGTTATTTGGCCAGTAACTCACGGAAGAGTGCAGAGGAGATAATTCATTTCCTTTGGGAAGGATCCCTGAAATTAGAGAAAGGTAAGCTCAGTGTGATGGTTGTGGTTGGCAACTACTGTACTAGTGGTACTTCAAGAAAGTAGCATAGCCCTGTGAAAGGAACATGGCTTTTGGAGTCAGGATGTATAAACCTCTATTTGACTCATATTCGATCTCCCCCATACCCATATGCATACCTATATTTTTCCTAAAGATGCGTCACTTTAAAGCATGCTTTTCTTCCTGTGTAAAAGTGGGAGATCCCACCTGTTTGGATTGTTGTTAGGAATTTGATCATGTGTGTATATGTCTTGCATGTAGATATATAATGGAGTTTATTATTTCATCCTATTATTTTCTTGCTCAGGAAATGGGAGAAGAAAATCAGCAAAATTGTTAATTTAGTCAACAAATATTTAGGTTTTTTTTAGTGCCTATAATATGCCAGATACTGCAAATCAGATGTTAACAATAAAAACAGGTAAATAAGGTAGACCATTTCTAATTGCCCTTTTAAAAAGTAGTTTTAAGGAAGAATAAAAATAAAGAAGAAAGTTATTAAAATGAGAAAATATGGGAGAAGCAGTTAGCCTATTTCCCTAGGGAAATAGTCTTGTCTTGGTGGTGGTAGAAGTGGTAGAACAAATCAAGTTTATTGAAAAGTAGGCTGACTGGGTGAGAAACTAGAAATAAAAAGCTTTTAGTGTGTTAGGGTTTATGTAAGCTCTAGTTGCTTAGGGTAACACTGATTGTGATAGGTCTTTTCTGTGAATGGTCTTATTTATAGAAAAATGATCTGGTGGAAATGATCTTTTTTTTGGTTGTTATGGAGTCCTTTGGAATGGAAAAAGTAGTTCTTTGAAAATGAGGGGGTTAAAATAAAATGCCTTTGGACAGTTGCTTCAGTTACTATACTAAGAAAAGATGAGAAAGCAGACATCGTTGAGGACTCAATATTAAAAACTGAGGATTTTTGTTCAAGTTCTGGTAAAAGTACTGGTGTTAAAAATTTATTTTAAAAAATCAGAATATTGGTTGAGGACCTTGGATCGAAATCTAAACTTTATTTAACTAACGAGGGAACTGGTGCTCAAAAAAGAAAAATGAACTACCTCCAAGTCTAGTACCCCACTTGGTCTCCTTTGACACTTGGAGAAGGAGGAGTTTCTTGTTGATTTTGGGTGGGCCTCCATTGATACCCCCCTTGCTGCACAAGCAGGTGTGTCTCAATGTGCCTTGTGGCCTGCACTCATAGTAGAGGGAGAGAGCTCGTTCCTGCCTTGTTGGGAGGAGGGTCCTGGCTCTCCATTTGGCTTCATCGGACACCACCCTGGCTGGGAATCTGTGGTAGTGGTGGTAGTTGGGGTGCCTTATTACAGCCTGGGTATAAATCTAGGCTCCCTACCTGGCCTTTGCTGGCATGAGTGGGGATGAGACTATACTTTTCTTTTTTTCTGTGACTGAATTAGAGGGATTATTGTCTAGGAGCGTTCTGTCTTGATAGGCTACCCTTTTTTTGGTCCTTTGGCTAAACAGAGTAGGCTTTTCTTGGAGCTTCTTTTTCCTTTTCTGCCCATTGGCATTTCTGTCTAGGTTGCCAGCTTCTCCAGTACTCAGTCTGGAATATATGAGGCAAAAGAAAACCCAGTGAAGTCACCAGGTTTGGAGGAACCTGGTCTCTTCAGCTTGTGCTACCTTCTTTCCGCCATTTTTCACAGTACTGTTACATTTTTTTTTTAATGTGTAATGTCGAGTTTTTAACTGTACTTAGTGGGAGGGATTGGGAAAAGTACATCTGTCTTTCTGTAAGAGTAACTCTAAATGGTGATTCCTTAAATACAGATTATAGTGCACACCCTTAACAGTCTAAAAATTCAATATAGAAGAGTTTCTCCTTTTAGAGGTGGTGTGGGAATAGTTGCTTTTTCTTAAGCTGTTATAAAGTGCTCAGAAAAATGTAATATTGATTACCTTTAACACAAAAATACTGTACATAGATTAGCATTCAGTAAAAAGGTAGTAAGTATACTTGATACCTTTGTTTTCTTTTATGACTTGCCTCTGAAGATTAAGATAACACATGAAAGTAGCTAACAGTGCAGTTAACTAGTTATAGGCATTTGATAAACCTTAGTGAACTCTGCTCACTGATGAGTTTCTTATATGGTAGAGTGCATAGTCTGATCACCTGAGTGAGTCAGAGGAAGTTGGGGAGGGGAAAGGGAGGGGCACCAATATAGAAAGCACATTTGATAGTTTTACAAGTATTGAAGCACAGGAGGTTATGGGGAAAGCAGAGGGATATCAGTGAAATAACATATCAAAAGAAGTTAACAGAAATGTTAGCTGTATTTAAAGAGTATTAGGAGGACAGTAGTTTCAGATAGGGGCTGCTAATCTGCCAGCTTCGAAGTAGCTTTCTTGTGGGCTTTTTAATGATCTTGGTAGTGCTACAAGTTTTCATATGATCTGTTACTGTTACGGCAGTTTTACTCTACTGCTTTAAAAAGAAGTGGATATGTTTACAGATGTCTCAGGCGTTGGTAAGTGAATTGTTATGTTTAAAAATTTAAATGAAATTTTTCTCTCTTTTGAAGAGTTTTCAGATTTTCAGAACTTGATAAAATGTTCTGAAAACAAGGAAACAAAAATTATTCACACATACTACAGGAAGCTGACAAGTGAATAAAAATTATTTGGATTTTTTTCTTTACTTTGATCTAAATTTCTAGCAGTTTTTTTCACATTTAGAAAAAAAGATTTAAATTATTGAATCTTTTTCTTTAATAGGCAGTTTGACAATTTATCTTGATATTAAGTAGCAATACAGAGCATAAGATGATCTGATGATGTACATGGCTACTTGGGAAAGGGACTCTGATTTTTTTTTAATTACAACATTCTTTTTTTAGAAGAACATTAAAAAACATTGATTTCATTTTTAAGTCTGTTGGCATTCCACTGTTTCCATAAGAATTATTATTTGATTGAAGGAAATAACATTTGATTTTATGTGACCTTTATTTTTTTTTTTAATTTTTATTTATTTACTTTTAGAGAAGGGAAGAGAGGGAAAAGAGAGGGAGACAAACATCAATGTATGGTTGCCTCTTGTGTGCACTGCCACCCCCCCTCACCAGGGACCCAGCCTGCAACCTAGACATGTGCCCTAGACTGATAATCGAACCAGTGACATTTTGATTTACAGGCCAGCACTCAGTCCACTAAGCCACACCAGCCAGGGTGTGACCTTTATTTTTTAAAGCCCTAACTTTATGAAAACTATTGATTTGTTTATATAAACCTTGTTTTCAAATATTAGGAGATGTATTCATGGCTTTAATAGAACAGTAGTTCAGGAAGCTAGCTTTAAATCAGAAGAACATTTGGTGTTTGGTTTTCTTTCATTAATTGGAAACACAATAAAGGAGAAAATAACTCCGTAGGTATCAGAATACTAAATGGAAGACAACTTTTATTTGCCTATTGGGAATTAAAATAAAAATAGCAGACATAATTTAAAAGTTATATGTATAGTTATTTATGATACATTATAGCACATTTTCTATTACATACTGTAAAACATTAACAGTATGTAAAATATTTACATACTGTAAAACGTAAAAGAGCAATTCTTTTGTGACTTGGGTTGGGTTACTTTTGATAATATTATAAATCCTATATAGACTGTATTCACTGAATTAGAGAAATAGTCTGATACAGATAATGCCAGAAAAGATATGTAAGGATTTTAGATTTAGTAATGTGTGCTCACACAACTAAGATCTCTGTAAACGCCCTAGAACAATTTGACTAATAGTGCTGTTATTTGTAGGCATACCACATTTTGTATTAAAAGTCACTGAAGTAATACATGTTGAAACAAAATTCAAGCAGTATGAAAGTATCCGTTATGAAAAGTACATTTTTTTTTTACACTGCCTCAACCTTATTCTACTTTTAGGAATTTGGTAGATTCTTTATAGATTGTTTTCCATAGAAAATATTTTAAGCTGAATTATTTGTGCCATCATTCCCCTTTATATCCTATTTTTCACACCATAAATTTAAAGTCAAGACATTATGATATAAATTATGTTAGTGTTTACCTGGGACTTACTTGAAAAGTTAAAACCTAATTTCCCCCTAAGGAGTTAATATATTTTGTTTCTGCTAAAGTATTTCAGGTTGTAATAATTTTTTAAAATACTTTATTTATTTATTTATTTTTAGAGAGAGGGGAAGGGAGGGAGAAAGAGAGGGAGAGAAACATTGATGTGTGAGAGAAACATCAATCAGTTGCCTCTCACACAGCTGGGGACCTGGCTCACAACCCAGGCATGTGCCCTGACTGGGAATCGGACCCATGAATTTTTGGTTCCCAGACCGGCACTCAATTCACTAAAGCCACAGCTTTTTTCTTTTTTTAAGTATATTTTATTGATTATGCTATTACAATTGTCCCATTTTTCCCCCTTTGCCCCCCCTCTGCCTGGTACCCAAGTTCCCTCCAGCAATACACACCCCCCACCTTAGTTCATGTCCATGGGTCATGCATATAAGTTCTTCAGCTTCTTCATTTCTTACACTATTCTTAACACCCCCTGTCTATTTTGTACCTACCAATTATACTTCTTCATTCCTATACCTTTTCTGCCATTTTCCCCTCCCCTTTCCCCATTGATAACCCTACATGTGATCTGCATTTCTGTGATTCTATCCCTATTCTAGTTGTTTGCTAAGTTTGGTTTTGTTTTTTTTTTTTTTACAACTAAAAAGATTCAATTATTGATATGTTTGTTGTCATTTTCCTGTTCATAGTTTTGATCTTTTTCTTAAATAAGTCCCTTTCACATTTCATATAAGGGCTTAGTGATGATAAACTCCTTTAGCTTTACCTTATTTGGAAAGAACTTGATCTGCCCTTCCATTCTAAATGGTAGTTGTGCTGGATAGAGTAATCTAGGTTGTAGGTCCTTGCTTTTCAATACTTTGAATACTTCTTGCCAGTTCCATTTTGCCTGTAAAGCTTCTTTTTAGAAATCAACTGATAGTCCTATGGGAACTTCTTTGTAGGTTACTCTTGCTGTTTTTAAGACTCTCTCTTTATCTTTAACCTCGGCATTTTAATTATGATGTGTCTTGGTGCAGTCCTCTTTGGATCCAACTTGTTTGGGACTCTGGACTTGCATGTCTATTTCCTTCACCAAATTAAGGAAGTTTTCTTTCATTATTTTTTTCAAATAAGTTTTCAGTTTCTTGCTCTCCCTTTTCTTTTGATATCCCTGTGATTCGGATGTTGGCACATTTGGGGATGTCCTACAGTCTTCTTATTCTCTCTTCATTTTTTTTTTATTTCACTTAGTGTAGCCTTCATTTCTTTTCTTATGCTTTTGCCCTACTCAGTGCTATCTCCAAGGATGCTTATCATCAGTATTTTGAACTGTGTATCTGATATGTTGGTTATCTCAGTTTTGCTTAGTTCTTTCTCTGCAATTTTGATTTTTCTTTTCATTTGGACCATATTTCTTTGTCTTCTCACTTTGACAGCCTCCCTGTGTTTGTATATGTGTATTGGGTAGAGCTGCTTTGGCTCCATTTTGGTGCACCTGTTAACCTTGTAAGGGTTGCAGAGCCCTAGTATTCACCAGCGTGAGGCAGCACACTTCGCCACTCTGTGGCAGTATATGTGGAGGAGGTGTCTCAGAGGGAACAATGTTGCTTTCCTGACTCCCACTTGTTTCTGGTCACGTCCCCCACTTCCCTACATGACTGGCGCCCTTTCTAGCTGCTGCCCTGGCGTTGTATCCCAGAGTACATGGGTTTGGGTACATTCTAGGGCTGTGTAGGTCCTTTAAACCAACCCCACTGAGAGATCCGCCGTTTCTTCTGCCATGCCATCCTCCACTGGTTTTTACAGCCAGAAGTCATGAGGCTTTTTCTGCTAGCACTAGAACCCTGTGCTGCGCTGCCTCGCCTGGGGCTGGGATAGCTCATTCCCCAGGTGTCCCTCCTGGTTTTTAACCACCACAGGTGAATGTGGGATTGCCCATTCCACCTGCCATCACTGCCACTGCCTTGCTGCTGCCACTACACTGTGTCTTCTCCTCCCTGGCTCCCTGGCTCTGACCCTCCTACCTATCCGGATGAATATTTCTTGTTAAAATCTTCGGTTGTCATACCTCCATACAGTTTGATTTTCTGGCAGTTCTGGTTGTATTTTGATTTGAGATTAGTTGTGATCCTTCTTATGGTTGTGCAAGGAGGTGAACCATGTCTACCTATGCCTCCATCTTATCCAGAAGTCCTCCTCAAGTTGTAATAATTTAAACCAGAAAATCTTGATTGCCAGAAGCTGGTCTTCTGGGATATCTCTTGGTTTTGGTTTTTATTAGTTCATACTCACTGTCTGCTTGTCGTTGTCATCTGTGGCCTCAAGGAGTCTAGCAGCTTTGAGAGAAGGATTTCCATGTAGACCTGGTGTCTTTTGAGTCATAGCTAGACTAGTTCTCATCTTCTGCCATGCATATCCTGAAACCCCTTCATTTTAGGACTGAAAGCACAGATAGCATTTTTGAAAAATTAATAAACTACTGTGAAAAATGGGACCATTATAAATTATTGGGGTATTTTCAGTTCATTTCAATCAGTGTGGTATGGCTGAAAGAATTTGACTAAGAGGAGTGCTTTATTTAGAGTTTTTTTCCACTCCACTTGGCTCTCATTAGCATTCTTGTAATAATAGGAAGAGGAAAGGAGTAGGATGCCAATGAATGTACATAACTCTCCCCGCCTTTTCCTACTTTTCCCTTTTACAAATGGGGAACAGTTGAAATAGGGAGGCTCTTTGTCCAAATTAAAGAGACAGCAGTTCTGTGGAGAATAGCTTATTTGGGAGAGGAGAGGAAAAGTTTAGAAACTTTCAAAATAGTCCTCCTATTATATCTTTGCTCTTCTTCTTGATGATTCTGATATGTTAGCACTCAAAAGGTACACATTGATTTCATGTTAAGGAGATTTTTCTCTGTTGGTCATTTCACTTTGCACTCAAGTTGTGTGTGTGTGTGTGTAAATATCCAGTTTAATTTGATCATAATGAAAATCATAAGGAAAATCTGATGACTTACAGTTTCTACTGTATCATTTCTTATATATTATCACTAATATTCTATAAAACAAAAACTCTAGGAATTGGGTTAACCATTTTGTTAGGTTGGAAACCTGATGTTTTAAATGTGAGTCTGATGTTGATGCAATAAAGCTGAAACTTCATATAGGTACCAAATAAACATTTAATCTTACTTTCCTTATTATTTAAAAATGTTACTTTTCTGTATCTTCTAATTTATGCCTCTGTAAAGTTTGAGGTTCTAGTTCTATATAACACTTTTCTGGAAATCCTGAATGTAAAATTAAATATAAATCTATTTCTTAATTTTGTTTTATATTTTACATTTTTATTTATTGATTTTTTGAGGGAGAGGGTGGCCCTGACTGAGGATCAAACCCACACCTTTTGGTGTAGAGGATGAAACTTCAACCAACTGAGCCACCTGGTCAGGGCTCACATAGTTAATTTTTATTAAAAGATTATATAAATAACTTTGACTGGTGTGGTTTGGGGCATCATCCTGCAAACCGCAAGGTCCCCAGTTCAGTTCCTAGTCAGGGCACATGCCTGGGTTGTGGGTCAGGTCCCTGATTAGTGGTGTGCAAGAGACAGCCTATCAATGTTTCCCTCGCACATTGATGTCTCTCTCCCTCTCTTTCTCCCTTCCTTCCCCTCTCTCTAAAAATAAATAAAATATTTTAAAAAATAAAACAAAATTATAATATATATAACCAAAGTAACATAAGTTACATAGCTAGTGAACAGGGTCTTGCCAAGATTTGTACCCAAGTGATCTCTCTCCCAAACCTTTACTTTTAACATTGGATTAAATTAGAGTTACTTTCCTAGAAGAACAAGATTTGAATGTCAAGCTCTAAGTTCTTGGTCTTTTGTACTAGAAAGCAACAATGACTCTCAGAGACTAAACATTTTTTAAAAACATAGGTCGCTCAAGAACCAGGAGAATCTACAATGAATATTCCTTGGCATGCTGAATTTTTAACTACCAGTCTTTATATACCTTTTATGTTTGTTTTAGTTTGAAAAATACTTAGTGTAGTCTGAAAGCAGGTTTTCAGATGATGATACACATTATGTTTTAATAGCTAATTGAAGTATTTTCCTTAAGTGCATTACCCATAAAAATGAAGCAAATTATCTATATTACAAAGTATTTTCTCTTCTATGATTCATATTTTAATGATTTTTCACATTTCTCCACCAATGTAGTAGTTTCCCCAAATGAAACACTTTTATTCTGATTGCAAAATAATATATATTGTTTATTTTAGAAAAGCAGGCATCAGACCCTTTTCTATAGTATAAATGAGTCAATTATCTGAAATCCTACTAGTTACATAGTAACAACTGCTTAACATGGTACTAGACACAAATGCCTGGAGATGGAAATTCTTTGTTAACTTTGTATGTGACAAATACCTTCTGGTTAGTGATTCACTTTTTTAATTGTTGATTTTAATGAACAGAAATTGTTAATATCAATATAAATATGTGAGGTAGGAATCCAGTTCTATTCTGTACACCCTAAATATAGTTAGTAGTTTTGCAAGCACCATGCAGTTTTTTCTTACTTTTTGTCTATTATAAAACAAATTTTTTGTTTATGGAGTTTTTATTTTGTTTTATTTATTGGTATGTCTGTTTTTGTGCCAGTATTCCACTGTATAATTTATAGTGTCACATTGTTTTTCTTTATATCTTAGTCAAAAAGAAAAAGTCCCCTCACTTTCTTTTCCCTGGAGTATTTTGACTATTCTTGGCCTTGTTTTTTTATACATATTTAGAACCTGTTTATTAAATTGCTCTCTCAAGTCTGTGAGATATTTTTGGAATTGCATTGAATCATTACATCAGTTTCAGGGAAAATTGATATCTTTGTGATACTGACTTTTTAAACTAAACATGGCATAACTTCCCTTTTGTCTTATTTTATGTCTTGCAATAAAATTTAATACTTTTTTTCATGAAAGTTTGTATATCTTTTGTTAGCCTCTAACTTAGAACAGGGTTCATTAAACTATGGCTCCACTGGCCAAATCTGAACACTGCGTATTTTTGTAATGTCCACGAGCCGAGAATGCTAGCTAAGAATTTTATAACTGGTTGGAAGAAAATCAAAAGAAGAACAATATTTCGTGACATGTGAAATTATATCAAATTGAAACTTTAGTGTCTAAAAATCAAATTTTGTTAGTACATAGTTATGTTTATTCATTAAGTGTAGTTGTTTCTGCACTACAAATGGCAGAGTCCATTGTTTCAACACAGGTTCTATGACCTACAGATCCTAAAATATTTTACTGTTTGACCCTTTATAGAAAAAGTATGTCTACCTCTGACTTAGAATTATTGTCTGTCATTGTTCATTTATATACTTCAAGTTGAATGTGTATGTTGGGGTGGAGGTGGTCTCTCAGCCTCCTTTTCTGTACCTATATCTCCAATTCAGATAAGACTTAAACTCATAATGAATCACTGTTACTGAAGTGTTTTGCATTCTTTAAATTTGTTTGGACAGAGGAAAATGTTGAAAACTGTTTTATATAGTAATAACTATACCTGTGTTTTGGTATTTTACATTTGAAAATTTAATTTAATAAAATATAAAATTCCCTATTTACTGATTTCTTCCTTTATAGGAAATTAAGAGAGAGACAGAATCCAAGGACGACAATTTGCCCATCAGACGGGAAAGGCATGGGAATGTAGCAAGTCTTGTACAACGAATAAGCACCTATGGACTTCCAGCTGGAGGAATTCAGCCACATCCACAAATTAAAAACATTAAGAAGAGTATGTAAATAATATATTTTTACCATTAAGTCAGAATAAAAAATACATCTTGTAGCTGTTCATAAATTATGTTAAGAAGAATTAGCTCAGCCTTTTGCAGCTGAGTGCAGAAACTTTCCACTTATTTTTATGTTATGAGTTACCAGCCCATGGATTCATTCTTCATATGATAGCTTGAATTGCTGACAACTGTGTGTGGGGATTATAAATTAGAATATGAGGCTTTGTTTTCTCTCTTTTTTAAATTATTTTTTATTTTTATTAATATATTTTATTGATTATGCTATTACAGTTGTCCCATTACCCCCCTTCATTCCCCTCCACCCTGCACATCCTCTCCCACCCACATTCCCCCCTTTAGTTCATGTCCATGTGTCATAAGTTCTTTAGCTTTACATTTCCCCTACTATTCTTGCCCTCCCCCTGTCTATTTTCTACCTACCATCTATGCTACTTATTCTCTGTAACTTCCCCCCTCTCCTCCTCCCACTCCCCTGTTGCTAACCCTCCATGTGATCTCCATTTCTGTGGTTCTGTTCCTGTTCTAGTTGTTTACTTAGTTTGTTTTTGTTTTAGGTGTGGTGGTTCATAATTGTGAGTTT
>CM052541.1:107159734-107259990 GCA_028533065.1 Trachops cirrhosus
TGTAGGTTCTTGTCTTTCATGACTTGGAATACTTCTTTCCAGCCCCTTCTTGCCTGTAAGGTCTCTTTTGAGAAATCAGCTGACAGTCTGATGGGAACGCCTTTGTAGGTGACTGTCTCCTTATGTCTTGCTGCTTCTAGGATTCTCTCCTTCATTTTTACCTTGGCTAATGTAATTCTGATGTGCCTTGGTGTGTTCCTCCTTGGGTCCAACTTCTTTGGGACTCTCTGAGCTTCCTGGACTTCCTGGAAGTCTATTTCCTTTGCCAGATTGGGGAAGTTCTCCTTTATTATTTGTTCAAATATCTTTTCCACTTGTTGCTCTTCCCCTTCCCCTTCTGGTACCCCTATAATTCATATGTTGGAACGTTTAAAGATGTTCCAGAGGTTCCTAAACCTCTCCTCATGTTTTTGAATTCTTATTTCTTCATTCTTTTCTGGTTGGATGTTTTTTTCTTCCTTCTGGTCCACTCCATTGATGTGAGACCCATCTTTCATTCCATCACTGTTGGTTCCCTGTACATTTTCCTTTATTTCACTTATTGTAGCCTTCATTTTTTCATCTAATTTGCGACCAAATTCAACCAATTCTGTGAGCATCCTGATCACTAGTGTTTTGAACTGTGCATCTGATGGGTTGGCTATCTCTTCATCATTTACTTGTATTTGTTCTGGAGCTTTGGTCTGTTCTTTCATTTGGACCATTTTTTTTTTTTGTCTCAGCACACCTGTTATGTAGTGAGGGGTGGAGCCTTAGGTGTTCACCAAGGCAGGGCAACTCAGTTGCTGGGTTGTGATGCTGTATGTGGGGGAGGGGTCCA
This sequence comes from Trachops cirrhosus, assembly GCA_028533065.1. Lineage (NCBI taxonomy): Eukaryota > Metazoa > Chordata > Mammalia > Chiroptera > Phyllostomidae > Trachops > Trachops cirrhosus. The sequence continues at coordinate 107,160,555 of CM052541.1, forward strand.
AGAGGGAACAATGGCACTTGCTCCACTCTCTGCCAGATTTCAGTCACTTACCCTGCTTCCCACAAGCAAATTTGGCCCTTCTGGTGCTGATTCCCATATGGGTAGGTTTGTGTCCATTCTAGAACCCTATGGGTCTCTCCAGCAAACTCTCCTGTGATGCTGGGAGTTTCTCCCGGCCCCTCCACCCCCGCAGGTGTTTTCGATTGGTGTTTTGAGGCTTTATTTCCCCGAGCTGGGGCCCTGGGTCTCTTTTGCTCCCCAGTTTTGCCTGGTTTATCTGCGCACAAATGTGGGACCACCTGGTCCCCCAGCCTCCTTGTGTGCTGTGCCCCTCCACGATCTGCTGCCTCCCCGGATCCGCCAGCCACCCCTTTGCCATGACCCCTTTCCGCCTGGCCACCTAACCCCACCCCTCCTACGGATCTGGATGAATGTTTCTTCTTTAACTCCTTGGTTGTCGGACTTCCATACAGTTCAGTTTTCTGTCTGTACTGGTTTTTTTTCTTTCTGAATTGTTGTCCTTATTTTGGTTGTGGGAGGAGGCACAGTGTGTCTACCTATACCTCCATCTTGGCCAGAAGTCCCATAACTATTCTTTAACTACTTATTCATATTTCTTTATCCTCTCACCTCTTCACCCACTCCCACACACCCTCCTCCCATCTGGCAACCATCAAAATGTTCTCCACATCCATGATTCTGTCTCTGTTCTTCTTGTTTGCTTGTTTGTTTTTTAGGTTCAATTGTTGATAGATAATGTATTTATTGCCATTTTATTCAGAGTTTTGATCTTGCTTTTTTTTAATGTTTTTTATTTTTTTTAATATTTCATTTATTTATTTTTAGAGAGAGGGGAAGGGAGGGAGAAAGAGAAGGAAAGAAACATCAATGTGTGGTTGCCTCCAGCACGTCCCTACAAGGGGACCCAGCCTGCAATCCAGGCATGTGCCCTGACTGGGGATTGAACCAGCAACCCTTTGTTTTGCAGGCTGGTGTGGCACTGAGTCCACTGAGTCACACCAGCCAGGGCCTGATCTTCTTTTTCTTAAATAAGTCCCTTTAACATTTCTTATAATAATAGTTTGCTGATGATGAACTCTGTTAGCTTTTTCTTGTCTGGGAAGCTCTTTATCTGTCCTTCAATTCTAAATGATAGCTTTGCTGAATAGAGCAATCCTGGCTGTAGGTCCCTGGTCTTCATTACTTTGAATATTTTTTGCCAATCTCTTCTAGCCTGCAAAGTTTCTTTTGAGAAATCAACTGATGGTCTTATGGGAACTCCCCTGTAGCTACTGACTAACTTCTTTTCTCTTGCTGCTTTTAAGGTTCTCTCTTTAACCTTTGGCCTTTTAATTATGATGTATGTGTCATTGGGCCTCTTTGCATCCATCTTGTTTGGTACTCTCTGTGCTTCCTGGACTTGCATGTCTATTTCCTTCACCAAATTAAGGAAGTTTTCCTTCATTATTTTTTCAAGTAGATTTCCAGTTCCTTGCATTTTCTCTTCTCCTTCTGGTACCACTTTGATGCAAATGTTGGTCCTCTTGAAGTTGCCCCAGAGGCTGATTATACTATCCTCATTTATTTGGATCCTTTTTTTTTTCTTTGTTGTTCTGATTGGTTGGTTTTTGCTTCCTTATGTTTCAAATCATTGTTTTGATTCTTGGCTTCATCTACTCTCCTGTTGTTTCCCTATAAATTGTTCTTTATTTTAATTAGTGTATCCTTCATTTCTGACTGGATCTTTTTTATGCTGTTGAAGTTCCTTGAGCCTCCTAATAACCAATGTTTTGAACTCTGCATCTGATAGATTGCTTATCTCTGTTTTATTTAGCTCTTTTTTGGAGTTTTGATCTGTTCTTTCATTTGGGTCATGTTTCTTTGCCTCTTTATTTTGGCAGCCTCCCTGTGTGTGTGTTTCTATGTAGTAGGTAGAACTGCTTTGACTCCATGTCTTGGTAGCATGGTCTAATGTAGTGTATGGTCCAGTGGCACAGCCTCCTCTGTTACCCAAGCTGGGTATTCGTGTGGGCTGAGTGCACCCTCCTCTTCCAGTTGAGCCTTGGTTGCTCTTGGCAGATAAATGAGAGGGATTTATCCAGGCCAGTTATCTGCAAGGAATGGCTGTGACCACTGACCGCCAACCTCCACCCTCTGTGGAGGATGAGCTGTCCAGTGTGGTGGTGCTCCTACGTGGTCTGTAGCTGCCCACTGGTTACACTGGCCCTGGGGTTCCCCGATGGTGCATGTTATGTCAGCCCTGACCTGTGTTTTGTTACCCTGCCTGTCTGAGATGGCCTGTATTTATTCTGGGCTTAGAGATTCCCAGGCAAAGCCAAGCTGTGAATCTAGGCTGGCTGTTGCTTCTGTGGGGCCAGGAACTTAATGAGGCCAGCTATTGCTTGTTTCATAGGATTTAGGAAGTTGTGGAGCATGGGCCAAGACCAGCAATTCATATGGGAAAGCAGCTTGGGTGGGCCTATAAGTTGGGTGGAGCAGAGTCTCTGGGGATCTACAAGGTGGATCAGACACTGTTAGCCAGGTTGATGGAATATGATATGGCACCAGCTTGCTGGCTCTGTGGAGGGAGAGTTTAGAAAGTAGACAATGGCCACTGCTTGCCTTGATGCCAGACACTTTATTTTCTCCCTGTATACCACTGGTGCTTTTCAAGCTGCTACCCCAGTGCTGGTGCTCAGAGGGAGTGAGTCTGAGTAAGTGAGTCTGTATGTGGGTGCTTTAAGAAGAACTGCTTAGGGCTCCAACAGTTTTTTCCACCAACTCAGTCCCCACTGGTTTTTGCAGCCAGAAGTTGTGGAGAACCCCCACAGTACAAGGAACCCTTGGCTGGGGGGCCTGTTGTTGGGCTGGGACTCCTCACTCCAGAAATATGCCTCCTGAACTTTTATCCACCACATGTGGGTGAGGGACCAGCCTGATCCACATCTGTGCCCTCTTTCCAGTCTGGATGGATGTGGTTTCTTTAATTTCGTAGTTGTCAGACTTCTATTCAACTCAAATTCGACAGTTCTGAGTGATGGTGGTTCTACATTTTAGTTGTAATTTTGACGTGGTTGTGGCAAGAGGCAAGCCATGTCTGCCTACGCCACCATCTTGACTGGAAGTTCTGTTTTATTTAGTGCTTAGCAGAGGCTCTGATACATTGTAGTACTTAAGCAAATATTTATTGGTCAGTATGGATGGATGGACATTGTGTATGCCATTTGAAGATGTAAAAGAAAAAAATCACAAAATTCCTCTAATTTTGCTGCCAATAATAGATGAGTTCAATAGAGATAGTCACCTCAATTTAGGAATGAACCATATTTAAAAATGGAATCTTGAAAAAATATTTTTAGATAAATACTCACATTTTGTGTTAATAATTGGGGCAGTTTAGAAGTTTTTATCCTATATGGCTCTTTCCTTTGAAAAGTGAAAAATTTCTTTGCAAATAATTTTGCAAATTACTTTGGGAAGAAAATGCTCAGTGGAGAATTATGGTTAATGTGAGGAAGAAAAACTAAGGCTTTTGGTTAAAACATAACTTGGCTGCCCAAAGCTGATAGATATGTTTGTGGACAGGGATACTAATTAATATTCTTTTCCACTTTAAGTCATTTCAAAAGGTAATTATACTAATTAGAAAACATACTATATTTTTAAAGGCCTAGGGTTATCAGAGAGATATAAAAGATTTTTTTAAAGTGTACCCTGAGCAAAATAGATTTTTCCTTTCTGTAATATAGATCATTTTCCCCTTATTTATGAAGTGCTAACTACAAAGAACACATTTTCTCAAGGTCACCTCAACAACTTTTAAAGTATTTAGGAACTATATTTATCTGTAGTTCTAAGAGATGGGAAGTTTTCCTGCAATATATATAAGGCACTATTAAATTGTTACTTGAAATTATTCTAAGATGTTGGTTGCAGTGTTCTTTTGTTGTTTTGGGGGTTCAGTTGGATTTATTTTTTTGTGTTGATAATTTTATAGATCTATAGCATGTCAGAGCTGATGCAATTGCCTTATTATTATATGTCCAAAGTAGGACAACTTCAGTCGTGTCATTTTTGTACAGCAATGTTTCAGGTGTAATTTGCTCTAGGACCTACTTGTTCATCTTTCTGGTGGTCCAGGGTATCTATACAGTTTTCCTCCAACATAATATTTCAGATGAATCCATTTTTTTTCCTATCAGCCTTTTTCACTGTCCAACTTTCACATTCGTAGATAGTAATTCGGAATATGAGAATGTAGATGATCTTAGCCTTGGTCTCCAGTAAAACATCTTTGCTTTGATGATTTTTCCTAATTCTTCCATTGCTGCCTTTCCAAGTCTCAGCCTTCTCTTGATTTCTTTGGGTAGCAAGAAGCAGTTTTAATCAGCCATACCTGGTCATCTACCTATAACTGCTTTAATGATTCACTTTTAAAGATAGGAGTGAATCTTGGTTCTCAATTATATTTTTTAAGATTTCATTTATTTATTTTTAGAGAGACAGGAAGGGAAGGAGAAAGAGAGGGAGAGAAACATCAATGTGTGGTTGCCTTTCATGCGCCCCCTCTTGGGGACCTGGACCACAATCCAGGCATGTGCCCTGACTGGGAATCAAAACAGTGACCCATTGATTCACAGGCCAGCTCTCAATCCCCTGAGCCACACCAGCCAGGCCTGTGTTCTCAATTATTAAGAGTTTAAAAGAAGTTTAGAACCACAAACCTAGATTGTTACTAAATGATCATTACTTGCCTGAATAAATGTAGCTTGTTTGAAAAGGTAAAAGTAAAATTTTTTATCTTTACCTATGTGAATTTGATTTTTATCTATCAGAAAACAGAGATATTTAAGAAGATAAAGTACATTTTAGATTTATGCATTTTTCCCTCTTTTGTAAAAAAACACAGATACTCTTAAATTAGTACATTTTAAATATTCCTAGGCTTTGATCAGGAAGGTCTGAAAATCAGTGGCTTAGAGGACTTATATGTGATAAATTTATTGTGCCAACAGTATCTTCTATTGTCTGTATTTCTAAAATGTCTCAAAATTGGCAGTGGATATCCAATTGTGTAATTGGTGGGATCAGATGTATAAATGATTCCATTGCTGTGCACTTTGTACCTTATTTCTAGTTGGTTTGAATTTATTTTGGAATGAATAGATTGTAGTATGGGGGGAAGGGGAAAAGCCACCCTGAACTGACTGTGGTTAGCTGCTTAGAATGCTTACATTTTCTTTTTTTGTTCATGTATATAAATCCCATGAAAAAGATATAATATGTAAATAAAGGCGCTATTGTTGTTTTAATGATTGTTCTTAACTGAATTTTTTTCTGTTACTTTCTTTAGAGACCAAGAAGCGTCAGTGTAAAGTTCTCTTTGAGTACATTCCACAAAATGATGATGAACTAGAGCTGAAAGTGGGAGATATTATTGATATTAATGAAGAGGTAAGGAAAACATGTGTCAGAGATAAAGCAGCAATTAGAATTGATACTTTGGGCCCTGGCTGGTGTGTGGCTGAGTGGATTGTGTGCTGGCCTGTGAACCAAGGGGTTGCTGGTTGGATTCCTACCAAGGCACATGCCTGGGTTGCGGGATCGGTCCCCAGTAGGAGGCATGCAAGAGGCAACTACACATTGATCTTTCTCTCCCTTTCTTTCTCCTTCCCTTCCCCTCTCTCTAAAAATAAAGAAATAAAATCTTTAAAAAAAGAAAGAATTGATGCTTTGGGTATCAGAAAAATAGTTTACAAGGATATCAGTTTTTTTGCAGATTTTATTGTTTTTTATAAAAATTTTAAGATATAGACTTTAAATCTTTAATGACAATATTTTTATTGTTTGTATTATCACATTGAAATATTAACCAAAAACGTTTATCTGTTACTTTAATATCTTAGAATGGTATTTTAAAATATTTAAAAAATAGCTTTTTTGTATCTCTGCTCTTACAATTAAAGGAATATTAGTTTTATTTAGCAGGTAAGGTTCTCATTTTCATAGTATATGTTTGATATCATATATTTGTCACAGGAATCGATACTGTGTCCTAGTATCATGTGATGTAGTTTATCACTTTGGTTTATGTTAAGTTCTGATGTGTTTACACAAATGGCAATTCAGTTTTATTTCTTCTAGGTAGTAATAATAATAGTTAATGTTTATTGAACTTACATCTGAAAAACTTTTACATTTATTATTTCCTTTAAATTTTTAAACAACCTGAATATAGTAGTTTTGATCTCAGTTTGAATAGATTAACTCATAGAAGATAAGTGATTTGGCTGTTCTAGTTAATGTTGCTGTATGACATTCCATCCCAAACTTTGTGGCAAAGAACAGCTGTTGTATTAGGTTCATGGGTGTGTGGTTCACGAATTCAGTTGGGCACAGCAAAGAAGACTTATGCCTGTTTTGTGACGTCTGGGGCATCAACTGGAAAGATTCAAGGTTGGGTGCTGGTAGAATCATGGGAAGGCTTCTTCACTGATGCATCTGGTGCTTGGAAGACTTGAAGGTTAGGGCTGCCTATGGAGAGCCATGATGTAGAGTCTCCTTTGGCTTGGCTTTCTTACGGTAGTGGAGGGAGGTCTTAGGATAATGGGACTTATTACATAGCAGTTCAGGGCTCTTAAGTGTAAGCATTTCAGCGAACATAGAGATAGCCTTTTATATAATCTAACCTTGGAAGAGATAGTGTCACTTTCACCAAGCAAGATTAAAGGGGGTGGGGCAAAGGCCACCACTTCTTGGTGGGAGGGATGTCATTTGACATTGTAGATGAGCATAGGGGATAGGAGATCTTGTCTCAGACATCTTTGCCCAAGATCATGTGCCTGGCATGCAGAGGAGCCAGATTCTGAATCTATAAGGTCAGTTTTTGAGTCAGTGTTCTTTACCACCATACTACCCTGCCTCTTAAGAATTTCTTAATTAATAGGAATTATTGCAGGGTTATTCACCCTAACTTCCCAATTGCTGTCAGTTTGGGATTCCAGGTGTAGATAATGGTTTTCTGATGTTTTTCTTCTTTTTGTGCCTGTTCCATCCAGTTTGGTCTGCGTATCTCCATCCCACATGGTTTTGAAGAACTCACAAACCTTTGGTGCCTACTTACGTCTGCTAAAAATTCTGAACTTACCACACTTATTGCCTTCCATTTATCCCTCAAACAGCTTGTCTTGTAGTCACCTCATATTTTAGCTATATATATTCCATGAATATATATATTCATGAAGTTTTTCATTTTTATGTCACCATACTTTCTAACATGCTTTTTACCTAGAAAATTCTTATTCAGCCTTTAAATACCAAACTCTTTTTCATTTCCACCTTAGTGTAGTCCTTTTTTTATTCTTTTAAGCCCTTTATGCTCCTATAGTGTTTGTTCACACTTTTGTTATAGCACCTACATTATATTGCAATGATCTGCCTATTTTTTGGTTTCTTCTTTAGATTTTTTTAATCAAGGACAGGGATTTCTCATATGCAAACTTGAATCTTTCCCTAGCAATTAACACCATGAGTTTTATTACATAGTGAGTGCCTGTTAAATGAATAAATTATTAAAGTTTGCTTGTCATTATAATGAGGTAAAAAAATTAAAAATATTTTAAACAAAAAAATAGCTATGATATTGCATATACTACTAAGTGTGTTTTCACCATGGATAGTTTACTCTTTAAAAAATTGTTTTTATCTATTAGTATCTCTTAGCATTCTTAGCTGAAACTATACCTTATTAAATATTAAGTAATTTCATGAAAATTACTTAATGTTATGAAATTATTTATTGTTTGTATTTCTAAAATGTCTCAAATCTTTTTAAAAATATTCTGAGATATTTTAGAAATGCTAGTTATAAATATTATTAATTTCATGAAAATTTAATAACCTTGTTATTAGTAAATATAAATATTTTTCTGAAAGTTTGGTTTCTGAAAATATTTCTGGTTGGGGTGGGGGGAATCTTTAGTAGAGCATGACACTGGGATTTTTAAAAATAAGTGATTCTTTTCATACTTGGGTTAAGACTCACTGTTTAGATAAAAGGCTAATTTCATGTGCGTTTATAAAGTTCTGTTCTTACATTCATCGAAGTTTTTCCAAATCAAGAAATATACATCATAAATACAAACTGAGTCTCAGTTGAGGTTAAAAGAGTAACATTCCAGAAGAAAGCTCTCTACTTCTTGCTGTTAATACATTATTCTTGGTTATCTGATACTTTCATGAAAATTCTTTATAAGATTACAATTGATTACAGGTTTTCAATGTAAATGTTGCAAACTGCTCACGATATATTACTAAACCCATACATGGTTAATCCAATCCATTTAGATTTAATATACTTAAAATTTTTTTCCCTATATTGTTTTCTTACAGCTATAAAGGGATTATTTTGTATCACTAACTTTGTGCTCATTCACTTCCATAGCTTTATTTTCCCATAGAGGGAAGATTTTCATTACGAGAAATTTTTATTATTTTTGAGTTGTGAACTCTTTCAGGTAGAAGAAGGCTGGTGGAGTGGAACTCTGAACAACAAGTTGGGACTGTTTCCCTCAAATTTTGTGAAAGAATTAGAGGTAACAGATGATGGTGAAACTCATGAAGCCCAGGAAGATTCAGGTAGACTATTTTTAAAATTTCGAATAGATTTAAATAGATTATATATATCATGAAGTGTTTATTTTGTATTTTTTGAAATTCTCTTACTTTTGAACTGTGAGCTTCAGTTTATCTACTTAAAAAAACAAACATGAAAAGTCTTAAAATGAAGTAAATATCTTTAATTTAGTTTTTCCTCTAATGTCTGCTCTGGCCTGAAGTAAACCTTTAGTAAGTACCCTGATTATGAAATGATAATACTTATGTTACCTTACTTCTTTCCACTTATGGTGCACTTGCATACAGTTTTGATCTGAGTTTGCAAATGTGCCTGTCTACTTCATGGATTTTAGGGATTCCTAAAGTCAAAGATAATGAAGTCAGTCTGCAGTGCAGATGCTGATTCCATTGAAGAATGAGATGGGAGTAAATAGAGGAGTCATAACAAACAGATTTACTATTTTATGTTATACTTACTTGAGAGTACTTGGTATCAATTCTGAAGTCAAAACTTATATTTTAAGGATATATAAACCACTAGAGAACAAACATAAGTACTAAAAACATCTGGCTTAAATTTAATGGTACACTTATTCTTTAGCAAATTGTCCCCTGAATTACTTCTGATCCATATTTGTATTTCTTATGTTTTGTAGGTATTGGGTCATCTGGCATTTTTAACATTAAAATTTGGTATTAATTAAAGTTTATAGTAAAATGATTTTTATGATGCCATTAAAATATGTACAAAATTTAATCTCCATATGGGACTGCTAACAAAAGAAATCAAATTTAAATTTAGATATAGTTTATTATTTTTATAATTATAAATTATATTTTGGGCACTTTCTTGCACAGCTTAGCCCTATTTGAATGTTAGTAACCATGCAGAGTCATATCTGTTAAAAATGTACTTCCGTGCTTGCTTAACCCTGTTACAATAACAAGCATTCTAAATGTGGAGCTTTGTGATTATGGGGTGGTAAGCCAGTGGTTTAAGTACACTATAATTCCTTTTTTTAAAACTCTAATTTTTAGGCAGAGAGTTTTTGAATATTGATTTGACTACCAGGAAGTGAGTGCTTTATAAGGACTTAAGAAAATTAGGTATAAAAGTAGATAGTCCTTTAAGTTTTAATTTAAGAGCTTGATCTTATGATTTATGACTGAAAGAATTGATGTTTACTCTCTGTGTCTTAACAAATTAATGTTTACTGTCTCTGTCTGTAATTGGTATTTTGACAGTATTTTTGGTTAGTAAAATAGTGTGTGTTCCAGTGGCTGTTACAAGAATTATAGTTAACTATACATTATAAACTTATTTTTTTGCTTATAGAATTGGAAGGCCATACCACCACAATATGATTATTTTATATAGTTTCTTCTTACACTTCTTTACATTTAGTAGAACTCTTCTGTTCTCTTCTTATAATCAATAAACTGAAATATATGGGCTGGTGTTCTTGGTTTGAGCAGTTAAACTGTAGCTATTGCAGCCCTCACTCATGTTACTTAGTTGGTTAGGCATTGTCCTTTAAAGCAAAAGTTCACTGGTTCTATTCCCGGTGAGGGCACATGCCTGGGTTGCAGGTTCGGTACACTGTCAGGGCGTGGTTGGTACACTCATGGAGGCAACCAATTGGTGTTTCTCTCCCTTTCTTTCTCCTTCCCTTCCCCTCTTTCTAAAAACAAATACATGAAATCTTTTTTAAAAAACACTCAAGCTATTATTGCTAAGAAGATAATTCTGACTCTAGATAAAATGTGGACAATATTACCTGAACCTTCATGGGTAATTTATTTTTATGCCCTAAGTTTTCATTGAAGAACTACAGAATAAAAGTTGTAAGAGAGCCACTAACATATTTTTATAGGAATGTGGTGAATTTATAGTTTTTTCTATTGCTGACTGATTTCTATAGAAAATCTCAAGATAAAAATTTTTTAGTGTTCCATTTCATGAAAAGCTTTACTTTTCAAGGGAAGTGTTATATTTCCATTTTTAAAATTAAATGACTCCTTTTGCCAAATATATGTAACCTTTTTTGTTTCGTGTCCTTTGTCACTTTTGTTTTCTTATTTGCTTTCAGTCCCAATTCTGTGAAGCCAGTCACTATATCTAGAATTCTCCTGTCTGTATAAGTCTTCCCCACTGTAGGCCTATCTGAATCACCATTTAGATGTCTAATAGGCGTATTAACCTTTACTGGTTAAAACTGATCTTCTGTCCCTTTCCCTGTACCTGGATTTGCTCTATAGTATTTTTCATCTGAGTTCGTGGCAACTCCATCCCTTTTTTAGTTGGACCAAAGAATTGGATTCATCTTTTACTCTTCTTTTTAATCTTACACTCTGCTTTTTGTGACCTTCTAAATAAATATGCAGAAGCTGTTCTCTTTTACCGCCTCCACTGCTGCTTACTCTGGTATAAGTTTTATTTTACTGTATCATTCTACCAGCCTATTAATTGCCATTATCTCCCTACTGAATGTTGAAGTGCTCATCCTCTAGTAGCTACCCATTTCAAGAAGTCAGGAACATTCCTGTCTCATAGCCTTTGTACTTGCTGTATATCCTTGGGAATGTTTTTCTTTGAGATGTCCTAATAGCTTTTTGTCTGATTTCAGTAGTCTCAGAAGTCACCTTTTCAGTGAGGCATTTCCTGACAGCTCTGTATAAAACAGCCAAAAGCTCCCATCCCCTGCTCTTTAATTCCCTTATCTTCTTTGATTTATTTGTTATTATTCCTTATTAATTTTCTTATTGTCTGTCTGCCCCTATGTTAGAATATACATGTTGTTCATTACTGCATATTGAGTTTCTAAAGTTGACACATTGGTGCTCAGTGAATAAATGAATAGTCTTTTGAGCTGTATAGAGAACATTTCAAACACTTTGTCATATTAAATTCTTCTAACTTTTTTAAATACTCAGCTGAGGACATGCTTACTGATTTTAGAGAGAGGGGGAGGGAGGGAGGGAGAGGAGCAAACATTGGTATACAAGAGAAATATCATTCGGTTGCTCCCCAACTGGTGTTCGTACTCACTACCTAGGCATGTACCTTGACTGGGCATCGAACCCATAACCTTTGTGATTTACAGGATGATGCTCCAACTGAGCCACACCGACTAGGGTAAATTCGCCTAACTTTTGAGGAATGATGAGTTCACTCCATTTTGAAGGAGAAGAAATTGTAACTGAGATTATTCGACATAGAATGCTAAAAATCATAATTGGAATTCTCTCTTGATTTTTTTTACCTTACTATGCTATTTAACATATGGGGGAATGAATATTACACAATTCTCACTATTTTATCCCACTTTTTTGCTTATTGTCTTAATATTCTTTTAGTCATGCCTGTAGAACTGTGTTTTCATGTAGTTTTAGCCCTGTGAGAGTTAATTCCTTGTCATATAGTGGGTACAATGGCATTTCCCATGGAATCAGTGCACACTTAAATCTGAAATTTGGAAGTCAACCCAGTGAAGGGAAATTTTGAATATAACTACTACTATTTAGTTAGTTCAAAGTTCAAGTATTTGTTTATTCAATATATTGAGTGCTTATTGTTGAGCATATTGTGCAAGGTTTGGGAGTACAGTAATGAGAAACATAAACATGCTTCTTTCCGTATTCGAAGCTTTTGATCTTCTGAGAAAGAAAAGATTATTAGACAAATGTTATTATTCAACATTAGAAATGTTTGTGACAGGAAAGTTTAGGGTGCTATAGATATATGTTAGAAAACCCAAATTTAGCCCAGTTTGAGGGAGTGCACTGCAGATTGAAATCCCAGAATGGATAGGAAGTCCTTGGCAAGTTTATGTCAAGAGGGTTAAGAAAGAGCATAGAGTTTTCAAGATCTGAAAGAGCTTGAAGTTCAAAGGGATTGTAGAGTGTATAGTTGGATGTGGTGAGTGTTGAGGCTGGAGAAATTATTGGGTCAGTTTTAAGAAGGCTTTACAAAAATGCTCAGTCCAGTCACCGAGAAGCCTTAAAGGGGAGTGAAATGATTGCATTGTTTTTTAGATTGGTTTGGTTGCATTGTTGAAGGTGGGTTGGAGAAGAATAAGACTGGGACAGTGAGATAAGTTGATAATGTTCTGATGATTAAGGTAGAAATAGTGTCAGCTTAAACTAGAGAAATGATCATGGGAATAGAGAAACATGGGTAGAATAGGAGCAAAATAGGTAGTGTAAAGAATTGCACCCTGTAATGATGGGATATGGGAATGACTGAGGAAGAAGAGCCTGTGGCTACCATGTTTTTGGCTCAAGAAGATTGTAGATGGAGATGTCATTTGTAGAGAGGAAGGGAAAAGTTTTGGAAGTTAATGAATTCACTTTGGAGATGTTTGGTTTGAGTCCTGGAGGGATATGAGGGCATCCAAGTGAAGATACTTGGTAGTCAGTTATATATGTGGGTCTGAAATCTTGGAAGAAAAGTTTGGGTGGATGTTCAAATTTAGGGCTTTAACAGTATTTTAGGTGGTACAAGAAATCATGGAGTTAGATAAGAGTACCTAAGGAAATGTCTAGAGAGAAAAAGGAAAAGAGCCTAGGACAGAATCTTGTGTAGCAACATTTATGGTATGGACCAAGATAGAGTAACTAAAAAGATGACCAAAAAGGCACAGAGAGCTGGGGGGAAACCTATGAGTGTGTGGTAGGTAGTCAAGGGATAAGAGTTTTTCAGGGAAGGCATAGACAATAGTGTCAGATGCTGCTGTGAGGTTAAGTAGGGTAAATAAGATACAAAATAAAATATAACCCTGGATTTAGGAATGAAGAGATCATTAATAACCTGCGCAAGAGCAGTAAAGAGAGGTAGGTCATTGGGATAGAAGCTGAATTGAGGAGGAAGAGAGTATAAGTATAAAGCAGTACAGCAGTTGAGGACAACATATGTCCAAGAATGTTTTTGTTCTTTAAAAGGAAGTCGATTATTTTTTTTAATTTGTATTATTATTTTAATCTTCACCCAAAGATATGTTTATTGATTATTGATGCAACCACTGGCCAGCAGTGATTGCAAATGCTGCAGATGCTCATGATACGAGAGAAATGCACATGAACTACCGAGTCCTGTGGGGAAATAGGAATGGCATGGCCACTCTCTCTAGTGAAGAGTGCCCTGCCTTCCTGCCTGAGTAGGATTTTATTAGGTAGTATTGGGTAGGTGAATGGATACAGAATGTGGATTTATCTTCTAGCAGGGAAGATCAAAAACAGGTAGATATTTTACAGAGTTCAAAGAGCTCCTGCTGAGTTTGGAGCTATTATCATCTAACAGATACAGGTGTAGTTTCGTTTCCTGCCCATGCCTACATACCCAAGAGCATCATTAGCAAGCAGGTCTCACAGGATTTCGAATATTTTATGCCCCAGGTCTAATTTACCCCAGGGGTCTGATGACTCTTGTCTGGACCTCACCGCCCCTGCTATTTCTGCAAGCCCTGAGTTGGGGGACAGAGGCAGCCAGGAGACTTGGATTTCTCACATCCAGAACAAGGACTCAGGCTTTTGTCAAAGCCAAGGGGGCAGGGGTAATGTCGATCACCCCTTCACTTCCACAGCCCCCTAAGTCTCTTCCCTGATGGCTTATTCCTACATGATCGTGTCTGTCTTAGGTTCATTCTCTTCAGAGAATTGTTACCCATCATTGACTATCCGACCAATCAAAGGGAGCCAAACATAGAGCAAGCAGTGCCCATGTTCAGGGAAATAAGTTTGGTCTCCTTAGGCATCCTGGTTCTCAGAGGTTTCTCACTCAGCCTTAGCCACAGGGGGTTACAGCTCCTGAAACCAGGCAGGGCGGACCCCAACAGGTGGGGGGAGAGAAACATCGATGTGAGAGTAGATCTTAAAAGTTCTCATTAGAAGAAAAAAAATTACAATTATGCATTGCAGTGGCACCGGAGCCCACTGTCTCTCCATGTGCACACACCAAGGGAAGGCCTTGTGAGGACACAGGAAGAAGGCAGCCATGTGCAAGCCAGGAAGGGAGATCACACCAGAAACCAACCATGCTGGCACTCTGATCTTGGGTTTCCAGCCTTAAGAACTGAAAATGCTTAACACTCTCCCACCCCCTGACTCCTGCCCTTGGTAAAGGAGAGAGGAAGAGAGGAGAAAAGAGAGACAAAGATCTATGAGGTAAATAGAAAACAGCAAGGTAACTGAATTTAAACAGTCACATCATTGATTACATTAAAATTAAGTTTGTAAATTCCAATTGGCAGGCCAATTAACTGGATAATAACATTCAGTTTCACTTTAAATATAGGCATATGTCCCTTATGATTTGATACATTCTGAGAAATGCATTGTTAGGTGATTTCATTGTTGTGTGAACATCGTAGAGTGTGCTTACACAAACCCAGATGGTATAGCCTACTACACACCGAGGCTATATGGAACAGCCTATTGTTCCTAAGGCTATAGACCTGCCCAGCATGTTACTGTACTGAATACTGTAGGCAGTTGTAACACTATGGTAACTTTGTATATCTAACATCTAAACATAGAAAAGGTGCAGTAAAAACACGGTATGAAAATACAAAATGGTACACTTACATGGGGCACTTACCATGAAGGACTGGAGTTTGCCCTGGGTGAGTCAGTGAGTGACTGATGAGTGAATGTGAAGGCCTAGGACATTATTGTACATTGCTGTAGACTTTATAAAAGCTGTACACCCAGGCTACACTAAATAAATATTTTTCTTTAATCATAAAATAACCTTAGCTTAATGTAACTTTTTTGCTGTATGAACTTTTAAATTTTATTAAGTAAAAAAGTTATAGTAAGTAATGCATTGAGCTATGATTTTATGACTACTATGACATCACTAAGTAATCAGACTTTTTTCAATCCATTGTAGTCTCATGGGACTATTATATAGTCCGCTGATTACCAAAATGATGTTGTATGGTGCATGACTATATTATGGTACAGGTTTTAAAAAAAGGATGAAAAAAGATATTCTGTGCAATGCACATGAAATCTGGAGTGGTTATATTAATGTCAAAGTATATTTCAGGAAGATAAATATTACCAAAGATAAAAAGGAATATTTTATAATGATAGAGTCAGTTTAAAACATTTACATAACAATTCTAAATATATATAACCTAATACCAGAACTTGAAAATACAAGAGACAGAAACTGCCAGAAATTTAAAGAAACAGGGAAATCCACAAGTAGATTTGAACATGCTTCTCTCAGTAATGAATAGAACCAGTGGCAAAAAGAAAATAAAGGTTTATAAGACTTGCATAACATCAGATGAGTGGACCTAATTGACATTTACAGAATACTTAACCCAACAGTAGTAGAATACACAGTCATTTGAAGAGTACATTGAAATATTTAGCAGATAGACCCTGTGTTTGGGGATCAAACAGCTCAGTGAATTTAAAAGGTTTAAGTCCTGCAGAGTAGGTTTTGTGACTATAATGGAATTATTAATAACAGATATCTAGAAAATCTTGAGGTATTTGGGAATTAAGTAACACTTGTAAATAACCAGTGAATCAAAGAAGAAATGAGGGAAATTAGAATGGTTTTTGAAATTAATAAAAATGGAAACACAACATACCAGAATTTGTGGAATGCAGGTAAAGCAGCACCTATAGAGAAGTTTATAGCTTTAACACCTGATTGAAAAAAGAGAAATACAAAAATCAATAATCTTGATTTATATCTTGGACTAGTAAAAGAGCAAATTAAATCTGAAATAATTAGAAGGAAGGAAGGAAGGAAGAGCCCAAAACTATGAAATAAAAAAACAAATCAACAGTCAAGGAAATCAATAAAAGATAAAAGAATTGATAAAGCTGATCAAGTAAAAAGAGAAACAAATATGACAATCAGACATGAATGGAATAACACTACAGATGAGACAATAAAGGCGTAATAAGGAAGTAGTGCCTATAATTTGACAACTTAGATGAGATATACAAATTCCTTGCAAAGTACAACTTACCAAAACTGATATAGATGAAATACAGACTTTATAGTCCAAAAAAATTGAATTCATTATCAAACACCCTTATATAAAATTTTCTACCAAGGTGGTTTCACTGGTGAATTCTGTCAAGCATTTAGTCTTAACATAAGTGCTTTAAGATTTCTGAGATCTGTATGACTTTATCAAAATCTGATGAAATCATTAAGAAATTACAAACATGATCATAAACAGAAATTCTTAATAAACCATTACCACATCAAATCCAACAAAATATGTGATACATCATGACTGGGGGGTTTATTCCACAAATTCAAAAATTTATCTACCATATCAACATTTTAAAGGAGAAGAACCATATGGTCATCTCAATAGATGCAGAAAGAATTTTACATATTCAACATTATGATAAAAATTCTCTATAATAGCCACAGAAGGGAACTTTTAGTATTGGATAAAGCTTGTCTATGAAAAATCTGCAGCCAGCCCTGGCTGGTATAGCTCAGTGCACTGACCGAGGGCCTGCAAACCTAGGGGTTACTGGTTTGATTCCCCGTCAGGGCACATGTATGGGTTGCAGGCCAGGTCCCCAGTAGTGGACCCTTGAGAGGCAACCACACATTGATGTTTCTCTCCCTTTCTTTCTCTCTCTTCCCTTCTCTCTAAAAATAAATAAATGAATAAATGTTTTAAAAAAATCTGCAGCTAGCATCTTAATGGTAGATAAAAAGGACTGAAGTGTGGAAGCATGGATGACTTACGCATATTCTGCTTAGCAGGAGAAGCAGATAGAAAAGACATGCTATATGATTAAATTTGAAATCTAAAAATGACATTGCATTTAATAGTGACAAATTGAAGACCAGTGGTTCTTGAGAATATAGGGTAGGAAGTATTGACTGAGATGGCAAACAAAGTATCCTTTTTGGAGTGACAAAATGTTTTATATTTTAATTGTTGGGGTTACATGGGGTACACATTTATCAAAAAGTATTGGATTGTCCATTTAAAATGGGTTTATTTTATTGTATATAAATATTCTCTCAGTAAAGTTGACTTAAAACTTTATTACAAAAAGCATATGAGGGGGGACCCACAAAAACCTGGAATTATCTTCTGGAGGGCAGGCCTGGCTCACCCCCCAGGTGAGTGTACTAGGAACCCATCTGTATCAGTATATCAGATGGTGTTGTGAGAGGCTGCCTTTGGCTTCAGTGAATTTTTTTTGAAGACTCAGTGCATTTGCCCGTTTTATGATAGGTGATTTATGTGCGTGCCTGCCCACATGACACTGAGCATTCAGTAGTTTTTGACTAAAAATGGCATGCCCCCTGCCTCATGCCCTACCCTCCCAATTCACCCAGTCTCACCCCGAGTGACTTTTTTTTGTTTCCCTGGATAAAAAAAAGTCCTCAAAGGGAAACAATTTGCCAGTGTAGAAGAGTTGAAACAAAAACAGCAGAAGCACTGGAAGGCATCAAAATCAGTGAATTCAAAAACTGTTTTGAGCAGTGGGGGAAAAATCTCGATAGGTGTATTGCATCAAATGGAGAGTACTTTGAAGGTGAGTGAAGTTTAAACATGTAGGAATAAATACACAATTTCTTATAAATAAATTCCAGGGGGGTTTTTTGGGTCCCTCCTCAGATGTGGCTTAGGCTCTTATTGCAAGTTATGAGAGTAGATCACTGAATTTGTTAGCATTATATTTAAGCTTATAAAATTTATATTTATTAACTACTCAAATATTTTCACATGTGTGATTGGAGGCTTTTGTTGTTTGAATCATTGTATTAAAATGTTTAAAACTGGGTTTGGGGTTATTGGGAATTAACTTCCAACATTGACTCTTATTTAAACCTTCTATGGCCTTGGAAAAGTTCTTAACATCTGCTTGCCTGGTTTTTCAAAATGAGGAGTAATAGTGCTTAATGCTAAGCCTATGGATGGTTATAAAAATTAGATATAATTCACGTATAGTGCTTAGCAAGTGCCTGTTACATTTCAACATAATTTTTTAGTTTAGGGAGCTGACATTTATGTATTTCTCCCCATTTCTCATCCTCATTCTAAAACGTTTCTGGAATTTTTATGTATGATTTACTCTAGAAATTTATTTCTTAGATTATAAGGTCCTTTGAGAATCTGTTACAAGCTGTGCTGCTTTTGCCCAGTAAAATGAACTGAAAAAATACCCACATAGTTTTCCATGGGGCTGTTCATGAACTCATTGAGGACTGCAAATAAGAACCTTTGCTATTGAGCAAGAATGTAGAAATAACTTTCTTAACAGTTAATGTTATATGCTATTTAATATTTTTTTACCACTATAATGTAAATTTTCATGGATTGCTTCAAATTTAGTAACATATGTTATTTCATGAGTTAAGATGACAGGTCTTCAACTTCTGGCTTTCTAAAATAAAAATTTGCTGATATTCCCAGTTTTCATGTTTGGAAACTCACCCTAACTTTAATCAGATTGAATTATATAACTGTTAAAAAATGATTAACTTTATCTTTTTATTATTCATTATTACATTTCATACCATCTTTGTCCAAAGCAATAAATCTGACATGCTGTTGTAAGAATCATGTATAATGTGATTTCCTCGATTTCTTAATTAGCACTTGACTAATTAAAAATACCTGAATTGTTATTGTTATACACAGCATCCAGAAAAATATCAATGTAAAGTGCATCTTACTCTTGGATATATTAGTACTTAGTCATTTCATTGTTTTTGATTTTTTTATTAGGAGTTATATAGTGTAAACACAATGGAGGGGGGAGTATCAAGAATTTCAGGATGCTTGAGTGTCATTCTTCAAAAACAAATTATTCTTTCAGAAACTGTTTGGACTGGGTCTACCTTATCTTTCCCTTCTCTGGGGAGTGGGAATGAAAGTGCACCTGGATCAGTTACACAGCCAAAGAAAATTAGAGGAATTGGATTTGGAGACATTTTTAAAGAAGGCTCTGTGAAACTGAGGACAAGAACACCCAGTAGTGAAATAGAAGAGAAGAAATCAGAAAAGGTAATATGGATAAAACTTGACTTAGATTAACTCCACTATTTTTCTCTTTAAGCATTTTGCAGAATGTGAAAATCACTTTGCAACTTTTCAATGCCCTATTTTGAAATCTGTAGTCATTGGTTAAGAAAACTTGTAAGAAACTCTTTTCAAGTTTATAGCGATTAATGTTTATATTTGATTTTTATAAAATTAGAATGTTTTGTGGTAAGTGTAACACAAACTCTTAGTGGAAGCTTTAGAATTACGGTTGTCAGTTTAAAGTTAGAAAAGGCAAGGCCTTTTATTTTTGCCTTTTAAAGCTAAAATTATATATTTTTCCCTTTAATTTGAAGTAAGCCTCAAATGGGCCATTTTAAAATGGCTTCGAAATGAGAACTAAGTTTATTAGGCACTGTTTAACTTTCCTGTGGCTTATCAGCAATGGTGACATCTACTCACCTCCCTCTGTAAACGTATGGAGAACTTTATTTTTCTTAAACATTTCACTAGCAATGTACCATACATTTTAATTTCTAACAAGATATTTTAAACTAAATATGTAAGTTTTTATTTGGGGGAAAAAGTAGCTACAATCTTAAGGGCACTTATTTTAGAGTTGTTGTTTTTGGTGTTAACATCAAGGAGCTTCAGAGGCTTAAGTTGTTATTTTGGAGGGGAAATAGCTACAATTTTACAGGCATTTATTTCAAGGCTATTGTTCTTGGTGTTAACCTCTGGGAGCTCCAGATGGAGTGTTCAGATAGGATGCTTTTCCTGTGAAGTTGTTAGGGTTTTGTTTCCCTTGTAGCTCTCATTTGTGTGTCTTTATTTAATTCCTAAGAGTTTAAAGTATTTTGTATTTAATTACCTGGTTTAGCAATATTTTACTTTTAAGACTCTCTTGGCTGGTGAAATATATTGTGAAGTTTTCTCCTAATGTGTTTCAACATTTTTTTTTCTTTCTAGCTTGCTGCATATTTTCTCATGTAATTATGATTTGGTTCAGGAAAGAAAACTTGTACTTTGAATCCTATCTTCTGCTAGATCTGACACTGCCTAGCCTTAGGATTATGGGTCCTAATGGATTCTTGGTTTTAAAGATAAAGATTGGAGTTTTTGTGTTTTTTGGAGTACTGTTGTATAACCATAAAATAGCAAGGAATGTTGGAGAAGCAATGTCTGCATTAGGAGGGACATTAGATTAGATGATCTGAGGCCCCTTTCCAGCTCTTAAAGCTTATAACTCCATTTGATTAATGATATCACTAACAATTTTTAAGTATCTTTATTAAACAAAGAAAAACTGCAAAAACAAATTGTACCTTTTTCCTAAGACCACTGCTTTAAAGTGCTGTCTTATCTTTGGCTCGAGAATCATTTATTTTACTTTGGAAGGTCTTTCAGGACAACTTGAGCAATCTTCTCAGGTGAGGAGTATATATGGGCAAAACATTAGTAATGGCATTTAAAAGATGTCCAGAACCACCAGTTACAAGAGACACAGCTGTGGGACAGGGATTCACACCTGTTTTTCTGGGTGTGGATTCTCAAATAGTTTGAAGACTTGGTTGTACATTTTTAGCTCATTGTCTTTCCTGGTCAGTCTATAGTCTTCATATCACACGCATAGTGTTTGCTGATGGAAAGCTGAATGAGATTCTGCTTGTAGATATTTAACAGAAAGTTCAAAAAAAGAGCTCTTATGCATAGACTGGTGCATTGGTTTCAGAGGTGCGTTGGGGACACGTTTTCAGCCAGGCCTGGTCATCTACCTGGTAACACCACCTTGTTCTTCACTGAACAGCTGCTCTGTTTCTTTGCTTTTGACACCCACAGTGCTTCCCATTAATTGTAACACTCCACAACTTTCATGGTGGATATTTGAAAAAAATCCTCTAAAGGGCTTTCTCATTTAGACTCTGTTGACTTTTTCTTCCATGCTATTTAGTAAGTTCATTAATTTCTTCTGTGTGTTATCTAGCACTTCCTGTGGGACCTCATTGTGTTTTTTAAATTCTTTAATATGTTCTTCCTTCTGATCCAAGCCAGCATTCCCTTTATTCAGACACCCTATAACATGCCCAGTTTTCAGTCTAGACTGTCTGCCTTCTCCATCTATTCAGCTAGTACCAACTTCAGGTTATCTAGTGCATGAAAATACTGCTTTGTTTATTCCCAAGAGACAGAAAGCTGTAATAATAATGCACATTCATCTCTGTCCTTAGTGACAACATTCAGTTGTTCATGCAATGACTACCTACATACTGGCATGAAGGCTTGCCTTTTCCATTGCATTAAAAGGTGAACTTGTCTTTTACTCCAGTGCTGCGATTTTCCTTCTAAGTTTAGTTGCTCCATTTTCTGCAGCCCCAGCTTCCGGCAAAGGACAATCTTGTGGTCTTAAAGCATGGTTAGGAGATCTCTTGAGTTCTTGGCTTAAGTGTAATTCCTTGTCATATAAACATTGATCCTCTTTCCCAAAGACACAGTTTCTGTTTATTTCTGTTTCAATGCCAAAATGACATACCTGTCTCTTCCTCAAGAGATATCACTACATTTTTTAAATAGTACTTATTGATTATGCTATTACAGTTGTCCCATTTTTTTCTCCTCTTCTATCCACCCTGTACCTCCCCATCCCACCATCATTCCCCCAACTTAGTTCATGTCCATAGGTCATACATATAAGTTCTTTGGCTTCTCCATTTCCTATACTATTCTTAACCTCCCCCTGTCTATTTTCTACCTACCATTTATGCCTCTTATTCCATTTCTACCCCCTCTCCCTCCTGGTTGGTAACCCTCCATGTGATCTCCATTTCTGTGAATGTGTTCCTGTTCTAGGTCTTTGCCTAGTTCATTTTTGTATTTGTTTTTAGGTTCAGTTGTTGTTAGTTGTGAGTTTGTTGTCATTTTACTGTTCATAGTTTTGATCATCTTCTTTTTCTTAGACAAGTCCCTTTAACATTTCTTATAATAAGGGCTTGGTGATGATGAACTCCTTGAGCTTGGCCTTATCTGGGAAGCACTTTATCTGCCCTTCCATTCTAAATGATAGCTTTGCTGAATAGAGTAATCTTGGATTGTAGGTCGTTGCTGTTCATGACTTTGAATACTTCTTTCCAGCCCCTTCTTGCTTGCAATGTTCCTTTTGAGAAATCAGCTTATAGTCTTATGGGAACTCCTTTGTAGGTAACACTCTCCTTTTCTCTTGTTGCCTTTAAAGGTTCTCTCCTTATGTTTAACCTTGGGTAATGTAATTATGATGTGCCTTGGTATGTGCTTCCTTGGATCCAATTTTTTGGGATTCTCTCAGCTTCTTGGACTTCCTGGAAGTTTATTTCCTTTACCAGATTAGGAAAGTTCTCCTTCATTATGTTTTCAATTTCTTTAATTCCTCTTCTCCTTCTGGAATCCCTATGGTTTGGATGTTGGAACATTTAAAGTTGTTCCAGAGGTTCTTAAGCCTCTAGTCTCTCCTCATTTTATTGAATTCTTATTTCTTCATTCTTTTCCCATTGAATGTTTATTTCGTCCTTCTCCAAATCATTGATATGAGTCCTGGTTTCTTTCCTGTCACTATTGGTTCTTTATACATTTTCCTTTATTTCATGTTTCATAGCCTTCACTTTTTCCTCTATTTTGCAACCATACTCAACCAATTCTGTGAGCATCCTGCTTACTAGTGTTTTAAACTCTGCATCTGATAGGTTGGCTGTTTCTTCATTGCTTAGTTGTATTTTGGGGGGGTTTGATCTATTCTTTCATTTGGGCCATATTTTTTTTGTCTCAGTAAGCCAGTTACATAGTAAGGGGCAGAGCCTTAGATATTTGCAAAGTTGCTGCAGTGTGTTGCTGTATGTGGGGGAGGGATCAGAGAGGGAACAATGCTGCTTGCTTAGCTCTTGCTCTGCTTTTAGTCACTTTCTCCATATCCCACAAGCAAATGGGGCCCTTCTGGTGCTGATTCCTGGGTGGGTGGTTTTGTGTATGTTCTCGGACTCTGTGGGTCTCTCCAATAAGCTGTCCTGGGAGTTGGAGTTTCTTCTGCCGCTGCAATCCCTACAGATTTTTACAGCCAGAGGTTTTTGAAGCTTTATTTTCCTGCACTGGAACCCTGGATTGTGTGGTCTGTCTCACTTCCCAGTTCTTCCTCCTGGTTTTTCCTGCTCCACCAGCTGCCACCTGGACTGCCTCGGTCTTCTAGCCACCCCCTTGTCCTAAGTCCTTTCCACCCAGGCTGCCTCTCTCCGCCCCATTGCTGGTCTGGATGAATGTTTCTTTTTTAACTCTTTGGTTGTTGGACTTCCATACAGTTCAATTTTCTGACAGTTCTGGTTATTTTTTTATTTTAAATTTGTTTTTGTCCTTCTTTTGGTTGTGTGAGGACGCAAAATGTGTCTGCCTACTCCTTCATCTTGTCTGGAAGTCTTCAAGATATAACTGCTTTTAAAAGCTGATTTAATTCCCCTGTCATGCTCTTTTTTTTTTTTCCAGTAGTTTCTCTACAGCAAGAGCCTTCTTCTTCATTGCAACATATTCCAATTCTCTTACCTTGTCATAGAAAGTCACATATTTTTCTTTACTAGTGCTTGGTTTTCTGTTTCCTTTTCCTGAGATGTTTCTACAGTTTTTTAATTTTCCTGTTCGATTTTCCAAATGTTGACTTCAAAAATCAGTAGTCTGTCTTTCAGGTTGTTTACTGCCTTCCTTAAGAGTTATTTTCATTATTTTATTAGTGAAATTTTTACTTAAAGAAAGGAATTTAATTTGACTTTGTGCTGATTCCTTCTCCAGATTCTGATTGTTGGCAATGAGATTGATACCATGGTTTAAGCTGCTCCATCTCATTATTTTATTTTCAGCATCAGACTGTGCTTGTTGCCCTCTCAATGCTTCTCCCACGGATGTACTTTGTGGAAGAACTTTTTCATTTTCTGCCACCTTATCATTTTGCTTCACAATATTGGGATTCAGTTCACATTTTTCAGTTTTTTTCTTTCTCTCATTTGTCTGGTCTTGTTCTCTCCTTGAACATCTCTTATTTTGTACAGAAGATAATTTTTTCTTGAGGGATATAATTCTAATTTCAAGACCTTTGATCTTCTTGGTAGACTGTTATATTTCTGTTGTAGAATTTGAATAGATTTTTGCATTATCATAAATTTTAGAATCATCAGATTCTCTGATTCCCAAGCCATGCTGCTGTAAAAGATGTTCGAGTTGTCGATTTTTTCTTCATATTCAGTTACTTTATCTTGATACCTTTGCCTTCTGTCACTTTTTGTTCATGAACATTCTGCACTATTGCCATTTCAAGTTGATGACTATCAATATTCTTGTTTTTCTTTTATTCAGGTTTCTCGATGTTATATTGAAGTCTGTAGAATTCATGGTCATCATAGGTGTTCGCTGTGAAAGGGAGCAAAACGTCTCCAATGGCTAACTTCAGCCTCAAGTGTTATAGCTTTATTTGACAGTGGTTATTTCCTGTTGTGATGAAATCAGGTCAAGAAAGTCCATATCATCTCTGTTGTGAGCTGATGCAGGAGTTGATGGTACATGGCCGGCTCCAGAATTTCCTGACTGAATGGTTGGCTGTAACTTTGCAACTTTTTCTTTACCACCATCTGTCTTTTTTAAAGGGATTGATTTCTAAGTCTTTCTGTTGTAAGCAGCAGATGCATGAGGGTTGATGTCACCACCCAAAGAAAGTGATGCAGGAGTTGATGGTACAAGGCCAGCTCTAGAATTTCCTGACTGAGTGGCTGACTGCAGCTTCTGTGACTTAGTCTAATTTCAGCACCTGGGAGCTGGAAGACCTGGCCTGGGCCTAATTAGGGACTCTTCTCCAGTGACACATTGCCAGCAGGCCTCCCCTGCTTCCTCTGTCTCAGAAAATCCACACCACCTTTGACTTTCTTGTCACACAGGTCATGTTGTCCAGCAGCTTGTGGTTTCCATGCCACACTTTTTTTTACATTTGAAGTTGAATTCACACAATGACACACATCATCTTAAGACCACAAGTGGGCATATTTAGGCAAATGTCCATGCCTGTGCATCACGCCTACACTGGTAATCTTTCCATTGCCGCTTATGATGCCCACTCCTCCAGAGCTGTCATTAGCGAGAGTTGCCTCAGAGTCACCCTACAGGATGGTCTTGTGAGGCCTGCTCTGATCACTGGTCTAGGAGTTGATAAAGTAGAGAAGTTACAAGTTTTGAACTATCATTCAAATAGCTTTTGAGATCTTGGCAGAGTTTTCAGTCACATTACTACTAACCTGGCTCTAAGTACCATTAGGGAAAGCTGGATAACTGTAAATGCAAATTTTGTCTAATAGTTAGTAGTAACTTAAAATATTTTATCTCATCCTTCTCTGTTCTGGCCCTTAATCCTATAGTCGCAAGGATCCAGAACTCAGAGTGTGGAGATAAAAACAGACACTGAAGGTAAAATTAAAGGTAAGTGTTTGAATAAAAATTTTATACTAGGAATGAAAGATGCTCAAATATGTTAGATTTTTTAAAAACTTTTGTCAATACTGTACTACTTGATCAGAGTATTAAATCCTGCTAAGTATAAGCACCATGAGGTCAAGGTTTTTAATATGCTTTGTTCTCTAATGTTCTACTCCCACAGTTAGAAATGAACCTATAGCATAGAAGGACTTAGTAGTTGAATGAAGGATGAATAAAATTGTTACTTAGCTCAACATGTAGTATTGGCTGAAATTATTAAATTCATTTTAATAGCTTCTAGTGTACATTTCTTTGCACAAAATAGAGACTTCATAGGTATTTGTTGAAAGAATCCATTTATATAAGGTACATTATTTACCTTCTTTATTTTAGCTAAGGAATATTGTAGAACGTTATTTGCCTATGAAGGTGCTAATGAAGATGAACTTACTTTTAAGGAGGGAGAGATAATCCACTTGATAAGTAAGGTAAGATCTTTCTCTGTTCTTCACTGAATCGTATCGTATAATTTATTCATAGAAATATTTCTCTATACTCTTCCATTTCCTCTAGCATGTGAGCTTTAGAAGAGCTGGGACTTTCTCTTATTTATTTCTGTGTCCTGAGAACCTTCACATAGTCACATAGTGAGTGCTCAGAGAGGGTTTTGTTTTGTTTTTAAATTTTCACTCTTTTTGTTATAATATATTGGAAAATTACCATCATGTTGTGTTTTTCCCTCTAACCCTAACCCTCTCCATGTTTATCTTCTTTCTCTTTTATCTCAATCCATTTTTTCCCACCTAATGTTTGTTGCATTGTTTTTAATAGAAAAAAACAAGGAATAATAAGGAAATAATTTAAATGTCCATCAACATGTAAATGCTTATGAAACTATATACTGTGGGAAATAGCGCAGCTATTTCAAAGAATGAGATAGTTTTATAACTTGGAAAAAGAAAACTCAGTATTATTATTGGGGTATGGACAGAATCCTATAATTAGTATTTTGTAATACAGCAAAATTATAAATATTTTGTACTTTTGGTGTAATTCTATTGTATAGTTTTTGAAATTTCTTCCCACCCCCCTCTTTTTTTAATCCTTACCCAAGGACATGTTTATTGATTTTAGCAAGAGGAGGAGGGAAGGAGAGAACCATGGATTGGTTCTCTTGTATGCGCCCTGACCAGGGACCAAACCAGTAGCCTAGACATGTGCCCCTAGACAGGAATCGAACCCACAATGCTTACGCCTGTGGGAGGTCACTCCAACCAACTGAGCCACATTGGCCAGGGCTCCATTGTTTTAAATTAACAATCAGGTGGTTCACTGTATGCCATTTTGAATATTCACACAGTTTTGACTAATTTCTCATGGAAGGATGGCATTTGGAAGGAGTTGAAAAAGAGCCTATTAATTTCTAATGCATGTGAATAATATCATTTAATATTTAGTATATAAAATGTTGGGAAGATTGTTAAGTAAGATACAGTTTGGTAATTCATATTCTCTGTTCACCCTCTCTGTTTTCTTTCCTTTTTATTTTCTCCTATCCAACAACTTTTTTTTTTAATCCTCATCCAAGGATATGTTTTATTACTGATTTTAGAGAGAGGCAGAGAGACATCAGTGTGAGAAAAACATCTATTGGTTGTCTCCCGTATCCCCCCTGGGAATCAAAACTGAAACCTTTTAGTGTACAGGATGGCATTCCAACCAACCGAGTCACCCAGCCAGGGCATCCAAGAACTTTTTATCCTTGTAAATTAAATTTAAAGTTACCTAACTTATTTTTTAAAAAATTAGCACTGGCTGGTATGGCTCATTGGATTGAGCACCAGCCTGTAAACCTAAAAGGTCACCAGTTCGATTTCCAGTCCAGGGCTCATACCTGGGTTTTGGGCCAGGTCCCCAGTTGGGGGCATACAAGAGGCAACCAATCACACATTAATGTTTCTCTCCTGTTTTTCTCCCTTCCTTCCCCTCTTTCTAAGAATAAATAAAATCTTTTAAAAAAATTAAGGCCAATTTTATAACTACTGCTAGAAATATTTGTAATTTTTCCCCCTTATTTAAAGATAATCCATACAATCTTAATTCTTCATTTTGCATTTTAGGAGACTGGAGAAGCTGGCTGGTGGAAGGGTGAACTTAATGGTAAAGAGGGAGTATTTCCAGACAATTTTGCCGTTCAGATAAATGAACTGGATAAGGACTTTCCAGTAAGCTTTTATTTTTTAATGGTGATAATAGTTTAAAGAACCTCTAGCCAATATTTCTTTGTAAACAGAGTTTTTATATTGTTACTGAATAGTTTTATGAGAGTTTTAGATTCATGTCTTCAGGTAACTTACTTGAATTATTGTAAAAACAAAACACTATTTCAGTTCTGTGCTTCATTCCTGTTTTTTCCCCCATTGATTATAGTAGAGAGTAACCTTAGATTCATTATTATAATTAAAAGGAAAAAAAGCTGGCCATGTTAGTTAGACAAATTAGCACTTGCCTAGAAAAAATTGCATTTTTATTTAATTTTGTTGAAAATAAGGCAGTTTCTACCTTATTATTATTTTCTTAGTGGATTTTGTGGAGAAAAAGAAGCAGTCTTCACCTCCTTATAGGATTTAATATGTCTATTTTATTTCTTATGGTGAATGAAGTGAGACTGAGTTTCATCTGTGATCTTTTGATTTTCTACAACATGATCCCTTTTTTCCTCCTATAGAGTGATGGATATAACTGAGTTTTTAAATAAAGTAGAGGGAAAGGGAGTTAGAGAGCAGACACACAGCAAGACAATCTACCATATTTGATTTACGCCAGGGCAGAAATCTGTAATCTTTTCAGTCTTTCATTTAGGTCAGTAAATTATTAGAGCTTACTCTGTGGAGGCTTACATCATCCTAGGCCCTTCCTTTGCTGGATTTGATTCACTATTGATTCAGTCTTTAGTGTGCTTTATTTTTTTATACTCTTCTTAATGAACACACATTATTGATTATTAGTTATTTTTAATTTGGAAAAACCAAATTCACATACTTAGAAATGTGTCTCAAGCTTTTGAACACATTAAGTGGGCTCTTATAGATGACTCCTTGCAAGTCTAAGAATTTAAACAAAGTGAGGAAAAACAGACCTGTGCCTTTATCTTCTCTTTGAGAGTGAAGAGTCAAACATGAAAGCTAGATATATTTATTAGATACTTTGTTTTTCATTTAAAAACAAAGTCTTTTTCTCTGCCTTTCCTTGGTACCCCTCCCTCCCTACCCAACTTAGCTGTTAAAGAAGGTAAAATGGTGCTAGGAGTCTTAAGCTGTGGGAGGGAAGACAGAACACTTTTGTTGATCATTAAGAATTTGTAGGTTTATCTTACAGGGATAAATGTTGAAATACTTGAATTTTTATCAAGGAGGTATTTGTTCTAATAGATAAATTTTTGTCGGTGACCTTATGTGGCATTGTCAGGATTTATTTCGTAATTTTTAGCAGGGAGGGATTAAGGAGAGATATTTATATACTTTTGATTTAAATGACCAGAACTTAACTGCATTTAATATTTAAGTGTTCAACTATTTTTACCATTATTACTTTAATAGAAACCAAAGAAACCACCACCTCCTGCTAAGGGTCCAGGTATGTAAGAAAAACATTACTCAGTTTGCTGTTCATATCTTTATGTTCTAAAATTATGAAATTGGGTCTAATATATGTGTTATATACCAATTTTTAGAAATATGTAAAAATTGAGTGTTGACATACATTAATATCGGTTAGTATTTGTTTAAGTACAAGGCATATAAAATAGGAATCTTGAAATAATTTGTATGCTTTCGCTCTATGTCATTTTGAGTTAAGAGAATTGACTAAGTTTACACCTGCTAAGAAAACTTAATATATTGACCTGACAAACTTTATTTCCTATGGTTTCAGATGAAAACAATTTGTTAATGTTGCAAACAAAAACTGATTTATGTATTCTTCCTTAAGAGAACGTGCTAGGGAATTAAACAAATTAGAAGAGTTTAGTTTTTAAAGACCATTGAATTAAACAAACCTAGAAGAGTTTTCTAGAGTTAACTTTTTATAATCTAGCTCTTTGTGTATTTGTTAATTTCCAGCCTCCAATTTCTGATTTTTTTAAATATAGTACAATTTTTTTTCTTGTAAGATTTGCTTTCTTTAGAATAATGTAAGTTCTTTCCTTCTCAATGATTTTAGCTTTGTAGTTGCTGACCTAATCCCAAAAAAGGAAAACACAAGTTAAAAGTAATTTTTATATAAGACAGTGTTGAAGGCTTTTTGGAAACTAGTTAAATTGGGATTACAAAGTTAATTAAAATTATATAAAATAAAACATTTAATTGTCCACAGTCACAATAGGAGTATTTCAAGTCTCAATAGTCAATATGGGACAGCATAACAGATAGACAGATAGATAGATAGATGATAGAATATTTCTGTCATCATTGTTAGTTCTTGAGGAGAGAGGTGGTGTAACAGATGTGAACACTTTCATTTGACAAAGAACTGAGATTACAGAGTTACTATTTACTCATGCTGTGACAGGTATAGCACTAGATTCAGCCTAGTGATTTCTGTTACATTGTTCTTTCTCTTAAACCATGTTTTAATCTGATGTTATTTTTTAACTAGCCGTTAGTTTGTAGTATAATTGTTTTTGTGCTCTAAAGCGATTTTTTTTAAGTATTAACTTTGTTTTTTTCTTAGCCCCAAAACCTGAACTGATAGCTGCAGAGAAAAAGTGTTTTCCTATAAAGCCTGAAGAAAGAGGTATGGCTAATCTTTTCACTTTTAGAAAAATAACTATTTTTTGTCATTGTAAAGAAAAACATCTCTCCACACTCAGTCACTTACACTGATACTAAGAAATGTTCAGTATTTACTTTGCAAATGCTTGGTGTTTTCTGGGAGGAAGTAGTTTGTCAAGATCCATAGGAAATTAAGATTTTACTCAGCCCTGGCTGGTGTGGCTCAGTTGGTTAGAGTGTCATGCCGTAACCAAAAGTTTGCGGGTTCAGTTCCTGGTCAGGACATGTGTGATCCCTGGTCCAGGCGTGTGCAGAAGGCAACTATTCAGTGCTTCTCTCTTGCATCACTGTTTCTCTGTCTCCCTTTCTCTCTAAAAACAGTGAAAAAAATGTCCTCATGTAAGAATTAAAATAAATAATAAAAAAAGATTTTATTCAAACTGATACCAATTTACATTCATTAAAATGTTAAACTATTTCTTTAGTAAGGATATAGTACTTAATCATAGTTATTTTAAATAATGTATAAGAAAACTAAGCATACACAGTTATACTTCTGTTATTTTTATAGTGCTTCAGTTGAGGTAAATTTTAAAAATTTCTTAAGGATAAATGTGTTATAATTTAAAACATGGAAGTGATTTATTATGTATTGTTTCATTTTCAGTGCATTTATTTGCCATGTAAACTTAGTTATTCCAAGCTATGTATTTTATTAAAAAACATTACTTATTTTGTATCATTATTTATTAATTTGGAGAATATACCTCCTTTGTACAGAAAGATCTGGAATGGTTATATCAGGTACATGAAGCTATATATACATGCAAAAACTTGAATACTATTTTAGAATGGTTTTGTTTTTACTGCTTGTCTTTGTCTTACCTAAATTGTGGCTGACTTCTCATAACTGATTTCTCCTACTTTAGTTCCTTGTCTGGTTTATATTTTACATCTTTGTAGTACTCGTTTTCTTAATAGACTTTTTTAGAACAGTTTTAGATTGAAGGAAATTTGAGCAGAAGGCAAAGTTCCTGTATACTCCCTGCCCCCACACATACACAAACTTCCCCACTATTGAAAACCCGCATCAGAGTGGTACATTTGTTACAATCAGCGCACCTCCATTAACACATCATTACCATCCAAAGATTATAGTTTTCATTAGGTTTCACTTCTAGTGTTGTACGTTTTATGATTTGGACAAATGTGGAATTTGACAAATGTATACTTGTGATAATATATAGAATAGTCCACTGCCCTAAAAATCCTCCCTGCTCTACCTTTTCATTTCTTCCTTTCCCCAGTCCCTGGCAAATGCTGATACTTTTATTGCCTCTATAATCTTGCCTTTTTCAGAATGTCATATGGTTGTAATCATACATTGTGTAGGCTTTTCACATTGGCTTTTTTCACTTGGTAATATGTCTTAAGTTACTTCAGCTCTTTTCAGAGTTTAATGGCTCATTTCTTTTTAGTGCTAATTAATATTCTATTGTTTGGGGCCATTCACCTACTGGAAGGATATCTTGGTTGCTTCCACTCTCTGGCAGTTATGAATAAAGCTGCTCTAAACATCTCTATGCATGTTTTTGTCTGTACGTAAGTTTTCAGTTCACCATGTTAAATACCAAGGAGTATTGTCAGATCATAAGGTAAGAATATTTTTAGTTTTCTAAGAAATCACCAAACTGTCTTCCAAAGTGTATATACCATTTTGCATTCCCACCAACAATTGAGAGCTCCCATTGCTCCACATCCTGGCTAATATTTGGTGTTGTCAGGAACTGATCCCATATTACATTTTTGTTACCATCTTCTACCATTTTTACTGACTAAATGCAGCAACCACACTCTTTTTCCTGAATATGTTATGCACCTTTATAGCTTTATTTCGTTCTCATTATTTGAGCTCTGCGTGGAAGGGTTTTTTTATATTATCTTTTTTTTTTACATTTAAGAATTTTTTATTTATGATGTAAAAATAATTTGTACTTAATAAAAGCATTTCTTAATATCAGATCAGTCCTTTGTGTTATCACCATTGTTAGGTCCAATTCTTGGATCACTAGTACTTGGTTACAATAGCTGTCCTACATGAAACTCAAGTACAAAGATATGTAGAAGTATGTTGCTGGCTTCATCATCTACATTATGATATTCTTTTTATAGGCCCTCTCCATCAAGTAGATAGTGTATTAAAATTCAGATACTGACTTCTCATATTTTCTGAAATCAGTGAGTTGATTCTATAATCAAAATTAATGAAGATGCATTTTTATTACATTTATCTCCCAAAATTCTGGCCACAATGAGTAGCAGGGACTGAATTTTTCCTCCTAAATTATAAAATCTAGGAAACTGGACAAAATGTCAAAATACTTGATACAATTTCAGATACTGAACAACAGGTAGCATAGGATTGTTATCACTGGGAGGAGTTTTCAAAGAAACCAATGAGGCAAACCCTAAAATTATCCCCAGCTTATTGTGTAGAAACATTTTACAGGCAACAGGAAAGAGGAAGCCAGACAGAACTTAGTTTTTCTGCAGAGTTGAGAAGATTGGGGTTTAGGGAGGCCAAAGCAGCTATAGTGTGTGGGGCAGAATGCCAGAATGGAAGGTAACTATGCAGAGAGAGCACTGAGAGATCCTATAGAACTTACCATGAGGCTTCCTTTGGCTGAGTACTAGCTTACACACATGTGTAAGAAAACTTTCATAGCTGGAGAGATAAGTGCTGGAAAGCATTTGGTGAGGCAGTTTCTGGAACTCACAGAAAGTTTGTTCCTATAATCCACAGTGGAAAGAACTCATAAGGCATTGGATAGATTTATAAAATGGTATTTTAACTTACTAAAGGCTAATCTGCACCTACCTTGGAAACAGATGAAACTAACTTTAGAACAAAATTCAGTGGAATATGAAAGAACATAGGCATACCTAATTTCATTGCGCTTGGCTTTATTGTGCTTCACAGATGTTGCATTCTTTTACAAATTGAAGGCAATCTCCTCCACCAACAAAGATTACAACTTGCTTTGTGGTAGTGATTGCTTTATTGTGGTGGTTTGGAACTGAACTCACAATATCTCCAAGGTGTGCCTGTATAACAACATGTAGCACTGAAGAGTATAAAATTCACATTGTCCATTATCTGGTCAAAAATTACCAAGTATATTGAAGGACCCCTGGACATGGTCAGTGGTGTGGGGACTGACTATAGAAATGGGTGATGGGCTGAGTGGAAGAGTGTGAAGGGGGAAGAAGTGGGATAACTATACTAGCATAAACAACAAAAGATTTTTTAAAAATTATTAGATAGGCAAAAAAAAAAAAAAGAAAATAGTAACCCCTATAACTCAAAGAAAAATCAGTCAATTTAATGACATGTAGAAATGGTAAGATAATAGTGGAAGTAGTAGCAAGGACATTAAAACAGCCATTATAAATGTATTTCATGGTTTAAGAAAGTAGAAGAAATTTGAACATGATGGTGAGAGAGTGGAAAATATAAAAAGAAAATCCAAACTGAAATTTTGTGGACGAGGAGTACAATATCTGAAATGAAAAACACTAGGTAGAATTTCCAGGAAATTGGAGAGAAGAAAATATTAATGGGTTAGAAGATAAAGCAATAGACATTATCTAAAATGTATAGAAAAAACATCTAGGAAAAAAATGAACAGAGCATTGGTGACTTGAGAGACAGTACAAGTTGATTTTAGTTATGTGTAATTGGAGTCCCTGAAGCAATGGACAGACAGTAGGAATAGCACAAAATATTGTAAGAAGTAATGGATGATAAAGTATCAGATCTGATGAAAACTATAAGCCCACAGATCCAAGAAGCTTAGTGAACTCCAAGCAAAAGAAACATAAAAGGCCCTGGTAGGGTAGTTCAGTTGCTTAGAGCATCCTTCCAATACACCAAGGTTCTGGGTTCGACCCTGGTCAAGGCACATACAAGAATCAACTAAT
Source organism: Trachops cirrhosus (assembly GCA_028533065.1). Classification (NCBI taxonomy): domain Eukaryota; kingdom Metazoa; phylum Chordata; class Mammalia; order Chiroptera; family Phyllostomidae; genus Trachops; species Trachops cirrhosus. The sequence goes on from CM052541.1 coordinate 107,195,383, forward strand.
GAATACATAAATAAATGGAACAACAAAAAAGAAACCACCTTAAGGCACATTTTAATGAATTTGATAAAAAAGCAGTGACAAAGAGAAAAGCATAAAGTCAAAAAGAAAACTGTCAGCCTTGACTTGTCTACCTAGCAAAAATAGCTTTCAGGAAATAGAGACAAAATAAAAACTTCTAGACAAAATCTGAGAGAACTTATGATCAATAGACTATATATGCTACATAAGAAATGTTACAGGGTTTTTTGTTTTATTTTGGAGAAGGAAAATGATGCTAGATAGGTATTCAGATGTACACAAAGTAATGAGGAATGCCAGAAATGGCAACTTTGTGAGTAAATAGAAGACGTTTGTTTTCTTATTATTAAATTTTAACACTAGAACTCTTCACTGAAAAGACTTTAAAATTGATTTGAATGTGTTGGTTTCAGAGTTTAAGTGTGCACATACAAGAATTGTTTTACAAGTGAAACAAGAGGAAGCTATAATGAGGGATACTTATTATTTTTTCAAAAAGGTCTCATTAACCTCACATGGCTTTAATAGATCTGGTGCAAGGAATAGGGAAAATGAATTGGTTCTTTTTTTTAATTTTTATTTGATCAATTTGAGAGAGAGAGAAATATTGATTTGTTGTTCCACTTATTGATATATTTATTGGTTGAGTCTTGTATGTGCCCTGATCAGGGATCATACCCACAACTTCTGTGTATTGGGACAGCGCTCTTACCACCTGAACAGCCTGGCCAGGGCCAGGTATAAAGCAAAGTTCTACTCTTGTTCACAGTCCACAGAGCAAGCTTTTTCAAACCATGTCAAGGACCACGCTAAGGAGCCTTAGCCTTCCGACAATAAATACAGTATTTCACCAGTACATATGTTCATGATTTTTATCTCTTTTATGATCTTAATGGTATAGAAGATATGCTTTGAAGAGCTCTGCTGTGTTTGGGAGGGGAGAAAAGGAGCTACTAGAAAACATGCAACTGATCTTCTTACCTTTGACTCTTAAGTGAAAATCATAGGATACTTTAAAAAATTTTAAGAATGGGATTTTTTCATCTTCACTGTCTACTCCTGGCCCCAAGCTGCCATGTGTATCTTCTCACACTCACTTACCAGTTTTTTGCTCCCTATTTTCTCAGCCCGTACCTTGAATGCCAGCCATGCTGTTCCTCAGCAGAGTGATACTGTCAACACTTTGGAGTACAAATTTTTCTCCCGCTTTCTGGGAAAACTTTACTTGGATATACTTTGCATTAATCTACTTTATTCTTGGCACCCTTTCTCATCCTTGGTATGAAATATGTATGACAGGAAGAGATGAACTTGTGTTTATTGTGGAGTGCCACTTAGGGAGGCATATAAATGTGTAGGAAGAATGCAACAGGAGCTCTATCAGGCTTATACAATCAATTAAATTGTACCAGGCACATCCACAGGAAGAACATAATAGGCTGGTGAATCCTAGCCTGGTTCTACTTTTTTATTATTAGAGGCAATGAATCTGTGCTCACTTTACCTTAAGGAGCATTTCTTTTAGAGTTTCTATTTAAGAAATTAGGATCAGCCTTCTTAATTTTCAGTTGATTCCTAAGCAGAATATAACCAGATAATAAAACCCTCCAAGCAGAAACCAAGCACCGATATGTTTATAATGGCATCTAGTTTCCTGATTAGCAATGGGAGGGGAGAGGTGTGCTGATGCATATTCCTTCTTGAGGTTTTTTTCGTTGTTGTTGCTTTTTAGTTTCTACATCTGGCATAGATTTTAGCCTGACATTAAATGGCAGCAAGTTAGAATTGCTAAGAAGTTGTAGTAGTCACATGGTAGAATTTCAGTGATTGAAGGTGTAATTGGATGATTTCTGGGGTTTTCAAGCTCAGCAAATCTTACCCTATCTCCTTGAAAAAGTTTGGGGTTCTACTGACTACTTAAAACTTTGTCTCTTATACAAGGTCATGTGGCTGCTGCCAGTTCCCTTTCAAAGGGGTAGGAGCGTGATTAATTCATTCAGTAATTCACTAATCTAAAAATTAATAAGGAAGGACTGTCAGAGTTCTGTCTTGTGTTATCTTATTCTTAATTTTCTCAGTCATATACATAAAAGCTTCAACCACCATGTGAATACTGCAGATTCCCAGTCAGTATTTGGTTGGATTTATTTACATTTGTTGCTTTCTTTGTGCTTCCATTTGTTTTCATTTTATACATTCTGCTTAAAATATCTATTAATACATAGTTTCCTTTATGGAGAACCTAATGGTGAAACATGTTTTGTCTGAAAAATTTTTTCCTCATCCTTGAAAGATATTTTGCCATAGTTTGAATTCTAAGTTGGCAGAATAGTAGTTCCTAGTATATTACTGACCTGCCTTAAATAGAAGTCTTGATGTATCTACTTTACAACTTTTCTTAGGAGCATACTCTTCTTTCAGTGAGCCAATAAATGGAATGCTTAATTTATAGAATAAAAACTTTATGAAATTTGAATTATGATAATAAAGATGGATTTTCCAATTTATATACTAGCTGTGGATTCTTAAATCAGTATTCTTCGTATTGCAGAATGTTAGAAACCAGTGGTCACAATATGCTTTTAAATTGTTACGTAGTCTCAAACCTTGGTGTAATACACTTCACTTTACTGAGGAATTTAAATCAAGGTACATATTTTTAAGATCATTTAAAGTTGTTTATTATTGGAGGTACTAAACTCAAATGCCTTTTAATCTGTGGCACAATATGTAATACATGGACATTGAGTTGAGAGCTGTGGCAACACTCTATTGTATTTCATATTTAGTGTGATTACCAGAAAGTAAATGATACTTATCTCTAATGTTATACAAAGAGCATTTTGATATGCCACTCTAATATGTCACTCCACATTGAACCTAAAAATAATCTTGACATCTTAAGAAGTAGCAAATTATATTTATAACCACACCTGAAACAGACTTAACAAATGTTAAACATACAGTAACATAAATTTAATCAGTTATGTATGAGGTAACTTGCTTCTGCTAGTTACTAAGAAGATTAAAAATTATCTTTTCACTTTTGAAAATGATATTCTGACAATTGCTAGTTGAAGAGTTAATAGGTATTAACTATTGTGAATATGCAGAGACGTAGAAAATAAACAGAATGTGTTGACTAGAAAAGCAGAGGTGAACTTCTGGTCAAGATGAAGGCATAGGCAGAACACACTTCACCTCCTTTCACATAAGAAGGATTACAACTAACCGTAAAACAAAATACAGCTAGAGCTGCCAGAAAATCTAACTGTGTGGAAGCCCAACAACCAAGGATTTAAAGAAGACATATTCATCCAGACAGGTAGAAGGAGCAGAGACAGGAAACTGGGACAGAGAGGACATGATGTAGCAGCAGCAGTGAGTTAGCAGCAGCAGTGGAATGGGCATTCCCACATTAGGGATACATGGGGAGCCATCCCCAAACCAGACTGCACACCCCAGGGTTCCAGCACCAGGAAAAATAAAGCCTCATAACTTCTCGCTGTAAAAACCAGTGGGGGTGGGGGTGGCAGAAGAAACTGCCAGTCTCTCCATAGGGTCCTCTTAAGGGACCCACATGGTCCTAGAATATACACAAGCCCACCCACTCTATACACAACTGTGGAAACAGCTTGAGGGGTGCCAGTCGCATCAGTGACTGGAAGCAGGGCAAGTGCCAAACAAACCCCCAGCAGTCAGGCAGTGTCATTGCCCCCTCTTCGATTCCTCTCCCACATACAAAGCCACGAAGTGGGTTGCCCTGCCCTGGCAGTTACATAAGGCTCCATCCACCCCATACAACGTAACAGGTACCAAGACCGAGAGTCAAAGCAGCTCTACCTAATACACAGAAACAAACACAAGGAAGTTGCCAAGTTGAGGAGGCAAAGAAACATGGCCCAAATGAAAGAACAGAACAAAACCCCAGTAAAAGAACTAAACAGAGATAGCCAACCTATCGGATGCAGAGTTGAAAACACAGATAATGAGGATGCTTAGAGATTTCACTGAGTATGACAAAAGCATAAGGGAAGAAATGAAGGCTACACTAAGTGAAATAAAGAAAAATCCACTGGGAAGCAACAGTGAAGAGAAGCAAACTAGTATTCACATCAATGAATTGGAACATAAGGAAAAAATAACCAGAACAGAATGAAGAAACAGGAATTCAAAAAAATGAGGACAAGATAAGGACATCTCCAAAAGTGTCAACATCCAAATCAGAGATGCCAGAAGAGGAGGAAGAGCAAGAAACTGAAAACTTATTTGAAAAAATTATGGAAGAAAACTTCCTTAATTTGGTGAAGGAAATAGACATGTCTAGGAAATGCAGAGAGTCCCAAACAAGTAGGATCCAAAGAGGACCACTTCAAGACATACTACAATTAAAATGCCAAGGTTAAAGATAGAAAAATCTTAAAAGCAGCAAGAGAAAAGCAGAGAGTAACCTACAAAGGAGTTCCCATAAGACTCTCAGCTGATTTTTCAAAAGAGACTTTGCAGGCAAGAAGGGACTAGCAAGAAGTATTCAAAGTGTTGAAAAGCAAGGACCTACAACCTAGAATACTCTATCCAACAAAGCTATGGTTTAGAATTGAAGGGCAGGAAAGTGCCTCCCAGGCAAGGTAAAACTAAAGGAGTTCATCATCACCAAGACTTTATTATATGAAATGTTAAAGGAACTTATTTAAGAAAAAAAGATCAACTCTGGCTGGTGTAGCTCAGTGGATTGTGCATGGGCCGCGAACCAAAGGGTCACCAGTTTGATTCCCAGTCAGGGCACATACCTAGATCATGGGCCAGGTCCGTGGGGGCCACATGAGAGGCAACCACACATTGATGTTTCTCTCCTTCTCTTTTTACCTCCCTTCCAATAAATAGATAGATAAATAAATAAATATCAAAACCATGAACATTAAAAAGGCAACAACTGAATCTAAAAAACAAAACTAGACAAACAACCAGAACAGGAACAGAATCATAGATATGGAGATCATCTGGAGGGATATTGGCAGGGAATGGGAAAGAGGAGAGTGGGAGGAATAAGAAGCATAATTGGTAGGTACAAAATAGGGGAATGTTAAGAATAGTGTAGGAAATGGAGAAGCCAAAGAACTTATATGTACAACCCATGGACATGAACTGAGTGGGGGGATTGCTGGAGATAAGGGGAGTAACAGGCGGAAGTTGGCAAAGGGGGGAAAATTGGGACAACTGTAATAGCATAGTCAATAAAATATGCTGAAAGGAAGAGAGAGAAGTGAATTGAAGGTGATTCTATGGAAAGAATATGAAAAGAATGAGAGAAAGCATAGCACATTCAGGAAATGGCTATAGGCACCTCGGAGGAATTTTGAGAAACTAAGCTAGAAAGGTAGCTTGATACACTTCTCTATACTGGTGGCATATAGAATTACCCGGATGTCTAAAAAATATGCTGATGCCTAGAATCCTCTACAAAATTGTTATAGGGTAGGACTGAGGTATTTGTAAAGCTTTCCACATAATTATAATCTGAAGACAAAATTAAGAACTACTTGTATAGTTCATGAAAGGCTTTTCAATGGTATGAGGAGGAGTGTGTTATTTATTTGCCATGCTCCAAAAAGGATTTAAAATAGTGAGAAGGGTTTTAGAATTTATACTATGGAAATAAATAAAGTATATATGTATGTGTTTCCCTTGAATATGTGTATGTCATATACAACACATCATCTTAATGTGTTTGAATGCTTTTGCAATTGGGAAAAATGTTCAGCTTACAGTAGTACAGCCCCCCACTGTATCATGTTCATAGAATACTAGGTTTTTTTTCTTCACATTTACATGGTATAGTACCCTCTCCCTGAAATCTTCTCTTGTCCTCCTTTCAGAAACTTTTAGTGGCTGATTCATTTTTTTTTAGGGTTCAGTAATGATATCCAGCTTAATGTCACCTCCTTGATTCATTTTTTAAAGTAACTCTTATCTAAAAGTAAATATAACTCGTATGTCACATATTAGTTTAGATTTTTTTTGTTACTTTCTCACATGTGGCTAAACTTCATTAAGGCAAAGGGATAGGGAGTTGTGTGTGTGTATGTGAATCTTATTTGACATTGGTTCTGTAGTTCCTTGCGTAATAGGTATATAATGCATAGGTATATGCAATACAGTATTTATTATGTAGTTTAAACATGTGACATGTTCAGATACGTTTTTCTGAAACTTTGTTCTCATGCTATTTAGGTAGGTGTAGTGGTGCTATGGATAAAAGGAAGTTGGGATGTTTTAAGAGCACAGAACAGAAATATCCTTGTACAAACTTACTTAAACAATAGGGAAACAGTCTTAGATAATTGGAAGTCCAGAAGTAGGAGTCACCTGACCTCCCCTCCCCCCAAGTCTATAATTTTATTATGGACTCGGATTATACCTCTCTCTTCATTCTGCCATTCTTAATGTCTACTAAATTAATTCCCCTTGTGGTGACAGTGACAATCAGGGCAACATGATTTCTGGTCTGTTTGATAGGAAAGAGGAAAACTTCTCCACAACCATGGAATCTAAGTCCTTTTCAGTTTTTTGGACCAACTTTGGACACATATGCACTTCTAGACTGATCAGTCTTGTAAAAAGAATGCTGTGCATTTTACTGGCTTGGTGTAATCATATAAAAGCAGGGTATATTTGCATGAATAAAATATATTATCTGCTAAAGATACTGAGATATATTAGGCTGTACAATAAGGAAGGTGGTTTAGGTTTTACATTACATACATCCTGTTGAATGATGGGATCCCAAGGGTTGTGAGGATGGGGAAATGAGATGGGTATGAAATAGAGACAGTTTCTGGTGGAATAATGTGCATGATTTCAGCTTTTGACAGGAAATTTGATATGAATATAGGAAATACAAGATAAACCTTTGCTAAGAGTTTGTGTTAAGCATTTATACATAATCAGGAAGTATTGTGGATCCCAACATTGTAAAATGCAAAGAATACTTCCCAATATACACTTCATTGTAGTCTTTCTGCTAGAGACAAAAGACAAAGATAATCCTGAAAGCAGCCAGAGAATAAGACATACTACTTTTAGATAAGCAAAAATCAGATAGTTGCTTCTCAGTAGGAAAATATGGAAGCCAGAAAATGATGGAATGATGTCAGCAAAGTGTTAAAGGAAATAACTGCTGACATAGATTTATATTGCCAGTGAAAATATCTTCAGAAAAAAGATGAAGTAAAGATGTTTTTAGATCAATTAAATCTGAAAGAATTTATTAACACTAGTATACTTATACTACTGGCAGTATTAAAGGATGTTACTCAAGCAGAAGGGAAATGATTCTAAATGTAAGGTGGGAGATGCAGATATGAAGAGCAACAGGAAGGCTTGGATAGATAGGTGAGTTTAAATACTGACTGTATGAAACATTAATGATGTCTACTGGGCTTTCATAGATGTAAGGGCACAGGACCACAGGGGTGTAAATGGAGTTAAAGTTTTAGCCAGTAGGAAATTTAAATGTGACTTGAATAAGGCAAGGACATGTGTTGTCATCTCTAGACAACTACAAAAATAGAATAATGTATAGTTAGTAAGATAATAGTACAGAGAACATGGAATAATAAAAATACCAAGAAAGCTAGAAAGAGAAAATGAAAACAGACCAAGCAAGAAAAAATAACAAATATTAAGTAACTACAGAAAATATAAGTGGGCTGAATATTCCCACTAAAAGAAAAATTTTAAGACTGAAAAAGAAAAATAAACCCAGCCATATTTTGTTAGCAAGAGACATAGCTAAATGATAAGGATTCAGGAAGGATTAAGTTGAAAGGATGGGCAAAGATATTCCAGGCAAATGTCAATCAAAGGAAAGGTGGTCTAACTGTATATTAATTGCTGACAAAGTTGACTATAGAAAAGGAGAAACATTATTTAATAAAGACATTTATTTAAGTCCATGTGACTTATAAAATAGTTGCCATTGTCGTATAGAAAAGATAAATAATGTTGATTAATTGACATTTATATATAAGAAGTAAATAAATAAATCTTAACCTCTATCTTACATAGTACACAGATTTGAATCCAGAAATAGTTTGATAGGTGCTTGCCTTATGACCAAGGCTGCACTGTAAAGTAGGAGTAGAAGACAGTCGTTTCAATAAATGATACCAAATGAAACTAACTCTACCTTAGAAAATACTTAAGTGTCAATTAATTCCATGTGGATTTTGCTATGAATTTTCTACAAGGTAATAAATATGGGCAAGTATATGTATGCCCTTGGAGTAGGGAGGATTTTTTTTTAAGCCTCACCCAAGGACATTCTTATTGATCTTTGAGGACAAGGGAGGGAGATAGAAATGGAGACAGACAGACAGACATTGATGTGAGAAACATTGATTGGTTGCCTCCTATATGGGCATGGACTGGGGATTGTATACACCCTAACAAGAGACCAAATCCACAATCTAGGCATGTGCCCTGACCAAGAGTCAAACACTACCTTTCAATTTACCTGATGTCATTCCAACCGAGTCACACCTGCCAGGGTGGAAGAATTTCTTTAACAAGATAGATAAGGTACCTACTCTAAGGGAAAAGATTCATTGTACTACATTAAAATAACAAATGCCTATTACAAAGACATTAGGAAGATGAAAAGTTGTAGATATACATATGTACATATATATACATATATATATAAAATTCCTACAGAGACAGCCCAAACATGTAGTTAATAGAATTGAATAGTCACTTTGTCAGTATGAAAAGTTACTCAATTTCATTATCAGGAAGGGAATATAAATGTAAACCAAAGAAAGATTCTCACCAAGATGGGCTAAGTTTTTTTAAAAGACTAATACTACTACATGATAGTGAGGATACAGATTAGCAGAACTCTCACACCCTGTTAGTGGGAACATGTATTGTTATCTAATACGAAGAACTAAATTTGAATCTATTCTATCCTGTTATCCAGCACTTTACTTCTAGTTATAGACCTAGCAGAAGTGTGTGCTCCATAATATGCACCAACAGACTCATTTTTTAAAATTAAGTTTATTGGGGTGATATTGATTAATAAAATTATATGGGCTTTAGGTATACAATTCTATAATACAGTATCCGTATATTGCCAAAAGACCATTTGAGAAAGTTTTTTTTACAGCATTATTCATATTGACTCCCAATTGGAAACAACACAAATGTCTACTAGCAGTTGAATGCATAAGTAAATTGAAGTATTTCATACCAGAAGTCTATATAGCAACAAGTAAATGAACTAGAGTTTCACTTGGCAGCATGAATCATGTATTCCATTGAGGTAAAGTTAAAATATGCAAAAGAGGCCTATGGTGTTAGGAGACACCTTTTGGTAGGAGCACTGGGCTAGTAATTGGGGGAAGAGGCACATGGGGAACTGTAATGTGGCTAGTGTTCAGTTCTTGTCTTGAGTGGTGTTCACTCAGGTGTGTTCATGTGATGATAGCTTCGTGAGCTTTGTACTTAACTGCTTCTGAAAATATGTTCTACTCCAGTTTGTCACTTCAGGGGGATAAATATAGGTATATTTCTGTTGTCCTAAAATCTTCAAAAAGTAGATTCAATTAAGAATATATTGCTACTTTTTAGATACTACGGTGTTGGGTTTTTTTGTTTATTTGGTTTTTTTGAGGTATCTCAAATGACTGATGATAAAGAGTGGAATATTTTATTTTTCTGTCAGAATTTCTGTACTTGTAATCACTCATGCTTTGGTACCAGTATCATTACTTATTTTTTTATTCTTATTCATGCAAGAGGGAACTAACACTCATCTGAATCAATAAATGATTTGATTTGTTACAATGTTGGTAATGTATTGCCATAGTCTATAGTAAATAAGATAGGACATATTCCAGTTATTTTGCTGTATTTTTTAGCTGCTCTGTAGTTGTAGTAGTTTTTAGTAAGAAATTTTTCTATACATTTAGATAATTCCTCCTTTTTACTCTCTCAGTTATAATATCTGTGTATTACACATCTCTTTGGGTGTTTGGATACCTAGCAATAAGATGTTTTTCTGAAATACAAATATTTTCTTATTTTTGGTGAATTCTAGTTAAATTAAAATTCTAATTGAATAGTCACATGCAAAACAATGATGTTGACCCCCTGCTTCATACCATATACAATATTTGACTGGAAGTTGAATATTCACTTAAATATAAGAGATATGAAATTAAAAGTCTTAGAAAAAAACAGAGGGTAAGTCTTCATGACCATGGGTTTGGTAGTGGATTATATTTGTGACACCCAAAACACAGACAACAAAAAGAAAATATTTAAATTGGACTTCATTAAAATTAAAAATTTTTGTGCATCAGAGGACATTATCAAGAAAGTGACCATTATAGAGAAAGTGAAGAGAGAAACTACAGGATGGGGGTAATATTTGCAAATTGTATATTCAGTATCTAGAATATATAAAGTGTGTAGTATATGGAATCTATAAAGAACTATTAGGACTCACCAGCAAAAAGACAACCCAATCAAAACATAGTCAAAAAACTGAAATAAACATTTTTCTAATTTAAGATACACAAATGGCTTACAAGCACATGAGAAGATGTTTATTGTCATTAGGGAAATGCCAACCAAACCACAGTGGGCTACCACTTCACACTTACTCAGATAGCTATGATAAAAAATAGAAAATAACAAGTATTGGCAAGAATGTGGTGAAGGCCTGACAGGTGCCTCAGTGGGTTGAGCCACAAAGCAAAAGGTCACTGGTTCAGTTCCCCATCAGAGTATATGCCTGGGTTGCATGTCCGGTCCCCATCTGGGGCACGCGCATACAAGAGGCATCCAATCCAATGCTTTTCTCCCCCTCTTCCTCCCTCTCTTCCCCTCTCTCTAAAAATAAATAAATAAAATCTTTTAAAGAGAGAATGTGGTAAAATTAAACCCCTCCTGTACTGCTGTTGCAAATACAAAGTGTTTCAGCTGCTATGAAAAAATTTGGTAGTTCTCAACAAGTTAAAAAATTAACACATAATTCAGCCATTCCTCCAAGATATACCCAAAAAAATCAGAAACAAGTATTCAAATAGTTCTACACAAATGTTCTTAGCAGCAGAATTCACAAAAGCTAAAAGGTGGAAACAACCCAGATGTCATTAAACAAATGGATTGTGCTGTATTTATGGATATTATTCAGTCACAAAAAGAAAGAAAAAAAGGGATTACCTGCTATTGGGTTGGCCAAAAAGTTCATTTAGTTTTTTCCTTGTGATGGTTCTAGTAGTGCTTAGCTGTCTTTAACTTCATTTGAAACAATTGTGTTAGATGATGTTGTGACAGCTGTCATATCACCGTGCATTTGAAGAAAAAACTAACATCAAAATGGGTGAATTTTTGTGCAGCCATTTTAATATTGAAGATGAAAGAAGATCCATAACATTTCTGGCATATTATGCTTTATTATTCCAAGAGAGGTAAAAATGCAATGGAAACTCAGAAAAGATTTGTGGAGTGTATGGAGAAGGTGCTATGACTGATCAAATGTGTCAAAAGTAGTTTGCTGAGTTTCTTGTACTGTTGACATTTTGGTCAATTCTTTGCTGTGGGGCTGTCATATGCATTTGGAGATATTTAGCAGCACCTCTGGCTTCAATCCACTAGAAACTGATAGCAGGAGATAGGGAATAGCTGACATACTCAGAATATCCAAATCAATAAGGTTATTGGTGAAAATGAAAAATGTGTCTCTTATTTTATGGGAAAAACTAAACGGACTTTTTGGCCAACCCAGTGCAATGCAGATGAACCTCATAAACATTATTATGCTACATGAATTAAACCAGGCGAAAAGGTCACATATGGTATTATTCTGTGTGTATATATATATAGAATAAGTAAAAATATAAAGATAGAAAGCAGCTTGGTGGATTCCAGGAGCTGGATAAAGGAGGGAAAGGGGGATAACTGGTTAAAGGGGACAGAGTTTTATTTTGCAGGGGGATTAAAGGGTTTTAGAGGTAGGTAGAAGTGGTGGTTGCAAAACAGTGTGAGTATACTAAATGGCACTGACTTGTGCACTGTAAAATGGTTAATTTTATGTAAGTTAAAATCTGATACTCAAATACATTACAATCATATATTAGTGATATCACAAATCAACATAGTACAGTTGATTTAACAATGGATATGAAACCAAAATAGGAAAATGTCATTAAATTCCTGATACCATGGTGAGAATTATAAATATAAGCCTATAACTTTCTTATCTTTGACTAATCAGTCTAGCCTTAGCTTCTCTTAACATGTTTTCAAAATTATTGGGTTAAATGACACTAGAATTCTTACATGTTTTCAGTTCTTTCTACTTCATTTTCAGAAAGTGGCCTGGATTTAAGTCCAGATAATATTGTTTCTGCTTAGAGTAAAACCATGAGTGGTTATATTTGAGTAGGATACCACCCCTAAGAGCAAAGGATGCCTAGAAGATAATAGAAGCAAACATTATTTGTATATCATAAACTTATTTGGGGTCCCCCACCCCAACAAAGTAAACTTTTTTAGGTATTTAGGATTACCAAATTATAACTTTAAAATAGATAAAACAGTATGTACACAGAAGTAATGTCTGTTACCTGTTTCATTCTTTTTCAGCCTGACATTAGCTTTAAGCCATAGAAAAACTAAACAGTCCCCATTTTTAGTAACTTATTAAATGTTTTAAATAATCAGATGAAAAATCCATGTTGGAACAGAAACCTTCTAAACCAGCTGCTCCACAAGTCCCACCCAAGAAGCCTACTCCACCCACCAAAGCCAATAATTTATTGAGATCTCCTGCAACAATGTATACAAAGCGACCTGAGAAACCAGTACCTCCACCACCACCTGTACCCAGGTAAATTTTACCTAATTTTAAGTTAGTTTATTAATATACAGTATTTTGCCATGTATAATGCACACCCATGGTTTTGGCCCCACTTTCAGGAAAAAAATGTTTCATTTTAACTTTCTAATTATGTATTTATTTATATTTAGATACTTAGTTTTTATATTATAAAGGAATTTAGCATTTATTTTTGAACAGATACAAGGTACAAAAAATTTTATGTACTAGTAACAAATTTACGATACCAGTTTGACGCTGCTCCAGAATCTAGGTCTTCGCCTCCTGCTCTACCTCCAGCCACTTTGGAGGTTTCCCTGGCGTTGCCTTCTTCTGTCTTCGCCTCTGAAGAAGCGTTTCTTCTGTTGCCTCCAGTCTGATGACACTCTCTGTGGGAGGAGGCCCAAAGTGTCTCTCAGTAGCTCTGTTGCCTTGCTTTTTAGCATATTTAATAACTTAGTTTAAAGCTTGCAGTGTACAAAAACGGTTGTGAAATTTTCCAATAATTTCTCCAACCTAAAGTGTATGAAGAGAAATGTTGTGCTGTTCACCTTATGGTAGTAAAATTGGCATCACCTATCTTATCAAATGGGTAACAATCAGCACCATCTATCTTATCAAGTGGATAAGAAACAGTACCATCTGTCTTACTCTGTTCATTGAATCATTGACTAAAATTGCTTTTGTTGTGAGTTTGTTGAACGTTCAACAAAACCGATTATCCAATTATCACATTCTAGGGTATTATTTTGCATACATTTATCATTACTGCTTTCTAGAGTTGCACTTTTAAGACATAAGCATAAATAAAACAGTTAAAAACATTTATATAGATATGGATTTAGTACTACCCATGTATAATGCTCATCCTTATTTTTCCCTCAGAAATTTGGGCCAAAAAGTGTGCATTTGTGCCTTTCTAAATCACAAAGTAATTTTTAAAGTATTTGTTTTCCCTGCTTTTTCTATAGACTTCAATAATTTTCTGTTAAATATTAATCTTATATTCATACTTGGTAGATGTTAATGTTTATGAAAATCATTTTATAGAACATAAAGAAAAATCACTATTAATCTCTAACATCTTTAATATCATTAATTACAGTGTTAAAAAATGGTCATGTTTTACATGTAAATGATTTTTTTGCCTCTGATTTGTTTCATTTCAGGATTAATGGGGAAGTGTCTACCATTTCATCAAAATTTGAAACTGAGCCAGTATCAAAACCAAAGCTAGATTCTGAACAGTTGCCACTTAGACCAAAATCAGTAGACCTTGATTCATTTACAGTTAGGAGCTCTAAAGAAACGGGTAAGTTAATGTGTAGAAAAGTGGTACAGTAAAAAAGTTGCCAATGTAGTTTTCAGAAAGTGTTAAAAATAAGAAATTTTTATATGCAATTTTGTGTGTTGATAGATACAGTAGAATTTAATTAAAATTTCCTTAAAATCTGTGAAGCCAAGTAGAAAAATGTATAAAAGAAGATAAATGGACCAAATATTTATGATGCGTATAAGCTTTCTTACTGGTCAAAGGACTAAGGTGGATAGTAAGAGTTCATCCATTTATTGTTCTGTCCCTTCAAAATAGAATGACCACACCATCTAAGTTAGAGAGATATGAAGATATTTTAGTTTTAAATGTTTAAAAATAAAGAGATGTGATAGAGACTTTGAATATTAGCACTAGGTTACATTTAAGAAGACTTTGTTTTCTACTTAATCCCAATATACTTTTGTTTCCAGCAGGTTTTTGTGGCTTACTTTCTCTCTCTACATACCAGCGAATTTTACTTCTTTAGCTAAATGTTGTTCCTTAAGTTTTCAGACTGATTTTTCAGCCTCTTAATTGTCTTCATTAGTCTCTAGTCTTTCATACCTTTCAGTTCTAAAATGGAATGCTTGAAACAGAGGAAGTTTTGATCAAGATCTCACTATTAAAGCATTATTGTATAGTACGTTGAATTTGCTTTTAGTTTTTCTACATTTTCAAAGCACTTTCTCACGTTCTTATTTTATCTTTACAATAACTCTTGAGAGGCAGATGCTAATTTTCCCTATTTTGCATTTAAACAAAGTAAGCTAAAGGCATATCAAATATTGAAGATCACATAAGCCAGAGAGAACTCTTTAAATCCCTTTATACTGTATCCTCTATGAAATATTTTTTTAATCTTAACATTTTAAATATATATATATTTTTAAAGATTTTATTTATTTATTTAGAGAGAGGGCAAGGGAAGGGGAAAGAGAGGGAGAGAAACATAAATGTGTGCTTGCTTGCCCTTCACATGTTCCCAAACTGGGGATCTGGCCTGCACTCAGGCATAAACCCTGATTGGAAATCGAACCAGCAACCCTTTGGTCCGCAGGTCCGTGCTCAACCCACTGAGGTACACCAACTAGGGCTACAGTTTTTAATTTTAGTGTTAACATAAACTCAAGGTCAGTTACACTTAGATTTTTTTAAATATTTTATTTATTTACTTTTAGAGAGAGGGGAAGGGAGGGAGAGAGAAAGGGAGAGAAGTATGGATGTGTGAGAGACAAATCAGTCAAGTCTGCCTCTTGCATGCCCCCAACCTGGAGGCCTGGCCTACAACCCAGGCGTGTACCTGACTGGGAATTGAACTAGGGACATTTCGGTTTGCAGGCCAGTGATCAATCCACTGAGCCACACCAGCCAGGGCTACACTTAGTTTTTTTGTGTGAGTTTTTTTTTTTTCAGTTCTTACTACCTTTCAAAATTTTTCAGGTGATTTTTGTCTTTCTTTTCAGTTTGCCAGTACCGAAGCTTTGACCTAAACATAAGCCTCCTGCAGTTTTTTAATTTGAATGTTTTATAGATTATTTCATTATGTATTTTGGATCCTGCCTGTTCTGGGTGAAGCTATATTCATTACTAATTTCTGGAATTTAAGATGTTGATTGTATTTGAGAGGCATTCACGCAAGTATATTCAGTATGTTTTAGGCGATGAACATAATTTGTATTCACTATTAATTAAATAAATCAAAACTTTTTGTGTTTTTAAAAAATAGTCTTTTTATTGAGGTTAGTGGTAAAAATGTAATTCTATTCTTGTTTTCTATTTAATATAAAATATAGCTAGAAGTGTGTTTTAAAAAGTAATAGTTAAAGAAATAAAGGCTAAGTGCATAGTTTTAACTGGAAATCAAAAATTCATGGGCATTACATTTTCAGTTCCCACAATTTTTCTGCGATCTTGATCAGAAGTTTTAAATTGTGATGAGTGTCTTTGGGAACTGAAGTAGTATTATTTAGAGGCTGTATATTTTCTGTACTTCCTGTCATTCTTTGCTATATTTCTAGTAGAAATGACATGAAGAGTTTAAAACTGTTGATTGAAAAGTTCTACTTTTTACTTTGTCTTCAGTCCCACTTCTTATCTTACATTCATAGCCAGTATTCGGTTTTCATTAAAAACTAAAGAGGCTTTGTGGAACCGGGTTTTGAAATTTTATTTTTCTTTTTTTAAATCAAATGAATAAGGGAGTAGAGATGCTAAAGACATATATGGTCAAAAAAGAAACAGCTGTCTGACTAGCTATTCTCCTTTATTCCTTTTGCCATCAGGTTGCCCCAGTGTACCATACTTATACCCTGTAAAGTTCAGAAAATGCAAATTTTGGAAATTGAGTTTATCTTAAGTGGCAAATAATTTACTAAGAAGTGTTCTCTCCACAGTATTGTTGTAGGCACAAGCAGTGTGTCAACATAAAAGGCATAGATGCTGACAATAAAATGCTTATGTCTCTGACCTCAACTCAGGCTATTCCTTGTTTCCTTTTTTTTTTTTTTTTTAAGATTTGATTTATTTATTTTTAGAGGGAAGGGAGGGAGAAAGAGAGAGAGAGAAACATCAATGTGTGGTTGCCTCTCACACACCCCTTACTGGGGACCTGGCCTGCAACCCAGGCATGTGCCCTGACTGGGAGTTAAACTGGTGACCCTTTGCGTCACAGGCCTGTGCTCAATCCACTGAGCTACACCAGCCAGGGCCATTACTTCCTTTTTAATTAGCATATCATATGTTCTTAGTAGGTGTAGTAGAAAAGTGTTTTACGTCTTCAGAAACAGTTCTGCATCAAATACAACCTCAAATTTGGCATTAGGTTGAGGCATGTTTTAAATTATATATTTGGTTCAGTTTGAGGTTTTAAAATTTTTAAACAGTATATCAATCTAGCCCTCTAATATAAGTTTCAGAAAAATTTAAAAAAATAGAAAAATCTCCTTAGAGTTTTATTATGATGTAGTAATAATTTCAGGTGAAATGATGTAATAGAAAGTACACTGACCTTGCTGGTAAAATATGTGGGTTATAAATTATTAGCTGATGGTCATTATTGGCATGATCCTTTTATTAATCTATTTTCTTGCTAACAATTGAATGACCCAAAGTATCTATTATACCTATTGGAACATCAGACATGGAAGTTGGTATAAAAAGTTATTTCCTTTCTGCTGCCCTCCTCCATTTTTAATGCCAACTCATTCTGTTTCTGCTCCTATCTATAAAGGATATAAATTTCTTATTGTGCTCTCAGAATTTTCCTGTACATAAAAGCATAATATG
Organism: Trachops cirrhosus; assembly: GCA_028533065.1. Taxonomy (NCBI): domain Eukaryota; kingdom Metazoa; phylum Chordata; class Mammalia; order Chiroptera; family Phyllostomidae; genus Trachops; species Trachops cirrhosus. The sequence goes on from CM052541.1 coordinate 107,212,890, forward strand.
TATATAAATACAGACTTTGACTTTTCTGCATACTGTAAGAAAAACATTCCTAGAATAGTCGATTTGATTTTCTTTTGAAAATTTTTATATATTAAATATACTTTATATATTAAAAATTATGTGTATATTTATATATGTAACATATATGCATATATATCTCTTCATATAGGCTTTAAAATAGTACTACAAATTATAGAGCTATTATAATCATGTTTTAATTGTTTTTTCAAACACTTCATCAAAAACTGGTTAGAATAATCTTATTGCCTCTACTGGTTAATTATAAAATTTACATAGTTCTAAAATAGTGAATTTTCCAAGAAGTATAATTGGTTTGCAATTAGTTTAAAACAAAAGGTAGCAAATTTAGTGGTAACATAACTATGTCTTGCGAAATCATAGCTGATGAAGTATTCTTCGCGTGTAGTATTTTATCTTTTTGTTTTTCTGTGGTAAATTCATGGGTAAAAAAGAAATTGTAGAAATAGATACATGATTTGATCCAAAAGCCTTTATTTTTAAATAAGGAACCATTCTTTCTCTTTAGTTCTGTTTGATAGTTGATCTATTTGTGTTTGACTTACTTGCCCATATTTATTCATTTATTTCTTCCAGAAAGAATTTATGTTGTGTTTTTTTCCTAATAAGATGAGTATCTTGAGTGGTACACACTGTAAAAAATGAGCCTGTATCAGAACTAGAATACAAAACAATACAAAGCACCACACATGAAAATGTAGAATTTACCAGGTATAAGAACAAAGATTAAAATGTGTATTTTCTAATAATAAGAGAGTATCATGACACATTATTGAATTTTCATTTATATATGTATGAAATTTCAAGTGTTATACTGAGTTGCATTTTTAGAGTTGCATTTTAAAAGAATATTTAATATAGTTTTATTAGATCACAGAATTAAAATTTTCTCATTGTATTGTCATATGCTGAAGACTAAAACTAGACTAAAAGATGGTTTAATTTTAGTTACATCTATATTAATGAGTTGTAATATGCTGATTTATTACTCTGACCACTAATCTTAATACTAAAACAATCCTTTTGGAAACTGTTTTGGTGTTCAGTGAGTAATAAAAAAAACAGCTTCTTTGTAGTTAAATGTCTATTAAGTTTATGTTCCTCATATTTTTCCCTTTGAAAACAAAAGAAGACAATCTAAAATCCAGTACACATCTTATGTAAATTTAGGTGATTTGCAATAGGTTTATGCTAAACATTGAACTGGTTTCTATTCGTTCTACAACTGTTCCTTTTTCCTGCTTTGTAAAATAATTTTTTGTTTAGACTTTTTTCTAGACATTTCTATCCTTGACTTTTCTTTCCAGATTTTGTTTCCTAGCCTGTTTGCCATGTTTCCCTTCTTACGTGTCAGGAAATTATTCTACCTTTCTCCATTTTGGTAAGATAATAATTTATCAAAGAAATCAAAATAGTATATTCAGTATAAGTAGGTGGTGCACATTGATTTTATTTTTGTAATTTTACTAAAAATGTACATGTCTGTTTGTCTATTCTAACCCATTGGTTTTCCATTTTTAAATAAAATTCATGTTGGAAAATTTTCCTGGTTACTTAATTTTTGATAAGATTTTTTGTTTAATTAAAAACCATAAAAGTCAGTTTATTTTCTCACAAATTATGATATTTCATTGTGATTTTGAAAAACTCCTCTTCTTAGCAATAGTATTTAGAAATGTAAATGGCTGGCAGAGTGACAATATGATTGTGCGTTAAATAGTTGTCATGCCTTTTATGCCACATATATAGTCTAAATTCATTTTTATTAGGGAAATTTTAAAGTGTACAAATTTATTATGAGTCCAAAATGTGCACTGTTTCATTTTTCTAACCTAATGGCTCAAATTGAGGACCTGAGAGAGTTACAGAATAGTAAAATTATTTGTCTTGGTGTTGTAGCCCAAAACTGGACATATGCAAAGCCTTTTTACATGAACATGATGTATAATTTTGTAAGTCTTCCTTTTATTTGCTCTTTCAATTTCATTTATCTTCATCTGTTCCTATGTTTTTCTGTTTATTTCTTTTTATTTCTGCAAGTTGCTTAAATATGCATTTGAAAATAATCGCCATGGGCCAAAATGATTGGATTGTACTTTTCAAAGTTTTTTTTATTTAGGTTGTCAATAAACATCAGTGTAAAAAGCAATTTTTCACCCTATAAACTACAGTATATTTTTAACATTTTAAAAAATATTGTTTATTTACTTTGTTGGTGACATTTATAGATAAAATATTTAAATATATATTTAAACTCAAGGTCTTTCACACTGTATAATGCCTTTTCCATTAAAGCCACTGTATTACTTATTATGGTTTGTTATATTTTATAATTACTTATAGGCTATTATTGAATGATTCAAAACAATCATTATATTGAGCACATTAGATTGCCAGGTGTGATGTATTAACTTAGTGACTAGATATAAGATGAAACACAAAGTAATCCCAGAATATGGAGATGGAGAAGTGGTCAAAAAACATTTAAAGTTATCGCAAAATATGTATTGCCAAACAGAGATACCACTTTCTCTGCCTTCCCCTTTTGTGTCCTCTACCCCTTAAAAATAATTATCCAAATGAATTACTTTGAATATGAAAAATGATGAATAAGGTGATGAGAATTTAGGTTCTTTTATAAAATAAGAAAACAGTGAGATGGGACATCTAAATATTTAACAAAGCATATAAACATCCAGGCAAATGGTGATGTGAAGAATGAGTCCATACCTGGAAGACTAGGCCCGAGAAACTGCTGCCATTTCCCTAGTTGCAATCTGGGCTTTAGGAAGACAATGTTGACAGTGGAAATGTCTGGAGTTACCCTTAAGATTTTCATTACTTACAAATACCTGGGCTTCAGAATTAAAGATCAGCCCCTTTAGCAAGGTTTTCTGGATCAGGTAGAAAAAGTGAAGGCATTATATACTATTGTTTCAGAGAGAGGAATTATCTAGATTTGTTTTTACACCCATTTATGGGTCAAAGATCAACCAGCCTTTGATAGTGGGGAAGCAGATGGATGATCTATTTACGATTTTCCCTTGATCTCCCATCTGCCTTAGATTCATGATTTATGATTTCCAAACATGGAAATGTCTCAGCAGAAATGCAGTGAACTGTTAACAGTGTGCATCCCGGCTACAGCTTTACTGTGTACATACATATATACATATACCAAGATGCATGAAATTATACTTTCCCTTTACATTGAGAAAAGCAATTGAAAAGCAGCATGATAGCAGATATAGTTGAGTCCTTAAACTGTGAATATCAGGATACTGCCTGAAGTTTAAAACAAACTTTTTGTTTTAATTTTCTGATATATATAGTCATTAATTATGAGTTGAAATAAATCATTTTTTTAATAAGCAAGAACTTAAGATGACAGCTTTTTATGCAACAACAGCTGGTGGTACAAATTTATATCTTTCAAGAACTTTTTGCTGTGATCAAAGTCTATTAAAAGCATGAACTTCACATTGTTACTAAAGTCTTATGCTATAAACTATATCAGGTAAACAGGGTGTTTGTTTTTAAGGGTGAGTGGTGTTTTCTAAATGCATATGAAAAGCACAGGTCAGCAAGTGAGTCCTTTAATTTATAGTTTGTTAAGAATCCAGAAATACTTTTTTTTACCTTTTAAAGTGCATAGTCATCTCTCAATACATTGAATTTTATTCTCCAGATCTTGTAAATTTTGATGATATAGCTTCCTCAGAAAACCTGCTACATCTCACTGCAAATAGACCGAAGATGCCTGGAAGAAGGTTGCCAGGCCGCTTCAATGGTGGACATTCTGTGAGTTACACTTACTGTTGTAAAACAGGATTTAGCAGATCAAGTCCTTTGAAGATAAGAATGAGGGAGGATTTATAGCTCCACTAAAGTTTGAAAATCAGGAAGGTAGCTGTTGCACTCAAGTGGCACATGTTTGTATTTAAGGAGATGTAGAGAATGCACCCTGCTCATTAACAGAGCTCGAAATGGAAGGTTCCAGAATCAGAAATAGAGTGTACTGAGACCATAACCACAGAGCACTTTAAACAAGATCAGAGTGTTGTATAAACTGCCTGTCCAACAACAATAATTAGAGTTGAGTGGTACATATTCGTTTTAGGAAAGACCGAGAATCTCCTTGAACGACTAAAAGGTTTTTGTCGTTAATCCTGGTATTTAAATGCGGAACTAATTTTTATGCTTTTTATACATTGCCTGGGATACTGGCAATACTTTAGTGTCAATATATTAGCTCTTAAGCACTGTGGTGCTTTTAAATTACATAAGTAGGGAAAATTTTCACAGCTAACAGGCAACTGGTTTTTTCCTCAAGATATGCAAGGGTCTTCTTATTCAGCTTGAAATTATGTAACATCCTGTTAATAACAATGGAAAGCTGGAACAGTCAAGTGCGGAGAACAGAAATAAAAGTTATTTACTTTATTATCCAAATACTAACCTTTCCTTCTTCTCTGTTTTTTGATTTTTAAAAAATCATTTAGCCAACTCAAAGCCCAGAAAAAATCTTGAAGTCACCAAAAGAAGAAGATAGTGCCAACATAAAGCCATCTGAATTTAAAAAGGATTCTAGCAATTCTCCAAAGGTAAGACGTGCATTGTGGTCTAAGATTTGTATACTTTATAAGATTTTTTTGAAAACGTCAAAGCTGTGTAATTTTAAGTATCCTTTGAGTTGTTGCCCTGGCCGGTGTGGCTCAATGGTTAAAGCATGTCCTCCCTCCACCCCCCAGACCTCCTAATGGAAGAGTTGCAGTTGGATTCCTGGTCAGGGCACATGTCTCTGTTGTAGGTTCATCCCTGATATGGGGGGCAGGTGTGTGCCACCCATGATCCCTGGTCCCAGCGGATCCCCAGTCTGGGTCTGGGGGCCTGCAAAGGCAACCAATCAGTGCTTCTCTCACATCAGTGTTTCTCTCTGTTTCTGAAAAAGCAAATGAAAATGACCTCAAGGTGAGAATTTAAAAAAACAAAATAGAGTTATTAAAGGTAAATCACACTATTCTCTGCAGATCATTATTTTTTAAGAAGATCTTGCATTACTTTAAATAATATTAAAATGTTACATGTGTTCTATTTTTTGTTTATCCTTGCAGAAGGATATTTTTTTCATTACACTTTTTAGATGGGGGGGAAGGGAGGGAGGGAGACAAGCACCGAAGTTAGAGACAAGCATTGATCACTCGTCTCCCATAGGCATCTGGACCGGGAATCACAGGTGCACAGACAGGGAATCAAACCTGCAACTGTTCGTTTACAGGATGATGCTCCATTCATCTGAGCCATACTAGCCAAGGCCGTGTTTTCTATTTTTTAAGCCATAGATCTATACATCTGTTTCATTTTCCTATTAAACATATATACTCATTAGGTCAGAAGCCATCACTTTTGTTTACTTTTTACGTAGCTTGATGCTTGGCACCATAATAAGCACTAAATACTACTAGAATGAATGACAGAGTACATGGATTCTTCCATCTATTATATGGTGTTGACTCTTTTCTAAACTCTTGCCATTTTTTTTCTAGGTATTATAACCACAACTGACACCTGTATTTAAGAAGGTCGTCTCTTTCTGGAATATATTTCAGGGCATTTGGCTACTATTCCAGTTTATCAGATATACTTAATCTGATTTTCTCAGATGTTAGCAGTCTATTGAAATTTTATTTGCTGTTATTTTGTTGAACTAGTAAAAGGGTGTCAGACCATGTATTAATTTTAATGCCTCTTCATGCACTTTATAATTACTTGTAAGTGAAGCTCTTTGGATAGTCTAAGTAATAAATAACTTTGATATGGAGGATCAAAACAATACCATAATGCTGATACAGTATTCACCCCTTTCTGTGGTGGATCCATTCCCAGACCCCCAGTGGTACAGGAATATATATATTCCAATGTTTTTATATTTATATTCATATATATATATATATAACGGTTTTTTTAATACATACATACATACCTTTTTACTTATGGGAAGCACTTTTTGGCATCTCTTTAGCATATCCAAATTGCCAGCATCACTACTCTTATGCTTCGGGCCCATTCTTAAGTAAAATAAGGATTACTTGAACACAAACACTGTGATACCAGGACCAGTCAGTCTGATAACCATGGTGGCTAAGTGACTAATAGGCAAGTAGCATATACCCTGGAGAAAGGGATCATTCATATTCTGGACAGGACAGAATGAGACAACTTGAGATTTCATCACACTTAAGAATGGCATGCAAGATAAAACATTAATTGTTATCTCTGGAGTTGTTTACTTAATATTTTCAGACCACAGCTGACTGTAGGTAACTGAAAGTGTAGAAAGTGAAACTGTGGATAAGGATGGGTGACTGGGTCTCCGGCCTGCAGTAACCTTGAGCGCCGCAGATGCTCCAGATACTAGAGAAAATATACACGGACTACAGAGTCCTGTGGAGGAATGGGAATGGAATGGCCACTCCCTCTAGGAGGGAGCACCCCAAGCCACTGCCTGAGCAGGCTTTTATTAGGAATACAGATACAGTTTGTTGATTATAACCTGGCAGGGAAGATCTAACAAGTAGATAACTTTCAAAGAGCTAAAAGGGCTCATGCTGAGTTGGGGTCTTATCACCTAAGAAACTGCAGGACCTAAAAGGCTAGTTTCGTTTCCTGCCTATGACTTCATATTCTAATTTAAGAGCATCCGCCAGCAAAGTAAGCTTCACAAGATCTTGCATATTCTATTCTTCAGGCCACATTGTCCCGGGAGGTCCGCTGACTCTGGTCTGGACTGCACCGACCCTTGTTACTGCTGCAGGCCTGAGTTGGGCAGAGGAGACGAAGGAGGCTGGGAGATTTGGATTTCTCACAGGCAGAATAAGGACTCAGGCTTGTCAAAGCCGAGGGGGCGGGGGTCAGTCACCCCCTCTTTTCCACAGCCCCCTGAGTCTCTCCCTGAGGGCCTTCCCATGTGATCGTGCCTGTCTTAGGTCCATCCTCCTCTAAGGATTGTTACCCGTCGTTAACTAACTAACCAAGCAATGGGGGCCAGACATGGAGCAGGCAGCACTCGTGCCAGGGAGACAGGCTTGTCTCCTTAATGTCTCCTGGTTCGGAGGTCTCTCACTCAGCCTTAGCCACGGGGGGTTACAGCTTCCTGAAACCAGGCAGGGCGGATCCCGACAGATGGGGCTGTATATTCTTGCTTCTAGATATTCTACTGGGCAAACCATTCATAATATAAATCAAATGGATTCCTTCTTTATGTTTTTTTTTTTTATTTAAGAAAACAAAACTCTTGATGTTTCTCACAAAAGTCCCTAGTGTTTGCATATTCATTCTTTGGTTTGGTGGTTTTTCTAGTTGTGAACATCAGACTGCTTTTAGTATTTCCAAATTTATCATTTATCTTGACATTTACTTATCTCCTTGCTATAAAAATCTTTTGAACTTAAATATAATATTAAGTCTGAATGCAAGTAAAATCACAAATCTTTATTTTTGTTTTCAGCCATCTCTGTACCTTTCAACACCTCCAAGTCCTTCAAAACCAAATATAACTGCTTCCGTAACTCCATTAGAAATTAAAACTAAATCAGAAGCAGATGATGGGGGAAAAAATTCCCTGGATGAACTTAAAGCTGAGGTGATTGAACTCCGGTGCATTGTAGAAGCACTGAAAAAGGATCATGGGTAAGTAAGTAGGCCTTGGTTGCTTCTTTGAATACTACTTGATACCTGTGTAAAGAAATCTTTCAAATCATAAGAAGTGAAGATGTAATCTGCCATGTTACTAGTGTCAACAATTATGCTTTCAAAGAAATTTCTCTTAAATGTGCTTATCTCCTTGTGGCAAAAAAACTTCACTTAAATACTTACTCAAGTAGCCCAGTTATAGAAAAGGTACAGACATTCTGTAATTTAAGGCTAGAACACAGGGGTTAATTAGTCTTAAAAATTGTTTTAAAAGCCACCCTGACCTGTGTGGCTTAGTTGGTTGGGCAACATTTCACAAACCAAAGGTTTGATTCTCTGTCAGGGCACATGCCTGGTTGCAGGTTTGGTCCCCAGGTTGGGGTACATGCAAGAGGCAACTGATCGGTATTGATGTTTCTCTCCCTCTTTCTCCCTCCCTTACCATCTCTCTAAAAATAATTTTCTTTTAAATTTTAAATTATTAAAACTATATTGTATATTGGATCTGGGATGTATCTCTGAATATATAGTTTATTTCTCGGAGGTCTTTGATAGATGTTTCTCCTAGGGGTCCAGCTGGATATTTGTAAAACAAGTGGGTTGGTATGGGGGTGCTCTGCCCGCAGAGTCTCCCATCCGCCACAGATGAGAATAAGTCTACCAAGACATGATCTGCTTGGGGAGGAAAGGTGGCCGATCTCTTAAAGGAGAAGGGCCCTGAGCCTATTCCTCAATAGGCTTTCATCGGGTTCAGTTTGCACAGGAATACAGGTAAAGTTCATCAATCATTGTCAGGCAGTAATGATCAAACAATAGATAACATTCAAAGATCTACAAGGGTTTATTCTGAGTCAGGGTCAGTTAGCTAAAGGGCCATAAAACTTTGGGAAACAAACTCATTTCATGCTTGGACCCTTATCAGAAAATTGAGAGCATTCTTAACAAAACAGGTTTCACAGGATTTTATGCATTTTTTCTTAGGCCTGATCACCCAGGGAACTGCCTGTTCCTGCCCAGGGCTGCACTGCCCTCCAGCATTGTTTCAGGCTTAAGTCAGGCAGGCGAAGTAAGGCAGCCAAGAGATTAGGAGACTTCTTACAACAGAATGAGGACTCAAGCTATGTCAAAGCTGAGGGGTGAGGGTCCATCACACCCTTTTTCTACAGCTCCCCAAGTCCTTCCCTGAAGGCCTCTTAGTGACCATGCCTGTCTTAGGTCGTCCCTCCCTTGAGGAACCTTACCCGTCATTGGCTAACCAGTCATCTACCTGGGGCCAAACAGGATGAAGTAAAAGGGGGCAGATAAGCTTTGTCTCCTTAGTGGTTTACGGTCCCAAGGTCTCTTTACTCAGCCTTAGCCATGGGGGGTTACAGCTTCTGAAACCAGGCAGGGTGTTTCCCAACAGGTTGGGATAGGTGATCTCTAAGACCCATCTGTTATGTCTGAAAAATTTTGGACAATGGTATATGGTGATACATACCCTAAGTGAAAGTAAAGGACATTTTTTTGCAAAAGCTCAGTAGTTAAAATAAGTCAGAGATGAGCTAATTTAACTGAACTGAGGTTGAGGTTTCAGGTGTTCTTTTGTTTCTCACTGTCTCCTGTAGCCTCTACAAGTTATTTTATGAAATATGGAATCTGGTATAAAAGTTATTGCCAGAGAACATGTTACCTCTGAGATTAAATGTGCCATTTCTCCCCCAATACTCAGTTGACATTGGATTCTTTATTAAAAAATATTAAGCTCAATATGATATACTTGTATTTTGCATAGCACTTTATAATAAACATTTCTTGGATATAAATAAATTTATCTTGAGTAATTACTTAATATTTTCATGCATATATATATTTCATATATGTAGAGCAAGGATTTCTAATTTGATACAAGATGACTCTTTCTTTTAGAGAGAAAGGAAGGAAGGGAGAAAGGGAGAGAAAGATCCATGTGCGAGAGATACATCTATTGGTTGCCTCTTGCACACCCTCAACTGGGGATCTGGCCTGCAACCTAGGAATGTGCCCTGCCTGGAAATCAAACAGATGACCTTTGAATTTGTGGGCCACACTCAATCCGCTGAGCCACACCAACCAGGGCTGATGGCTTTGTCTTGAATCCTTTAGTTTATCTCTTTTAAGTCCAGCAAATTTTTTCAGATTCTGCAATATGCATATTATAAATTGTAAATTCGTTCATCGAGGAAATCTTTACTGAGTTCCACCCAAGAACCCGAGAACTCTCCTGAAATTTAAACTAAAGAAGAGCATCAAAAGAGAATGGAGATATACAGAGAAATAGTGTACTGTGTACAGCTATAAAAAATAAATGAATTATGGCCATGGCTGGTGTGACTCAGTTGGTGGAACATTGTCCCATAACTGAAAGGTTGTGGGTTTGACCGGTCAGGGCACATACGTGAGTTGTGGGTTAAATCCCCAGTCTGGGCACACAAGGGAGGCAGCTAATCCACGCTTCTCTCTCATATCAGTGTTTCTCTTTCCCTCTCCTCTCTCCCTTCCTCTTTCTCTAAAAGCAATGGAAAAAAGTGTCTGGGTAAGGATAAAAAAATGAAAAATAAATAAATGAATTATGACTACATATGTCAACAAATTAATCTAAAAAATGTTGGGGCAGGAAAAGTAAGTTAGAGATGTGCATACAGTATTATTTTATTTACATAAAGTTGAAAAGCATAGACCAGCAAACATACTGTTTCATGATATATTTGTGTATGTGGTAGATTTAAAAAGAAGAAAAGGAACAATAATTACTATAAAACTTTTCCTGTGAAGTAGAGAGGGAAGTGGAATTCAGGAAGGGAGTATCACTTTTGGGTATCAGAGGTACTGGTAATTTATTTCCTAAGCTGGCTTGTAGTTCTTAGGTTTTTGCTTTGTTATTATATCTTTATAGCTTAGAAATACAATCTTCAGTCATTCAGTATTAAAATCATAAATCCATAGAATAAGTCATTAAAAAAATTAGGAAGTTTGACATGGAAGATTGACAGAGTAATACATCCGTAACATCAGTAATCTGTTTCTCCACTGGAAAAGTTACAGGACCAGATACGTAGTTTGAGCCTGTTCTTGTAAAGAGCAACAGAATGAGCAACTTCTGGCTAGGATGGAGACATAGGTTGATACACTTTGCCTCCTCACTCATCCAAAAGAAGGACAGCAACAAATTTAAAAACAAAAAATAACCGAACTCCAAGAAAATCAAAATGTATGGAAGTCCGACAACCAAGAAGTTGAAGAAGAAACATTTATCCAGACTGGTTGGAGGGGTGGAGACGAGCAGCCAGGATGGAAAGGACTTCTGGCAAGGTGGCAGTTGGAATACTGAGTGAGGTGGTGGCTGGCAGACCAGGTAGTCACACATTTGTGTGTGGATAAACTGAGAGGAATACCTGGGGAGCAAGAAAGACCACACAACCCAGGGTTCCAGCATGGGGAAGTAAAGCCTTAAAACCTCTGGCAGTAAAAACCTATGGGGATAGTGGTGCCAGGAGTAACTCCCAGCCTCACAGGAGAGTTTGTTGGAAAGACCCATGGGGTCCTAGAATATACACAAACCCACCTACCTGGCAGTTAGCACCAGAAGGGCCCAATTTGCTTATGGGTAATGGAGGAAGTGACTGAAAGCCGACTGAGAGCTTAGCAAGTAGCATTATTCCCTCTCGGGCCCCTCCCTCATATATAGTGCCACAAAACAGCAACGTGTGTGGCTCTGCCCTGGTGAATACCTAAGGCTCTGCCCCTTACTACATCACAGGCATGCTGAGACAAAAAAAAAAAATAGGGCCCGAATGAAAGATCAAAGCTCCAGAAAAAATACAACTAAGCAATGAAGAGATAGCCAGCCTAACAGATGCACAGTTCAAAACACTAGTAATCAGGATGCTCACAGAAATGATTGAGTATGGTCACAAAAATAGAGGAAAAAGTGAAGGCTATGAAAAGTGAAATAAAGAAAAATGTACAAGGAACCAACAGTGACAGGAAGGAAACCAAGACACAAATCAACAGTTTGGACCATAAGGAAGAAATAAACATTCAACTGGAACAGAATGAAGAAATAAGAATTCAAAACAAGGACAGGCTTAAGAACCTCTGGGATAACTTTAAATGTTCCAACATCTGAATCATAGGGGTGCCAGAAGGAGAAGAGGAAAGCCAATAAATTGAAAACTTATTTGAAAAAATAATGAAGAAGAACTTCCCCAATCTGACAAAGGAAATAGACTTCCAAGAAGTCCAGGAAGCTCAGAGTCCCAAAAAAGTTGGGCCCAAGGAAGCACACACATCAAGACACATCATAATTGCACTACTCAAGGTTAAAACAGCAAGAGAAAAGGAGACAGTTACCTACAAAGGAGTGCCCATAAGACTATCAGCTGATCTCTCAAAAGAAACCTTGCCGGCAAGAAGGGGCTAGGAAGAAGTATTCAAAGTCATGAAAGGCAAAGACCTACATCCAAGATTACTTTGTTTAGCAAAGTTGTCATTTAGAATGGAAGAGCAGGTAAAGTGCTTCCCAGATAAGGTCAAGTTAAAGGAGTTCATCATCACCAAGCCCTTATTATATGAAACATTAAAGGGACTTATCTAAGAAAAAGAAGATCAAAGATAAGAACAGTAAAATGTCAAGAAACTCACAACTATCAACAACCATACCTAAAAAAACAAAAACAGACTGATCCAACAACTAGAACAGGAACACATTCATAGAAATGGAGATCACATGGAGGGTTATCACCAAGGAGAGGAACGGGGAGATTGAGGGAAAAGGTACAGGGAATAAGAAGCATAATTGGTAGGTACAAAATAGGCAGGGGGAGGTTAAGAGTAGTATGGGAAATGGAGAAGCCGAAGAACTTATATGTATGACCCATGGACATGAACTAAGGTGGGGGAATGATGGTAGGAGGGGGTGTACAGGGCAGAGGGGAATAAAGGGGAGAAAAAAATGGGACAACTGTAATAGGGTAATCAATAAAATATATTTAAAAAATAAATAAAAATGCAAAAAATAAAAAGGCTGGCTTGGAAGGAAATTGATGTTTTAGGGTGCTAACCCACTGTCTTTTCAGATCACCAGCCATCTGAATAAAATGCGCATAAAGATTTTTAAAAAATAGATAACAGAATGTTATGTAAAAGTTTTGTATTTGTAAATGTGTTTTCAAAAAGCAATAAAAAATGTGAAAGTGGTACTAAATTATTAGAACCAAAAGTAAATGCTTAGAATAATGAAACTATTTACAAGTCTAGACAAAAAGAGCGGGGTATTAAAAAAAATAAAGAGCAGGGTATATATTAGATTAGATCATAATTAGGATTGAAATTAAATGTATAATAAATTCAGAATAATAGAATAATTAGACAGAGGAAGCATTATTTTATTTAGTGAAAACTTTATGGAACTAGGAAGTTAAATAGCTTCTAAGTACATTTATAACACAATAAAATAGTCTCTAGATAAATTTGAGTGAAATATTTTTAAATTATAATTACTAGAAAACAGTAGTAAATTTACTTACAATATAGTTTTCTAATCATTGATACCAAAGAAGAAATAAATTTTGTAATATATTATTTAAAACTTTCTTTTTCATAAATTTTTTCCATGAGAGTTTTCACAGGTTTCTCAAGCTATTTCTGTAATACTCTTGAAGATAATTTTCTTGATATGTCAAGAGGCTGAAAATGTCCACATGCAGTCATGATCTTTATAAAGTTTCTATTCTTTCCATTTCCTTTGTTATCTCCCCAAAACCAACTAACGGAACAAAAAACATGGATATTTGAGTACCAAACAGCAGTCGACAGAATTATGAAAAGTTTAGTAGCGTGGAAATGTCTTTGTGGAATATTCACAAATACTTTGTGAAAAGAGACCTATGGAATATATACTGAGAGCTGTGGAGGGGAAGAAGAACTCTGTAAAGAGATAGATGGAACCACAGAAAAAACACAAGTTAAAGCAGAGGGAATTATTGGCTGAAGTTATTTTGTTTATTGGTTTGGCTTGGGATTTTAATGTAACGTTTTTAAAAATTTTTTTAATCATCATCTGAGGACATTTTTTCATTGCTTCTAGAGAGAGAGGAAGGGAGAGAAAAAGGGAGAGAGGGGACGCATCGATGGGAGAGAGAAGCATCAATTGGTTGCCTCCCATGTGTGGCTGGACCAGGAATCGTATACTCCTAAACTGGGGCTTGAAACCGCAACCCTTTGGTTACAGGATGCCACTCCACCCAACTTAGCTACACCAGCCAGGGCTGTAACATTTAATTTTTAAAAAAGAGAAATTTAAAGTCCAGGTTATCTTATTAAATAAAATATATTTTGCATTCTATTGGGACTTTTTTTTTTTTTTTTTTTTTGGTAAGAGAGACAAACATCAATTTGTTGTTCTACTTTTATGCATTCATTGGTTGAGTCTTGTCTGTGCCATGACCAGGGATTGAACCTGCAACCTTGGTATATCATTGAATGACCCTCTAACTTGGCCAAGGTGACATATTTTGACATTTGTCTTACCAAACTGTTTAGGCTCTTAGAGTGTCCAGCCTAGGAAATGTATGATAACTGAATATGGGAAATTGCTTATAAAAGCCAGTTATTATTTCTTTATTTTATCATATTCTGTATTCACTTAAATTTAAAAAAAAAAACCCTCAAGTAGTTTTGCCATGGTTTTACTGAGTTTTAACTGTTATATTGAACCATTTCATTCAGAGATTCTGAAATTTGTCTAAGTCAGAGTGACTCTTTCCTTTACAAAGTTTCCCTGTATTCTGGGTTATCTGGCAACAGAGATTGTTATCATTAGTCAAATACATTGTTTAATTGAAAGCCTCAACAGTAATAAAGACTTTGTTTTTAGGAAAGAACTGGAAAAACTACGAAAGGATTTGGAAGAAGAGAAGGCAAAGAGAAGTAATCTAGAGGTAATTCATTTCTGCCAGTGCTGAGACTGCAGTCAGCATGGAGTGGAGTGTTGTTTCCAGCCCAGCGGGGTGATGGGTCCCACTACAAATAATGCCGCCCTGCTTCAGCCGGAGCACTCCCTGCTACCTGGTAGCCATTTAGTTGCTCTCCTGTTGACACTCTGTCACATTCCATTCTGTGGTGGAGGACTTGCTTTTTGAGCACTACCTCTCACTGGCAGTGCATGAGGCACATGAATAAACCAAACATGGTTCAGAGTCTAGTTGTAGATCTTTGCACTCAAACACTGCTTCTTTCTTCAGCTGTAGTTTTGTTTTCAGTTGATTTTTTTTCTTGTCTTTTGCTGGGGAAAAAGCTGCTGCTGGTGGTGGGGGTAGTGATAATGGAATGGTGATAGATTTGCTGACTTGAATTTCTCACTGAGAGCTTACTTGATAACGATGATGTCGTCATCTTCACTCTGCTGGTAACTGACAATTTGACTTCTTTTTTTAAATCTCCCCTAACTTTTTTTCCATCCTCACTGACTTTGGTCTTCATTTGCAGTCATTTCCTATACATGTCACAGAAAGTATGTCCTGCCCTTTATCAGAGACTTTTTCCTCCTGTATTTACTTTATCTTCCTCCCTATTTTTATTTACCTTGCCTCGTTACTTAGGCATTTCTTTTGTTAGCTCTGTGAAACAGAGAGAATGTGGACTTGCCATTAAAAAACTTGAGCTCCTCCTCTTATATTCATGACTTTAAGTTCTAAACCACATGTCAGACCAGACACTTTCTGTACATGATCTCATGGGACGTACGTAACAACTTGTACTGATTATTCTTCCAAGTTTAAGGGTGAGAAAACTGGAGTTTAGATTGATTAAGTCACCAGTTCAGTTGAAATTTTTAACAGAAGCAGCCAGACCTCAGAACTTTTACTCTTAGGGGTTAAGTTACACCTTTTGAAGTTGAGGAAATCACCTAATCTTACTCAATTTTAGTTGCTGAAGTAATATATGTGAAAGTATATTTGCCCCTTGCAAAAAAAAAAAAAAAGTGTACATTAGCAGTCTCTAATTCTTTACCTTTAATTCAGTCCCTAACTCCTGACATTTTCGGTTTACTGATGGCAACTCCAATGTCTCTGTAGTTTTGACAGCTTGTTACATTTTAACATTGCCACCCTTTCAAAGGTTTGCTGGGTTTTTGTGATCCTGCATTTTTCTCTCTTTAGCTTCTCCACCTCTTCTTCTTGTCTTGTAACATAAATAAGGTGTTCCCTCGTACTGTCTTTGGTCCTCCTTTCTGTGCATTGCTGCTTTGCTTCTCTGAGCCTGTGAATATCGTGATTTGCTCTAGTGCATCTCCATGTAAATATAATCCTTCCTTTTCCAGCATCTATCCTGTGTTTCTAGCTATTAGTTTCCTGCATGTTCCAATGTGAATATGGACTTAGTGTGAAATTTATCACCTTTTTTTTTAAACATTTTAGTTATTTTTATAGAGGAAGTGGGGGAGAAAGAGAGGGAGAGAAACATCAATGTGTTATGCCTCTCACACGGCCGTCATGGGGGACCTGGCCTGTAATGCAGGCATGTGCCCTGACTGGGAATCGAACCAGCGACCCTTTGGTTCGCAGTCCATGCTCAATCCACTGAGCTACACCAGCCAGGGCTATCACCTTTCTTTCCTGCTCTTCTGATTCTCTGTTTTGTTGATGGTTTTGTTGCCCTTCTAGTCATGCAGACGTGGTACTTCTGTTCTTTTCTGATTCCATTCCCTTTCAGGCCTGTGAGTTTTTACACACTAATCTTTATCTTTTTATCTCTACTATTTCTGTGCCTTTGTCTTGCTCTTTGTCTTCTGTTTAGCTTGCTGAAGTTTCATTTATATCTCAAAGTAATCTTTTCATACCCAGTACTTTCAAGAACTTTCTATTAATTGCTGAATAAAGTTCAAACTTCCCAACTTGGTATATATACCTTTTATGTCCTGATCCTAGTTTATCTTTCTTTCCTCTCTTGCTGATCCTCCATTGTTTCTTACAGTTAATCACTTGAACTTACTCTTGTTGTGTTTCCTGGATTTTCCTTTTGTCTCATCTTCTCCTGCCCAAGTTCTACAGATTCTCAAGGCCCAGCTCAATCACCTTAAGTTGGTACCAATCTTTTTCTGATTTAAAGTAATTTATCTTTTAACAAATTCATGTTCTTCAATTTTATAAGAGATGAATAAGTATAAAAATGTTTATCTTATCACTGTTATATTATGTGATAATGTACAGCCTATTTTTCTAGACTGTAAGACTGTTGGGGGCAGGATCTATGTCTGTTTCATCTTTGCCCATAACTTCTAACACAGTGGTATGTATTGGGCTGGCCAAAAAGTTCGTTTGTTTTCATAAGATGGCTCTAGTAGCAGTTGGTTGCCTTTAACTTCATTTGAAACAATTTTGCTAGATTGTATTGTGACAGCTGTCATATCAGCAGTGCATTTTTTAAAAAATTTATCAAAATTGGTGAATTTTTGTGTAGCCATTTTAGTAGTAAAGGTGGAAGAAAATAAGCAACATTTTGGCATATCATGCTTTATTATTTCAAGAAAGGTAAAAACATGCAACTGAAACACAAAAAGATTTGTGCAGTATATGGAGAAGGCACTGTGACTGATTGATTGTGTCCAAAGTGGTTTATGAAGTCTCATGCTAGAGATTTCTCACTGGACGATGTTCCACAATTGGGTAGACCAGTTAAAACTGATAGTGATGAAATTGAGACATTAATTGAGAATAAAGTTATACCATGTGGAGATAGCCAACATACTCAAAATATCCAAATCAGTAAAGGTATTGGTGAAAATGAAAAATGTGTCTTTTGTGGAAAAAAATAAACAGACTTTTTGGGCTTTCCAATATGTATATATATTAGATAGCTAGTAAATTTTTGTCAAATTGATAAATGTTAAAGTATACATGTTAAGGCCTTACATTTCCAGTGTGTAACATAGTAGAAATTGAGAAGTTAAATATTTCTTGACTTATTTTTTATAGTTTATACATACACATCTGTATTCATATGTGAAAATAAGGTATTAAGGAAAGAGGAACTAACACAGTGCTGAATTTCAATATATGATGAGATTGGTCAAAAAAATTATGAAAAGAATCGAATGAATTCTTTTTGAAGAATGTCATTTGACTCAGTTTCTCCAGCCACATCAGCTGTTAGCTTCTCACTGACTTGTATTGTAAATACTTGATCCTAAAGGGGAACATTTTGACTCTTGTATTTATAACAGCACACTTATTCAGGCATTTTGTTTTAGATCATATGTTTAAAGAGAAATTACATTTCCCCAAAAATTAAAAGTAGTACTTTGACATGAAATTAATATTATATAATATTAAATTATACTTAAAATGATAAAAGGAACTAAAGATGAACAATGACCATAAAAGAGCTAGATGAGAAACTCCAGCAATTTCCAGCAATATAATTGCCTGATATCTAAATTTATTTCAAAATAGCAGTATATAAGGAGTATTACTGAGTGTATATAGATTATTCTTTCCACCCCCTACTCCCTCTTCCACCAGTGTTTTTTTTCTTGTTTTCTGTGTATCCTGTCCCATTTTAATGGGTACAGTTTTATTTAATTAATTTAATTTTAAAATTGGTACAGTTGGTTAACGTATCTTTAGAATAGAAACAATAAAAGCACATTAGGCTGACGACTGAGCAATTTCATCTCCATCCAGTCTGAAGACTGAGATTTCTCCTAGTCCAATGCTACAATGCTACTAAAATGTTTAACTAATCATATTAAGCAAAGAATAGTATCAGGAAAGATACTATAATTAAGAAACCATTCTTGAAGAGTTAGAATTGCTTAGGAGATTGAGAGCATTTTGAATTACACTTTTTCTGTGTGACAAAATGTTCATTGTTTTAATAATGAACTGTTTGTCAGAGGTTAGCCATAGCATGTATTATTTGTATGCACTGTTGGGTACAGGGATGTTGTTGTCAGAAGATTGTAAGGCCTAAATATTTCCACATGCTGGGAAAGATCAAAGATGGTCAAACTATATCCTTGTGAAGAGAATATAAAAACTGGGATTTAGAGAGACCTTACCGATTCAAGTAATAGGCCGTTTGCTAGCGTGGAACCATTGACGTGATATTTAATCTCTTTGAGCCTCAATTTAGTTATTTGTAATATGTCTAAATTACATAACTCTGTATTTATTGTGAAAACTTAATGAATTTTTCAAATTTTCTTAAGTTTCTGAATTGTGAATTTCTGTTAATCGAAGGATACAGTGTACCTACAGGTCAAAGTATTTCCAGTACATTGACTGAATTTTAAATGTATTTCTGGGACTTAAAGAGAACTTAATCTAGAACCTACTATTTATAGATAAGGAAATTGAGACCAAGCAAGATTGATTTGCCAATATCGCATCAGTTGTAAGTGAAAATGTAGAACTACACTGGTCCTTTATGTATTTGTGTATGTGTGTGTGTGTATGTATTTTCCCGCTCTGTACTTCACCTTTCATTTAGTTACAGGTTTATACAATTCTTAATTTGGTTTCAAGGGTTCTCTTGTTCATTGTAGGGCTCATTTTTTTCCAGTTCTTCCAAATGTTCAAATGTGTTAACATTTTGGCTCAGGAAATTGTACTTGCTTTTGTGGTTTTTGTGCCCTGCGGTTTAGGAATTTGCATGATGACATTTTCTTCTGTTGAACTTTGTATTACACCATTGGAAATTTTCTATACACACCATTGAAAATTGGGTTTTGGAATAGAAATCAGCATTTGGAGGGCTTGAAAGTATGACCAGATCTTAATGACTTAGGACAAAATAAAGAAACTTTACTAACATAAATATATCTTATCTGTTGCTCAATTTATGTTTTATATTTTAGGTAGAAATAGAGAAGCTGAAGAAAGCAGTCCTGTCTTCTTGAAGAGGCACAGACCCAGTAGTTTTAATGATACAGGGACTCAGAACAACACTATGAACTTCAACTAACTTGTTACTTAAAACGCTGATGTTGTGATGAAGAAATATGAGTATTTGAACTATAATATCTATATAAAAGTAGGGGGAGGGTGAATTTTTTATATATTTTGTTTTGCCAATATGAGGGGAAAAAGAGGCCTTATTTCTTATGTGCTGGGATTGCAAACTTCTTTTTTAGTTTGCTTGAAAATACTACTGAATCTGTATAAAAAGGAAAAAGTTCACAAGTTTTTTTATTGAAACTTGTATTATTTTTAAAGAGATCTATACTATAAATATGGTGATATCTTTACAAATAATCTGTAAAATATACTATTTGAGAGAGACAAATTAGCTTTATAGTAGCTATAGCCACTACTTTTCCCATACATTATACATAAGGGTTATAAACTTTATACATAAGGGATATATACTTTGTATGTGTGTGTATATATATTTTTTCTTTCACTTTTAGCTTGTTGTGCAGGATTACACCGTTGCGCCTGTTTGTTTGCCATGCTGTTTGTATTCTGGGCAATGGAATAGGAGTTTCCTGGCTATGTACACCAGATTACTCGCCCGTGCGTATAGTGATATCTAATGAAATAATCAAAATAACTTCACCTGCTTTTGGAATATTTTATATGGATTGCACTATAGGATTTATAAAAGGAATTTAGTTAAGGTGGATTGTTAAATATATTTGGGAAAATATGAGCTACATTTTAAATTCATTGTGTCTAAAGAACATTTAGTCAGTTTAACCCTTATCTTGTGCCTAGAAACTACAGCACACACATAATATGCAAGCACCAACCTAATTGTTGTGCTTTGCTGTTTCTTCTACAGGCTTATATATTACTCATTTCATGATCTTGTGGTTTAATTCTTTATGCCCTCCCTTTGATTTTTGATAGGTGAACAAAACTCAAACTTTCAGAAGCTCACTATGAGGTTTCATACTTTGACAAGTTATCTTTATGTAAATACTCAGGTTTTACAATCTTTAATTGATCTAATACCAAACGATGTGGTGGAGATATTTTGGGATGTGATTTAGGAACCAACTTTATAAAGAGTGTTAGTATGTCATAAAATCGTAGCTTATTTAAAACCAAATATCTTTGTCCATATTCAAAGTGCATTTTCACAAAGTAGATGATTTAAACATTTCTTCAGTCACTTACGAACAGTTGAACTTTTTTTTATTCCTCACCCAATGATATGTTTATTGATTTTTTAGAGAGGAAGGGAAATAGAGAAACAAGGACTGGTTGCCTCCTCTGCACCCCAACGGGGGATCAAACCCGCAGCCTAGGTGTGTGCCCTGACTGGGGGTGGAAGCTGCAGCCTTTTGGTGCACGGCATGATCTTCTGGCCAAGTGCACCCCCTGGACAGGGCAACAGTTGGACATTTTAAAGTGTTACATGTATAGTCTTAAAATGTCAGTTTTTATATTAAAAGTAGAAATTTGATGTTTTTATTTGCAAAAAAATGGGGATTTTAAGATTTTTTGATTGCAGATGACTGTCAGATTTTGAGTACCCTCTATCATGCTTCCATTTTATGTTATTTTAAAGCACCAAACCAATATTTTTCCTTTATAATTTTGATACTACAATACTGAAACTTTGTTAAGTGAAATTGTCAAATTTCAAATAAAATAACTAAAGTTGAAAATAATAGAAATTCCAATACATAATTACTTTATTACATTCACAACTTCATGAGTTTTGTTTGTTTTTTTTTTTACAAGCCTGATTGTATTAAGTATATATGCATATTCTAACTCTTTTAAAGTCCTTGGGCTTGTCTGATGAGGTTATTACTGAACATAATTGTTAACTCTTGTTCTAATTTTTTTTTACCCTAATGTTTCTCACCAAAGGACATGGTTGTTGATTTGAGAGAGAGGGGAAGGGAGGGAGAGAACATTGGTCGGTTGCCTCACACACGTGCCCCAGTGGGGCTGAACTGGCAGCTGGGCGTGTGCCCTGACTGGGAATCAAAGCAGTAACCTTGAGCCACACCAGGCAGGGCCTAATGTTTTAAACGACTTGTCAATTGAATGATTTCTTCTTGTTAAATACGTTAGATCTTATCTTTTAATGCAAGTTGTGAAGTAGAAATAAAAACAATGTATCCTAGAAATCATACTCCAGCTTTCTGTCTGGGAAAATCTGTTAAGTGACTCCTCCTCCTCTAATAATGTGGTTGGGGGGGAGTTTCCAGCAGATTTCGGGCTGTTCTTAAAGTTTCGGCAGGTCATTCTCTCACTAGCACATGAAATCAAGATGGTCATGAGTCCAGAAGTGCATTTAAAGTATTTGCATATGAGCTTCCTCAGTCAGAATAGAAAAGTAATTAAAAGGACTATTTTTCTGCCTTTGACCAAAAAGTGAAGAAAACCAAACAAACTTGTACAGGGAAAACTGATTACTTTACTCTAGCAATTTATCAGTATTTGTTTTTGATATGGAATTTTATTAATTCCTGTTCATAAAGTTTATAACAAAATGATATGGAATAATAGCCTTTACTTGGAGGTTAAGTCATCATCGTTATTTGCAATGAATGAACATAAATGACAGATGAGAGGTGAATAGCACAGAATCTGTCATTGCCAAATTGCTTGTGAATGTATTGTTTAGGTTTAATTTTCCTAATTGTATTTCGGTATTTGTGGTGTGTGGGTGGTGGGGGGGCAGGGCAGTGACCACAAAGCTTCTTTACAAAATTTAATTCTGAAATGTCTTTAGAAAATTTCAGTCTGAAGATAGGAAGAGGAAGTGGAACACAGGAGTAACAGATGGTTCTTTTGTACATGGTTCTTACTGTGATCACAGGGGGAAAAAACCCAAGTGCTCTCAAGATTTGTCGCTGAACATATTTTTGCTTGCATTTAAATTTGAAATGTATGAACAGAATGAGACAATCAGTTAAAACCAGAAATGTTACAAACTTAATGGCCTTATTTT
The DNA here is from genome assembly GCA_028533065.1 of Trachops cirrhosus. Lineage (NCBI taxonomy): Eukaryota > Metazoa > Chordata > Mammalia > Chiroptera > Phyllostomidae > Trachops > Trachops cirrhosus. The sequence continues at coordinate 107,235,555 of CM052541.1, forward strand.
ACTAGAGCAATAAAATGACCAAGTGCAATGACTTGATTTAATAAAATCATCTTTTAAAAGTTGCTGCTATGAATATTTTTAGCCATAAAATTTTACCCTTGTTTTCTCCTGATTTTTCTTTAGTAATTACAGTGTAATGCAGTTTTTGTTGTGGTATGCTAACATTCCAGGGTGGGTGGGAAAAAATATATATAAAAACTCAAGAAACTCAAAATTCACTGACTTGTTTACAGGTGCTGTAAAAAAGCATGCTTCTGCTTCAAAAAGAAAAATAAATAATAAAGAATACTATTGCCAATTGTGTCAGTCTCTTGGTTATTTTCCATTATCTTCATGTGCTTATTGCAGAGTACAATGCAAACAATCATACTTCTTTCAGTTTTGTAAATAAAAGAAACAATGCAAATACTAAAATGAAAGCACTAAAAGTTCTAGACTTGTGTTGTTACAGAACAGACGGGGGGTGGGGGCAATTATTGGTCCACCCAGGGATGCCAAAAACTGTTGCAGAACAAGGGGCCACACATACAGGGCCATGGGGGGTTACGATGATATACTATTACCAAAAGGAACCCCTCAGGTTCATTATGTCTGCTGCCTTATAGGAAAGACATCTCTCAATGCCAGAGATTTGTGAAAAGGAAAGGAAATGTTTATTTAAAGTTATATAGACATAAAGTAGTGACCTAATGCCTTCATTAAAATATCAAAGTCCTTTAGGATACCCACAGATGCCCACAGTGCTTCCTTCTCCCCCTGCCCTAATTCGGGGTACCAAACTCCGGAAAAGAAGCAAATGTCCATGTTTCAAGGTCCTGACACCATCAGCTGTGTCACTGTCCAGGCAGGATCTCCAATTAATCCAAAGCCATTGTGGCACCTTCTCATGGTCTACTGGCAAGAGTTCTTTCACCCTTCTTCCAGGCAAAGTCTCTCCTGCTTCCCAGACCATGTGGCCAAAGGGAGCATCCCAAGGCCACAAAGAGAGTAGTTCTCTGTTCAATGGCTGCCGCGTCTAGGTTTAAATCCCCGCACCAGTCATTTTCTGTACCCCCATTTCTGACTGCTCCTACAATCAGTTACACCTGCCAGCATTCCTGTATTCCAAGTTCGCTGGGCTGCCATCGTGAGTCTGGGCAGGGGTGGCCCCATGTCATGGAGCCAATCTTCCCCAAGCTCCCACTCAGGTGCTGTAACTCAGGGGGACCTCCCACCCCCCCACCCCGCCAGTTACATCTTGGCGGGGGAGTCCCTTCCATCCCCCTGGCTCAGCATGGCCACAGCTGTTTAGCATATCTATGCAACCAGTTAAAGGTTATAGATATGTTAAGTGATCATGCCAAGGATTAGCTGCAAAGCTGTGGCTGCACAAAACAGCTCCGCATGTTCCTGATACATGTGTCCCTTCCCCCAACTCACACCTGTGGGGGAAGGGGTGAGGACATCCTAATATTTCCTGGACACCTTGAGTTCTGGACCCCATTCCAAATCCTTATTTGGGGCCCCCCTCTATGTTGTACCCTGTATGAGTGTGAGTTTACTAAACATTTGAGAGTCTTTTTTTTTTTCCACTGGAAACTGAGATAGTATTTTCGACGTCACAGAAATATTGGGGGCATCTGAAAAGATTTATATAAAGTTCCTTACAGAGTATTTGGTATGAAGTAGATTTTTTTTTCTTTAATGGAAGCTGCTCTTTTCCTCTTCCCAAAAGCATTTTGCAGTGATGGATATGATTGAGAGAAAGGAGGCCTCCTACTTCCTTTCTTTGGGGGAGACACCCAAAAGAAAGTTCATTAGTATTCACAATGGAGCTGCTACCATCTTACAGATTTTACCTCCCCAGCCACCCCGTGTTTGGGAGAGTACTTTGCCCAAACTATGTTACTGACTTAGGGGCTGAAATTTTAAAAATTCGAAACACAAGGAGCTAGTCGCAGCATGGGAGCGCTCTACAATTCTTTTGTCATCTGGGAAAAAAAGGTGACATGAAAGAACCAACAATGCATAAAGAGGTGGAACCAATCCACAAGGATTTCAAAACTGATCACAAATCATTCCTGAGCCCCAACTACCCATCCATTGCTTGGTTTCTTAAGCATAAACAGGCTCCTAACTTCTTGGGTTTCTGCACTTAGAATTGGAAGTCCTGGTAAATCCAAAAATAAGGGAAGACGTGAAGGCCTGTGTACTGTTAGTGAAAATATTTCACATAATCTCAGCCCTGAGATACTGATCAAAAGCAGTTATGGGCAAAGAGCTCATTTCAAATTTTTTTATGTCCCTTGGGTGAATTCAGGTTATAGACCCCCAGCAGTACCAGGACAACCAGTTGGTGCTGGCTCCCCTGTCCTGGGGTCAGTTCACCGGACTTCTCACTTGGGTCCTCACCTGGAGCTCTGGCAGTCAGATGGTTACTAAGGATCCGCAAAGGGGTCCCCGAGAAACAATAAAGAAAGCCCACACCATTGTATCCTGTGGTGGCCTCATTTCTTAAGAGGCAGTGGATTTTTTTTAAGCCACGTACAATACCCCAGGCTTCCTAGAAAACCACTGTAAGACCTGAATCAGAAAAGGAGTAAAACACCACTGTGAAACCCTTAAACCTTGGTTTAATAAAGTCCCTCTCCGGGTCGGGGTGATCCATTGATCTGCGGGGCTGGAACGGGTGGCTGCTTGCGGCAGGTGGAAGCGGCCTTCCAGCAAGCGCTTGGCGGGTAGTGGTACTGTGACGCTCTGGTACCTTCTGAGCGCGGCGGCAACTGTAGTCAAAAGGTGACCCCGAGGCCTGCATTCTCTGTGCCACCCTGCGCTGTGCGCGGGGCTCCCACAGCTGCTGCGCGCCGGACGCGTGCCCGCCACCGTTCGCCTCCAGCGGCCGCGCACTGACCACACCAGTTGCCGGACCGCTGGTGCCGCTCTGGCAGGTTGGCGGGGCAGCAGGCCGGGTGCGGCGGGTTGAAGAGCTAGGAAGAACGCCGTGTGGGTGGCGGTGCTTGCCTGCTCTGGTTAAGTGCCCGGTGCCGGCGTCAACATTGTCAACAAGGTGATCCTGGGCACCTTCCCTGTTCTCAGTGACCCAGTCTCTGCGTCACATCCTGGCGCTCTGCTCGGGGCTCCTACGCCTGCCCCGCGCCTGGCCCGCGTCCCGCCTGTACCCGCCCCCGAGCCGCGGCTCAGGCGGGTTGGCAGGGGTGCAGGAGGGCAGGGGGTAGCGCAGGTGCCGAGTGCTGAAGCGGCAGAGCGGGATGGCTATGGGGCGGCGGAACTGTGCCAGTTCAGCTGAAGTGCTCAGCGTGCCCGCAACATTGTCCCCCCGCCCGGTCCCCCGACCATCCACTCCCCAACCCCGGCGCCGCGCCACGCCACGTGAATTTCCTGAGTGGCCGACTGCAGTTTCGCAACTTATTCTTTAGCATGATCTCTTTTTTAAAGGATTGATTTTTAAGTCTGCTGTAAACATGAGGGTTGATGTCACCACACAATGAAGGTGATGCAGGAATTGATGGTACAAGGCCAGCTCCAGAATTTCCTGAGTGCCTGACTGCAGCTTCTGCAACTTATTCTTAAGCACCACCTGTCTTCCTTTCAGAAGTTTGATTTCCAAGTCTTTCTGTTGTAGTTGAAGTCGGTAAGCAGAAGTTTGGTGCTTCATTCGAAGTTGTGATCGTCATACTTCTGTTCTAAATCAATAGAGTTTTAGGACTCTCATTCTCTGCTCTTAAAATTGCCCGAGTGGCTTCAATCTCCTTAGAGTCAGGTAGGTGTCTTTTCCGAATCATCTTTGATCATCAGCATCTCTTATGAAGTTAAGAGATGTGTCCTGTGAAGGAAGCCACACTGCCACCCACTTGCCCCAGGGAATGGCCTTAGCCACAGCCAAGGTCACCAAACCAGGAGACCGTTGCTACGGGTCACAGGACTGACCTGGTCCACTCTGCCCAAAGCATCCAGAGCAGTTAGACAACCCCGCCAACTGTCCACGAATTGCTGTGTGGGCGGGGCTAACGATCACATCGCAATGACTAGTTGCTAGACGAAGCCTGAGTTGGGGGGTGGTCTTCCACAGGGGGCACCCAGGAAGGAAGAAGCCTGGCCTGGGGCTGCCAAGGGGCTCTTCTTCAGGGAATCATCCTCCGCTGGCTTCCTCTGTTTCCTGTCTCAGAAAATCCACACTGCCTTTGACTTTCTTGTCACAGAGCTCACATTGTCCTGCAGCTAGTGGTTTCCATGTCACAATTTTTTTTAATATTTGAGGTAGATTTCACACAGTGTCAACCCATCGTCTTAAGACCACAAGTGGGTGCGCTGGGGCAAATGTCCATGCCTGTGCATCATGCCTACACTGGTAATCTTTCCATTGCCACTTATGATGCCCACTCCTCCAGAGCTGTCATTAGCGAGAGTTGTCTCAGAGTCACCCTACAGGATGGCCTTGCGAGGCCTGCTCTGATCACTGGTCTAAGAGTTGATAAAGCAGGGAACACCTTTGCTGTGTTTGTTGTGACACCAGATTGCATGATATGGTGGTCAGAACTGGGAAGGTTAGCAAGGACTAAGACTTGGGGCAGAATCAGTGGGAACTAAAGGAGACGTTGGGTTTGGTTGGGTTTGGTTTGAGGAGGGAAGATATTTGAACACATATGAATGTTAATGGAATGATGCATCGCAGAGGGAGAAATGGATGAGGCAGAAAACAGGAATAAGGAATGCTGTCCTGAGGAAGGAAGTCTGAGGAGGAGGGGACAGAGCTACCAAGAAGGGGCAAATTTTGACAGGAATAGAGACATTTCCTCTAACTTGACACAAGAGAAGAAGAAGGTGGGAGTGCACGCAGGTGGGTTTGTGGGTTTGTTGGTGAGAAGTGTATCGAGTTTACCTCTGATGGTTTCTATTTTCTCTGTGAAAGGTCAGGTGACCTTGATAATGTGAGGAGTGGGGAGGACTTTGAGCAAAAGTATATCATTAGTCATCCAGGGTCATGGGAAAACAAGCCTGCCGGTGAGTCACAGTACGACCGACCGACCGACCAACTGCATGGCAAACTGTGGAATTCTGTATTCATTATTTTCAAGAGAAAAGACCCATGTTTTATATCAGTCCAATCTAAGACACACCTCTGAAAGTGGGATACATTCTAGTATTGTTCCAGTTTTTCAGTATTGTTTCAGAGTTTAACTGTCAGCATTGTTTTTTCTCAGTGGTCCGTAAAACAGTGGGCATCTTACAATGCGTGGCATCTTAGAGTCAGTGAAATATGGCTCGGCTGCCTGTGTGAACATGTGTGAAGCCACTTCTGTCAGGGTTAGTTTTCAAAGACAAGATGAATAGATAGAAGCTTGACAATAGCTGTCAATCACAAAGAGGCCTGTTTGAGGCCACTTGCATTTAATGTAATTCCAACCTCACTGTAGGCCCTGTTTCCTAAGATGATCAGCCCTGCATTACCAGAAGTGTTTCATCTGGAAACTTGGTCTAAAAGGCCAATCTCTAAGGTCTTTTGCCAGCTTAAGACTCTATCATAAAGTTTTCTTGTAAGCTCAACTCTCATGAAACAATAGTTCAGAATTCCTCTATCAAGGCGTCCAATATTGGATGCTCAGAAGTTGTATCTTAAGTAGAGAGGTGGTCATTGAAGAAGGGATCCAGAGAGCATATGTATCCATTCATAAAATATCATTTACCTGCTATATTCCAAGCAAGGCAGTCTGTTAGGTTTGAGGGAAACAAAAATCCATAAAATCTGGGTCTCTGACATACAGGAGCTCACAATCTGTTGAGACAGAAAAGAAACAGAGGGTTGTGACCAGAGGTAGTCATTCCTCTCGGCACTTGTGGAGCACACCCCTAACTATTGAGCTCCTACAAAATGCCAGGCACTGTTCTAGGCCCTGGAAATACAGCCCTAATAAAATTGACTAGATTCCTGCCTCCATAATCCTTGGGGAACAAAACTAATGGATAATATTCCCAAGCATTATCATTTTGATGAGCTACATTGATTAAAAAATAAGTGGCCAGGCCTGTGAACCAAAGCATCACCGGTTTGATTCCCAGTCAGGGCACATGCCTGGGTTGCAGGCCATATCCCCAGTATGGGGTGTGCTAGAGGCAACCACACATTGATGTTTCACTCTCTCTCTCCCTCCCTTCCCCATCTCTCTAAAATAAATAAATAAAATCTTTAAAAAAAATAAGTGGAGCCCTGGCCAGGTGGCTTGGTTGGAGTGTTGTCCTCTACACCAAAAGGTTGCAGGTTTAATTTCCAATCAGGGCACAAAACTAAGTTGTAGGTTCAATCCCCGGTCGGAGTGTATATGGGAGGCAACCAATCCATGTTTCTCCCTCATATCCATGTTTCTTTGTAAATATATCCTTGGATGAGGATTATAAAAATCAAATTAAAAAGCATATCCTTGGGTGAGGATTAAACATTTTTTTAAAATGGAATATGAGAGCCCTGACCAGTATGGCTCAGTTACTTGGGCACCCTCCACAAAGTGGAAGTTTGAAAGGTCACCAGTTCTATTTCCAGTCAGGTCTGGTCTGGGCATGTAGGAGAGCAAACCAATCGATATTTCTCTCTCACATCAGTGTTTCTCTCCCTCTCTTTCTCTTTCCCTTCCCCTCTCTCTAAAAATAAATTTTTTTAGAAGTGGAATATGAGAGAGAATGATTGAAGTGCTGCTTTTGACAGGTGTTAGAAGTATCAATTAAGCTACTTTGGCCACAAGTAAGACCATTGGCTATTAGAAGACCTAACAGTAGCACAAATCTTAAGAGCATTAATTTTTTTTTTAAAGCCCAGAGGTCATTGATCCCAGGGTGGGTTTAATAATTTGGTCAGGTCATTAATGACCAAGGCATTTCCGCCCTCCTCTTCCCCCATGCTAAACATGTTGGCATCTTCCTCAGGCTCGTGGCTTCATGGTGGCAGGGCCGTTGCCACAGCTGCAGATGTCACCTTCTCTTACAGATTTGAAAACCAGAGGGAGAAAGAGGTAGGGGAAGTGGGGAAAGATAACCTTCGTCCTAGTGTCGCTCTCTCATTTTACCAGGAAAAAGTCCTTCTTACAAGCTCAATCCTTTCCCAGCTGACTTCTCCCTAAAACTCACTGAACATAAATGGTCACCTCTCCACATCTAATTCCATGACCAGAAAAGTGGCCACAATTGGTACAAAACCGTCATGAGTGGTCAAATACAGGTATTTGGCAAGAAAGAGAGAGAATGGCCTTGGGTGGGTAAAAGGAGGTGACATTTGAACTCAGATCTGAACAATGAGCTGACGGTTGCCAAAGGATCGAGGGTGGGGGAATGAGAATAAAAAAAATGATGAGGTGGTGTCAGTCCCATGCACTGTGCACCGTGGTGGCACTGGGACAGGGTAGTTGGTTGTGGAAGGTGACACAGTGGAGGAGACACTTGAGGACAAGGATGAGTGAGCCCAGTGAAGCTCTGGGTAGAGATGGGTGGTGGCCGGTCCAGCTGCAGTAGAGGCCGATGGAAAAGAAAAGGGGCGTGACCCAATTTCCCATTAGGCTACAGCAAGATGAACAAGACAAGGTGGATCTCAACCCTGGTGAGGATGACTTCAGAGGGGAAGGTTCAGATTCCAGCATCACAAAATGAGTGAGTAGGTAAATGTGTGCAAAAGGAGTGTACTCGGTTTCACCTCAGGCCTTGGAGGAGACTTTGTTGAGAAAAAGACAGGGGGTTGAATCATGACCAAAGACAAGGAGTTTGCTGGCAAACAGAGGTGGGAAGGTTGTCCAAGTTACAGAGCACAGCGCGCACAGAGGCCTGGGGACTCTAAGGACACAAGGAAACCAGTCAGTAAGGCTTCGCCTGCCTATAATGTGTGACTCAGGGAGGCACCGGTGACCAGGCCGGAGCCGTGCTCACGAGCTCTGCTTATTGGGTTAGGAAAGTACTTTCCTTTTTTTTAATTTTATTTTTTAACCACAATTGACTTTCAATATTATTTTTATTAGTTTCAGGTTTACAGATAATGATTAGACAATTTTATAATTGACAGTGTGATCCCCTGGATAATTCCAGTGCCCACCTGTCACCACACATGGTTACTAAAATATTTTTTTCACTTAAAAAATTTTTAAGTTATTACTTTTTTCAATCACTTTGCATTTCAGCATTAATCTGTAGTAGTTTCAGATGTACAGCAAAGTGGGTAGAAAGTCAGGTACTTGACAGAGTGGTCCCCCTTCTGCTCCCAGTACTCACCTGGCCCCACACAGTTATGATACTGTCGACGGTATTCCCTGTGCTGCAGTCTGCATCTCTGTGACTGTCCTGTAACCACCAATCTGCACTGCTTCGTCCCTTCACCCAATTCCCCCAGCTCCCACACTCCCTCCCCTCTGACAACTGTTAGTCTAGTTGAGTGTTACTGACGATATTCCCTGTGCTGTACTTTACATCCCTGCTACCAGTTTGTACTTCTCAATCCCTCCTCCTTTTTCATGCACCCTCCGAACCCCTCTTTCTTCTGGCTACTATCAGTCTGTCCTCTGCATGTATGAGTCTCTTTCTGTTTTGTTTGAAACTTTTGTTATTTAGGTTATACATATAAATAAAATCGTATGAAATCATATGTCACCTTAAAATAATATACAATAATATTGAATATCAACTGTAATAGAAATTTTTTAAAAAACTGGTTCTGGGTCACCTAGAATTCAGTTCAAATATTGGCTTTGTTACTATTTGTATGGCCTTGGGAGAGTTCTTAACAACTCTTTGCCTAGTTCACTTATTTATAAAATGAGGAGTAATACTGCTTAATGTGAAGCCTGTGGGTGGTTATGTAAATTAGATATAATTCATGTACAGTGCTTAGCAAGTGCCTGGTATGGATTAAGCTGTGAATAAATGGTAACTATTTTGTTTTTTGAACATTTGGGGAACGGCTTAATACACTGCCACATGATACAATGGAATGTCATACAGCCATGATGATGAAAGTCATGTGTTTGGGTTTCTGAATAATTTATAATGTGAACATCAGAATTGTAATAATAATGCCTATATACATATGAGATCTGTCCAGAAAAAGTCCAGCCATTGCTAGTATAACAAGAATGGTTTGCACAACATCGATGCAACCTGGCAGCCAAGGAGAGTGTGAACAATGATGACTTCACTGTACTAGTCAGTGGGGGCGGTAGATGCCGTTGAGTGAGCATGTGTACTGTGTGGCTGTTGCATTGAAAATGACTGAGTAGAGCAACGAATCTGCATCAAGTCTTGCGTTAAGCTTGAACATTCCTCTGTGGAAACTATTTGGATGATTTAGAAGGCCTGTGATTGGCAGTTCCATCATGACAAAATGCCCCCTCATGCATCATGTCTTGTGCAGAGTTTTTCGGCAAAACGTTATATCACCCAGGTGACTCAGCCCCCCTACAACCCAGACTTGGTGCTCTGTGATTTCTGGCTTTTCCAAAAACTAAAATCACCTTTGAAAGGGAAGAGATTTCAGATCATTGATGAGATTCATGAAAATGTGACAGGACAGCTGATGGCGAAAGGCGAACTGTGTGAGGTCTCAAGGTGCCTACTTGGAAGGGGACTGAGGGCGTCATTGTCCTCTGCACAATGTTTCTTGTATCTTCTTCAGTAAATGTCTCTGGTTTTCACAGTACACAGCTGGATACCTTTTGGACAGATCTCATATGTACATTATGACCACCTCGAGCCTAGTCAACAGGTGCATTTGGCTGCTGAAAGTTGGAACTTCTCAAAACTTTATATATTTCAATATATTCTTGTTGATGTTTTTAAGCAGAAGAAGCCCATGCAGGGCCCAGTGTCCTGGGCAAAAAAAAAAAAGGCAGAGCAGGACCTCGACATGGCTGTATGAGGAATGGGGCCAGCCACCCAAGGCCAGAGCAGGCCTGCTCTGTGACCTTGAGGACAGGGAGACAGGAGTGTGTCACATGAGTAACAGGGCCATCTAGTCCAGCCGGGGAAGGCAGAGCAACAACTGAGAACAAAGGCATGGAGACTGGAGAGAGCAGGCGTGTCCCCATGCTGCTGGGCTTGGTGTGGAGGTTGAAGGTGGGCTTGGGGTGCCCGGACAGGGCTCAGAGGGGCCCAGGAGCTTTGGCTCCACCCTGTGTGCAAACGGAAGCCTTCAGAGCTACACAGGGGCCCCGGGGCGGGCAGCGTGCCCCTGTGCCAAGAATCCAGCTTCCCCTCCACTGACAGGAACGCAGAGACCCACAGGAAAGGGCTCCACGGCACCGTCTAGCGAATCCTACTTGGGAAGATGCAGGACACGGGCACGCGGGGCCAGAAGGCGAGAGAGGACCGGCGCTGACTGGACTGGACCCCACACAGGCCACCACCACCCCGCCCCCGGGACCTGTGGTTCCCTGGCCATGAGGAGCAGGAGGACAAGAATGATGTTCACCCAGCATGTGGGGAAAAAGGGCTTCTGCTCCCAGGACCCTTGGCCTTCTGCGCCTGTTCCACCTCCAGGCAGCGATGAAGGCCGCCATCTCAGGGCCTGGGGACCAGGAGGAGACTTAGCCCCTAGCTTCGGGGCCATCAGGGGCCCCAGGCCTCCGCGGACTCGGACACAGGACAGGCCACTCACAGCGGCCACATCCCAAAGTCGACCCAGCTCCTCGTCACTGAGCTGCTGCTGTGACAGGGACAGGTGCTGTCCTGCTCTTCCCAGAACAGCGAGCCCCCTTCCAGAAGCGCGCGTTGCATCGATGTCAAATGACCACTCCAGAGGCAGCGCCAGGAGCACAGCCCGGGGTCCGCACAGAGGACCGCACCCACTGCCCGGCGCCGGCCGGGGCTGTGGCGACCTCAGCAGGAGCCGCCCAGCCACCCCGGAGCCTGCCGCTGCCATTTGGGCCCCTGGTGAGGACGGTCACTGTTATCACCCGGTGCAATTCTTACTGTTCAACTTCAACAGACTCAGTTCAATGAGTTGATACTATGTGTTTTTCCCCACCCCTCGCCCCTCATTCTGAAATGGTTCTGGAATTTTCATGGATGATTTGCTCAAAAACTTTAGTTCTTAGATTACAAGGCCCTTTAAATACGTTAGGAGTTGTGCTACTTTTACCCAGAAAAATGAACTGAAAAAATAACCCACACGCTTTTCCATGGGGTTATTCACTGACTCATTGAGACCTCTACAGAAGAACATTTGCTACTGAATAAAAGTGTAGAAACAACTTTCTTATCATACAATGTTCACCTATTCTTAAAATTTCTTGTTGATTTGAGAGAAAGAGAAACATTGATGTGTTGTTTTCTAATGATTGAAACCACAGAAGAAATTAGTTTGGATATTACATAATTTAAAACTTCCTTTCTTTCTCATGTATTCCTTCTTCATGTGAGTTTTCACAAGTTTCCCAAGATATTTCTAAAATACTCTCGAAGATCATCTTTCTAGTATATCAAGAGGCTGAAACTGTCTACACCTTGTGATCTAGAAATGTGATCTAGTGGTGTGTTCATGATGTTCACAAAGTTCCTATTCCTTCCCTCTCCTTTGTTCCCCCCAAAAACCAGCTAACCAAACAAAGAACATGGGCATTTGAGTACCAAACAGAATTATGAAAAGTTCTAGCATGGAAATGTCTTAAATCAGAATTATGAAAAGTTCTAGCATGGAAATGTCTTAAAATACTTTCTGAAAAAGCACAAAAAATATATACCAAGAGCTGTGAAGGGGAAAAGGACTCTGTAAAGAGATGGATGGAACCACAGAAAAATGAACACAAGTGAGAGTGGAGGGATGGTCGTTTTGGTTTGGGGATTTTAATGTAACATTTAATTTAAAAAATAGGAAAGAGTAATGTAAAGTCCAGGTTACCTTATTAAGTAAACTATAACTTGACTTATACTGGCACATATTTTTGAATGTTTGTTTTACCAAATTGATTAGGGTCTTGGAGTGCCCAGCCTGGGAAATGCATGATAACTGAATATAGCAAACTGCTTATAAAAGCCAGTTATTATTTCTTTATTTTATCATGTTCTGTATTCACTTAAATTAAAAAAAAACCTCAAGTAGTTTTGCCATGGTTTTACTGAGTTTTAACTGTTATATTGAACCATTTCATTCAGAGATTCTGAAATTTGTCTAAGTCAGAGTGACTCTTTCCTTTAAAAAGTTTCCCTGTATTCTGGGTTATCTGGCAACAGAGATTGTTATCATTAGTCAAATACATTGTTTAATTGAAAGCCTCAACAGTAATAAAGACTTTGTTTTTAGGAAAGAACTGGAAAAACTACGAAAGGATTTGGAAGAAGAGAAGGCAAAGAGAAGTAATCTAGAGGTAATTCATTTCTGCCAGAGCTGAGACTGCAGTCAGCATGGAGTGGAGTGTTGTTTCCAGCCCAGCGGGGTGATGGGTCCCACTACAAATAATGCCGTCCTGCTTCAGCCGGAGCGCTCCCTGCTACCTGGTAGCCATTTAGTTGCTCTCCTGTTGACACTCTGTCACATTCCATTCTGTGGTGGAGGACTTGCTTTTTGAGCACTACCTCTCACTGGCAGTGCATGAGGCACATGAATATACCAAACATGGTTCTTACCTCTTAAGAGAGTCTAGTTCTAGATTTTTGCATTGAACACTTCATTTAAAAAATATTCTTTATATAAGATAAAGCATGCTCCAAGATATAAATGTTACCAAATTTTGGGTTGAATAATGTCACACTATGACTGGGCCAATTTATTTTTCTATACCATGACAAAAACAAAATACATGTTTTTGAAATGTTCTAACTATTTAAATGAAATACTGTTTGTAATAGAAACTTATTTTTTTCAAACTTTTACATCAGCCCTGGCTGGTGTAGCTCAGTGGATTGAGCACCAGCCTGTGAAACAAAGTGTTGCTGGTTCAATTCTCAGTCGGGGCAAATGCCTGGGTTGCAGACCAGGTCCCCAGCAGGGGACGCACGAGAAGCAACCACACATTGATGTCTCTCTCCCTCTCCTACTTCCTTGCTTCCTCTTTCTCTAAAAATAAATAAATAAAATCTTTTTTAAAAACTCTTACATCAATAATAGACCAACATATGTATTAAATACCCTCTTAGTATAAATAGGCAATACTAATGACCGTATTGCTTAAACTTAATACCTGTCAATTCACATACAACATAATAATCAGTCTGTCTAAGCTAGTGGTATTTTAAAAACATGGTTAGTCGTTCTGCCCTGTTTTAGCAGAATTTGCTATTATTCTCATCACCTGAATACCAATTTCATTATTTCCTATCCTTTTCCCAACTCCTCGTCCCAGGTTGGAGCAGCCCTCCCTGTGCGGGATGTGTAGAAGCAGCCCAGAGCCTGCTGGTCCTGTCCTTTCAGTCCATTCTTCCCAATCGTTCCTAAGTTTTTAAAGCCTAGAGGGATCTCTGTTTAACAGTGTTTTCAAAATTTTGCCAGTCTTCTTTGTTTTTCTGCCTTTTCATCTTCCTTCAACTGTCTGCCAAAAATATTCGACTTAAATTAATGTAAATCTCTTTCTTGAAATCTGGAAATTTCATCAGCAGCTCTTTTCCAGTTGTTTTTTTTTTTTTTTTTTTTTTTTTTTGCCTTTTCTGTCTTTTCCCTTATTTCCTTTTCAAGCCTTAAAAATTCTCCTTTCTTTTGCTGGGTGTAGTTGTCTAGCAGTAATTCTAGTTTAAACTGGCATTAGTGTTCTTTCTGCTGCTGCCTTTTCTCTCTCTTCCTCTTCATTTCACTGGGAAGCATATTTAATTGACATTTCTGTACTTTTCTGTTTTTTTCCAAGCTTCCACTGCCAATTCTGCTGCTTCTTTTGTCCCCCTTTTTGCTTTTGATTATTTTCTTGTTTATCATGTTCTCTGCCTTTTCCTTTAACTGGAAAATTTCCTCTTTTTTTTGCTGCTTTTCAGTTTTCCAGTTCTGAATAGACTTTTTTTGTTGTTGTTCTTTCTTCTAGTGCCAGGGATTCTTTATACCGTGCTGTTGAATTTCACCCTGTGTTCCTGCAGAAGGGTATTCTAGAACCTCCCCCATACACGCGGACTTCCCTTTGTGTTTGTTTCTCACCTTTACAAAGTTCTGGTGATCAAAATCGTCCCAGCCCCTTTGTCACCCTCCTGTTTGCTGAAGGAGCCTTTCAAAATCTACCACTTCTGGAAGAGGACTTGGTGTTTCTTTGTCTACAGGAACTTGGCATGCTGTTGGTCTGAAAGCTCTTTCTGTTTCTGAACTATCCAAAGCCCATGTGTCAATTTTTGTTTAATTTCTTAATGTGTTTTTTAATTTTTAATTTTATTTTAAGTATGTTTTATTGATTATGCAATTACACTTTTCCCAAATTTTCCCCATTTATCCCTCCTCCACCCTGCACCCCCCAACCTTCCAGCATTCCCCCCTGCAACTTAGTTCATGTCCATGGATTGCACATATAAGTTCTTTGAGTTCCCTGCTTCCTATACCACTTTTTATCTCTCCCCGACTCATTTATGCCTACTAATTATGCTTCTTCTTCCCTGTACCTTTCCCCCATTCCTCCCTTCCCCTCCCCACTGAACTCCCTCTATGTGATGTCCATTTCTCTGATTCTGTTCCTGTTCTGGTTGTTTGCTTAGTTTTTGTTTTGGTTGTTTTTCTTTTTCTTTTTGGCTCATTTGTTGCAAGTTGTGAATTTGTCGTCATTTTATTGTTCATATTTTTTATCTCCCTTTTCTTAGATAAGACCCTTTAACATTTCATATAATAAGGGCTTGGTGACAATGAACTCCTTTAACTTGACCTTACCTGGGAAACACTTTGTCTGCCGTTCCATTCTAAATGATAGCTTTGCTGGACAGAGTCATCTTGGATGTGGGTCCTTGCCTTTCATGACTCCAAACGCTTCTTTCCAGCTCCTTCTTGCTTGCAAGGTTTATTTTGAGAAATCAGCTGACAGTCTTATGGGCACTCCTTTGTAGGTAACTGTCTCCTTTTCTCTTGCTGCTTTTAAGATTCTCTCCTTATCTTTCATCTTGGCTAATGTAATCACGATGTGCCTTGGTGTGTGCTTCCTTGGGTCCAACTTCTTTGGGACTCTCTGGGCTTCCTGAACTTCCTGGAAGTCTATTTCCTTTACCAGATTGGGGAAGTTCTCCTTCATTATTTTTTCAAATAAGTTTTCATTTTCTTGGTCTTCCCCTTCCCCTCCCCCTTCTCCTTCTCGTGTCCCTATAATTCGGATGTTGGAACATTTAAAGTTGTCCCGAAGGTTCCTAAGCCTCTCCTCATTTTTTTGAATTCTTGTTTCTTCATCCTGTTCCAGTTGAATGTTTATTTCCTCCTTCTTGTCCAAACTGTTGATTTGAGTCCTAGTTTCCTTCCTGTCACTGTTGGTTTTCTGTACATTTTCCTTTATTTCACTTTGTATAACCTTCACTTTTTCCTGTATTTTGTGACCATACTCAACCAATTCTGTGAGCATCCTGATTACTAGTGTTTTGAATTGTGCATCTGATAGATGGGCTAGCTCTTTATCACTTAGTTGTATTTTTTCTGGAACGTTGGTCTGTTCTTTCATTTGGGCCACTTTTTTTTTGTCTTGGTACACCTGTTACGTAGTAAGGGGTGTAGCCTGAGGTATTCACCAGGGCAGCACAACCCACACTGCTGCCTTGCATTGCTGTATGTGGGGAAGGGGTCTGAGAGGGAAAAATGCCTCTTGCTCAGCTCTCCACCAGCTTTCAGTTGCTCCCACCACCACCCACAAGCAAATTGGACCCTTCTGGTGCTGATTCCCAGGCAGGTAGTTTTGTGTACATTCTAGGACCTTGTAGGTCACTCCAATGAACTCTCCTGTGAGGCTGGGAGTTTTCCCCGCCACTGCAACCTCCACAGGACTTTTTCAGCCAGAGGTTTTGAGGCTTTATTTTTTTGCACTGGAAACCTGGGTTGTAAGGTCTGTCTCACTCCCCAATTGTTCCTCCTGGTTTATGTGCACACAAATGTGGAATGTCCTGCTCCACCTGGTCTGCCAGCTACTGTCTTGCAATGAATCCTCTCCACTTGGCTGCCCGTCTCCACTCCTCCTGCTGGTCTGGATGAATATGTCTTCTTTAACTCCTTGGTTGTCGGACTTCCATACAGTTCGGTTTTCTGGCAGTTCTGGTTATTTTTTGTTTTTAAATTTGTTGTCCTTCTTTCGGTTATGTGAGGAGGCACAGTGTGTCTACCTATGCCTCCATCTTGGCCGGAAATCTTTTAAATAAGTTTTAAATTTCTTGCTGTTCCTCGTTTCCTTCCAGCACCCCTATGATTCAGATGTTGGTACATTTATAGATGTCTCAGAGTCTCCTTATTCTATTCTCTTTTTTAAAATGAGAATTCTTTTTTCTTCTTGCTGTTCTGATTGAATGCTTTTTTCTTCTTTATGTTCTAAATCACTGATTTGAATCTCAGCTTCATCCCCTCCACTGTTGGATCCCTGTGTATTTTTCCTTATTTCACCTAGTGCAACTTTCATTTCTGCCTGGGTCTTTTTTATGCTGTTGCCCAGTACCCAGTGATTTCTTTAAGCATCCTGATAATCACTGTTTTCAACTGTGCATCTGATAGGTTACTTATCTCCATTTCATTTAGTTCTTTTCCTGAAGTTTTTTTCTGTTTTCATTTGGGCCATATTTCTGTCTCCTCAATTTGGCAGCCTCCCTGTATTTGTTTGTGTGTATTAGGTAGAGCTACTTTGACTCCCTGTCTCAGTGGTGTGGCCTATAGTAGAAAAGGCACCTATGTGACCCTGGCAGGTATAGCTCAGTGGATTGAGCATGGGCCCGTGAACCAAAGTGTCACTGGTTTGATTCCCAGTCAGGGCACATGCCTGGGTTGCAGGCCATGTCCCCAGTAGGGGTGCGTGAGAGGCAACCACACATTGATGTTTCACTCCCCCTCTTTCTCCCTCCCTTCCCCTCTCTCTAAAAATAAATAAATAGAGAGAGGGCAAGAGAGTGAGATTAAAAATAAACAAAAATAAAATGAGTAACATTGTTATTTATGAGTTTATTTTATTTTTAATTTCACTCCCTTACCATCTCTCTATTTATTTATAAATTAAACAAACAAACAAATAAATAAATATTTTTTTAAAAAGGAAAGGCACCCATCTGTATGAATGTGGCTTCTTTAAATCCTTGGTTGTCAGATTTCCATACAGCTCAATTTTCCAATGAATCAGGGTGATGTTTGTTTCGTAGTTGAGTTGTAATGTTTGCTGTAGTTGTGTGCAGAGGTGAAGTATGTTTACCCACTCCCCTATCTTGGCCAGAATTCTCTTAATCCGCCCGCCCATGGCCAGCCAGGTGATCAGGGCGGTGGCCCCTCACACACGTTGTGCCACAGCACACCCTCAATTTTTCTTGATATGTCATGCAACTCTGTAATAGTTGTTTCATCTTCTTTAATAAGCTCTTCATACATCAACCTCTGCTGTTTCTTGAGGTGTTAATTCTATTTTCCATTTCCCCCATCATTTCTCTGAACTTTTCTACAAAATTAGCTGTAGGCTTTACATCTTTTAACTGATGCTGAAGCTTCTTTACGTTGTTACGTGTTTTAGCCAATTGTAGTTGGGTTTTTGCTCTTTCTGTTTTCCTGTTGTAAATTAATTTATTTTCCAATTTTTTCAGCATACTATTCTCAATTCTGAAGTCACTTTTTTGGTTGTGGAGATGACATGACTGTGTTTATCTTTTCTTATGTTAATAACTTGATTTTTAAATTTCTCTGCTGTGCATGTGAGTTCTGTTTTCTTAGTGCAACTTTCTGTTTCTAGTTTTGAAACTGAAAAGGATGAATTCCACCTGAAGCATCAAAACAGTCATCATTCTGTTGCAGGGCCGGTGCTGCTCCTGTGCAGGTCCCAGTCCTGGTGGCTGCCTCCACCACCATGACTGTTGCCAGGGAGTCATTTTCCTTGTGAAGCCACTCAGGCACTGTAACAACCCTGCCCTGTGTTGAGCTCGGAGCCCCTGGCTCTGCACATCATTCTCTGTGCTGCCCTGCTCCACAGAAATGTAGGACCAGGCATCAACACTGCTTTTTCTTGAACTGTAGCTGTATTTTCATCAATTCCTTTCTTTCTTTTCTTTCGCTTGGGGCAAACTTGCTGTTTTTGGTGGTGGTAGCAGTAAATGGATTGAGGCAAGATATTAAAAAGCTAGGAAAATTCCTGGGCAAGTGGAATGGGAAAACTGAGGCAATAAAATAAAACAAGGCCAAACAGTTTGAGTAACTTAGCCAGCTGGTGAATCTCAAGAACTTATCTCCCCTAACCAAGGACCCTTGAGAGTGAATGGTTTATACCTCTCCTCCTTAACCAAGAATACACAGCTTAAACCTACCTGGTCTGGAAATAGAGAACAGAGAGACCCAATGTTATTTGTGCCAACTAAAGCCAAGTGTTATCAGACAGCCTCATGCTGTTGCAGAACAATTAGTGAGGTTCTGTTGCTCACCGCCTAGAGGCATAATTCTGAAGACAAGAGTTTGGTGAAAAGGAAAGGGGTCGTTTATTTAAAGGCTATATAGTTTTAGAATGGTGGTAGGTTTCTGTCTCCAGGCCCTGTTCCCTTTAAAACACACAAAGACAAACAGCCCTGCCACCCTATGCCAGTTGAAGAATGAGCCTGATATCCCTTTTCCCACTCCTAAAAGTACCATCCTTTATGCAATGCAGGTAACTACAGCAGGATTATCCAGGCAGCTTGGCCGTTTTCCAGTTGCTGTTCAGTAAGTGCTGCCATTTTCTGTGTGGAAGGGGTACAGGGGCTTGGAGCCCAGCCACGTGGTCTCTGGGAAACCTGCCAGTCTCAGGAACTCAGCGTCCCTGCAGCAGACCAGGCTAGCCAAGGGAGGGAAAAGAGAGTGTGCATCTCTACACCTTCTGTTTTAAAGAAGTGGCCTAGAAATCCCTGCATGACAGATCCGCCATGTTCACATTTGCCTCTGTTTTGCACAATGGGTCAGAAGTCTTGAACCACACACGCTGTGTACAAGATCCCTCCTGCTGAGTCAGGAGCTGCGCAGTGGCCTCCCTCAATCTCCCTCCTCCAGCAGCCCCTCCCTTCACAAGGAGGACAGCAAGGTGCTTCTAATCTTAAATTCCACCTTGGGGTTTTCTCCCAGCCCCCTGCCTTCTCTCGAGATTTGGCCTGACCCCTGTGTTATAAAAGGACAAAAGAAGTCAGGTGAACAAATAACAAAACCCTATTCAAATCCAGACAAACTCAAGATAAAAATAAAACAGTTTAATGGACAAAAAAATATTCCCCAAATCCCCTATGCACTCATTTTGATTTATCAGTATAGTTAAAAATGCACCTGGAAAGCTAATGAATATTCTGCTAAAATTCTCCCCTAAGATTTTCACCCACAGGAAAAAGATAAGCCCTCAGAACAAAGACACGGTGCACGGGCTTGCTCTAGAGCTCACTCCTGGCCCTTCCAATGCATACACCTTTTATTTCTTCCTAAATTCTAAGGGTCCTAAGGAGACTTGCAGCCAGGGGAGCAGTGAGCAGCAGCAGCTCCCCCTGGGGTTACCCCGGACCATGTCTCCAGGGCCCCCTTTTTCTCTGACTTCCAGGGGAGCTAAAAGTGGCCTTTTTTGGGGGCTCACTCCTTTCCCATAACTTTTCTAGGGAGCCAAAGCAGCCCCACCTAAGCTCTCTCCTGTCACTTCTTCCAACCTAAGTCTTCCCTTTGTTTCACAGTCCTCAGCGTTAATAAACATGCTCAAAATCACCTGGACTCGTGTTGTGAGATCTTTCCTACATGCAGTCAGGAATCCACGCACCACAGGCCGGCCTGAGGCAGACCCGCTGTGGGCCTGGCGCCTGTCTGGCAACAGGATGGCGATAGATTTGCTGATTTCTCACTGAGAGCTTACTTTGAAACTATAACGTTCATCTTCAATCTGCTGGTAACTGACAACTTGACTCATTTTGTTTAATCTTTCTTTACATTTTTTCCATCCTCACTGGCTTCATTTGTAGTTTTTTTTCTACACATGTCACAGGAAGTGTGTCCTGCCCTTTTTCAGAGACTTTTTCCTTCTGTATTTACTTTATCCTCCTCCCTATTTTTATTTACCTTGCCTCGTTACTTAGGCATTTCTTTTGTTAGCTCTGTGAAACAGAGAGAATGTGGACTTGCCATTAAAAAACTTGAGCTCCTCCTCTTATAGTCATGACTTTCAGTTCTAAACCACGTGTCAGTTAGACCGGACACTTTCTGTACATGATCTCATGGAACACGCGTAACAACTTGTACCGATTATTCTTCCCATTTTAAGGGTGAGAAAACTGGAGTTTAGATTGATTAAGTCACCAGTGGGGTTGAAATTTTATAAAAAGATTTTATTTATTTTTAGAGAGAGGGGATGGAGGGAGAAAGAGAGGGAGAGAAACATCAGTGTGAGAAACATCAGTTGGTTGCCTCTTGTACCCACCCCAACTGGGATTGAACCCGCAACCCAGGTATGTGCCCTGAGTGGGAATTGAACCTGAGACCTTTGGCTTTGTGGGACAATTCCCAATCAACTGAGCCACACTGGTCAGGGTGGAGCTGAGATTTTTATCAGAATCAGCCAGACTTCAGAACCTTTGTTTTTAGGGACTAATTTATACCATTTGAACTTGAGGAAGTCACTTAACCTTATTTGGTTTTTGATGTTGAGGTGTTATATGTGAAGGTATTCGGTGAATTATTGAAACTCCATATTTAATTTTATATGACATATCACTTTATTGGCCTTACCCTTCTTTCTGTGAAAATACTACATTTTTTCTCTTATTCATAAAACAAAGAAAAGTTTCCTTTCAGTCCAGTTGTGCTCTACATCTACTGTAGTTTTCTCTTTTCATTTGGGGTTCAAAACTGTAAACCTACTTTTGCCGACCCTTGTATAATCATTAAGTCCCCTGTTATTTTAATACTCACCTCGAAGACTGCCTTCCTCTGGTATAACTTACTCCACTTTTCAGATATCTTGACACTTTCCCCAAATAATTCATGTTTCAAAAATGATACTGACCAAGCCTCTCTTCTGAAGTGCTTCAACATGATCTAGTTTCTACTCGTCCTCTGTCCTCAGGTCTGATGCTCCCTACCTCCCGCTTCATGTTCTAGTCAGAGTCAAATTTCTTCCAGCGCTCAAATGCATTGTGACTCCTCCCACGTCCTCCGCCATCTTTGCCTGGCTAACTTCTTCTCGCCCCCTGTGCAAGAGCTTAGATATGAAGCTCTCATACAAAGGACGAGCCCTTCCTGACCCTCCAAATCACATTAGGTGCCTTTATTGTGTGTTTTCATGATACATTTGACTTTACCTGTCAATATTTTTCACATTAAGGTGTTAATGTTTGGGGGTATTTAGTATCTTGCTTCCCAGCAATTGTTCTCACTTTTTGCTCAAATAAACTCATAAAATTCTCTTTTAAAAATGTTAATGTTTGTTTAATTGCTTGTCTCCCCCATGGGAGCTCATAAGAGAGAACTGGCATATGCACTTAACTTTGTATATCTAGTGCCCACACTGGGAGACTGAGCCCATGAGGTTCAAAAGAGGTTACGTGACTGGCTCACTCATCCTATAGTAGGAAAATCACATGGAGTTTTTCTTTGTCCAGATTATCTTTCAGATATTTTTGCTGATATGTCTTACAACTCTTCTCCATGTCCATCTGTTCAAGTCATTGAAGTGCGCTGGGGAGTCGACGGCCAAGATCGAGCTCTTCCTTTTCTTCACAAGCCTCATGCAGAAAGTTCACCCTCCAGCAGCCCCTCAGGTCTCCCATCGGACCTGGACCTCAGCCCAGACACTGGCTTCATCCTCAGCCAATGCCTCACAAGGCATGTGCTGCTCAGGGGCCAGGCTGGGCACATGATCTGCACGGCTAGGTGTTATGTGGTCCTTATCAGCGACTTCCCTTTCTGCATTTTGCCAGCCAGATCATCACAGAGGGCTCTCATGTCAGGTCAGGGTTTCTGTGCTGACCACTGCTGTACAAACTTCCTTATTGCCATTCTCCAAGACAGAACAAAGAACAGAACATTTGACAAATAGAACCCTCACTAGCCCTCTAGAGTTTTGTCTTTCACATTGCACTGTCCTTTTCCTCCAAGGCATCTGAGACATTGGAGTATCACCAGTCATTTGGTTGGGACTGTATAATGCTTTGTCCCGGATGTCCATGAACTTCTTCAAAACCACAATGAAGAAGTGAGGATCAAAGTAAACATAGGACATTCTGTGAATAATAATAAAAGAAAAGGGGTGGTTAATAACAGATAGTTGCTCGTGACTACAACCAGTGTGCAGAGGTCACAAAGTAAGTCCTCCTGCTCCTGACGTAATTGGAGCTTGAAGACCTCACATTCCTGTGTTGGCTGCTCCGAAGTCCCAGTAAAGGCACATGCAAAGGACCCTGTCAGCAGAACAAAAAGTCCTTGTCAGTCCCCTGACAAATCTAATACATTAGATTTTCGAAATCAAATCTATCTCCTCATTGTCAACAAATATACTTCTCCCCTGCTCTTGTCTGATCCTTGTCAAAACAAACATTGCACTGGACAAAGTTAAACAGTCAAGGGAAGACTTTATTTAAGGCCATTTCAATACGGATAGCCAGAACTTAGTCTGAACTCAACTCCATTGAAACAAAGAGGGGAAGGGTTTTTAAGGGCAGAGGTGAGCCAGTGAAGTACTGGAGGATGTCGGTGGGGAGGCTGATCAGTGGGTTGTGTCTTGAATGCAGGGTTGCTCCTTAATTTGTAAATGCTTTTCTCTGTGACTAGACCATCTGTGTTTGCTAATTAGTACCCATGGAAGGTAGACTTCTATCCTCCTTCAGAGACTGGGAGATAGGGATGCTGTCTTCCTTGATGATTGCATTTCAATGGGATGTCTCCCAGGTCCTTGAGAAAGACATTCTTGGGTTGTTAAACTGGCAAGAGATTTTTAGAAAGATTTATATCTCAAAGGGGCAGGGAAAGGTTTTACGATGGAAAGTTTTCTCAAGTAAATGCTTTAAGGAAGGGAGGGTAGGGCCTAGAGTCAGGAAGAAGCCTAGTCAAACTGAGAGAATTATTAAGGCCTTCTTCGTCATCCCCAATCCAGCATCTTCCACAAAGCCTTTATTTATTTTTCATTGTGGACATTATTACAGATATCCCCTATCACCTTCTTTGTGCCCCTCTGCCCAGCCCTTGCTCCCTCCCTTTACCACATTGCTGTCTGTGTCCATGGACTATGCATATATGTTCTTTGGCTAATCTCTTCCAGTCCCCCCACTTCTCTCCCCTCCAAGATCTGTCAGTCTGTTCCATGTATCCATGCCCCTGGTTTTATTTTGTCAGTTTATTTTGCTCATTAGATTCCACATATGAGTGAGATCATATGGATTGGAAAAATTAACATCATTAGAAGTTCTGTACTACCCAAAGCAATTGATAAGTTCAGTGAAATTCCTGTTGAAATACCAATGACATATTTTACAGATCTAGAACAGATATTTAAATAATTTATATGGAACCAAAAAAGACCCCAAATAGCTTCAGCAATCTTGACAAAGAAGAACAAAGTTAGAGGGATCACAATACTGGCTATCAAACTATACCTCAAAGCCACTGTAATCAAAACAGCCTGGTACTGGCACAAGAACAGGCAGGCATATAGATCAATGGAACAGAATAGAGAGCTCAGAAATCAACCCACACCTTTATGGTCAATTAATATTTGACAAAGGAGACAAGAGCATACATACAATGGAGTAAAAACGGACTCTTTGATAAATGGTGTTGGGAAAATTGGACTGATAAGTGCAAAAGAATGAAAATAGACCACCAATTTACACTGCACACAAATCATTTTTAGAATGAGTGAAATGGGGAATATGCAGGTTTCCTGACTTCCCACTTAATCTAAATAAAACTGTAAATGATAAAGAAATAGGACCTGATAATTTTAACTTATTGTTTGAACATTTTCATGGGGCAGTTGCATTTTCTCAGTTGCACATAGTATATCATTGTTATCCAATAATATATATGTTAGTTTTGCCCTGGCTGGTGTGGCTCAGTGTACTGAGCACTGGTCTGCCAACCAAAAGGTCACCAGTTCAATTCCTGGTCAGGGCACATGTCTGGGTCGTGGGCTAGCTCCCAAGCTGGGGGCATGTGAAAGGCAACTGATCAATGTTTCTCTTGCTCCCTTCCCCTCTCTCTAAAAAGCCTTTATTTAATGAATAAATAGCAGGTCCATTTTTAGTTTTCTGAGGAAGTTCCATACTGTTTTCCACAGTGGTCGTACCAGTCTGCAATCCCACCAACAGTGCACTAGTGTCCCTTTTTCTCCACAACCTCTCCAGCACTTGTTGTCTGTTGTTTTATTTATGA
>CM052541.1:107260490-107386117 GCA_028533065.1 Trachops cirrhosus
TGTCCGACTTCCATAAACTTCAATTTTCTGTCATTTCTGGTTGTTATTTTGTTTCTATATCTTTGTTGTCCCTATCTTGGTTGTGCGAGGAGGCACAGTGTGTCTACCTATGCCTCCATCTTGGCCGGAAGTCACATTTTTTTACTTGTGAAAAGCCAACAATAGAACCGCCCTGCTGGTAGCCAGGCCTTGCCGGTACCTACTGCACGTACTCAACACTCACATAATATAAACATTGTCTGTGTAAAGGGCACTCTGAGACCCGAGACAAGGTCACTACAAAACCAGAACAAAGATTAAACGCCCCCCTCTTCTGGCTAAGTGACCCTGGCTGCTTTGCCTGTGATACCGCTAATCTTTTCCTGCTTCAATTCCCTTGATAAAAAAAATGCCAAGGCACCATTTCTCTGAGTTGTCCCATTTCCTGACAAGATCTAATCAAGCACTAGCTCCTGCTTCCTTGGAATCATTTAAGTCTAAATCCTATGAGAAGCCCCTCCCGACTCCACTTGATGAAATGCTCCATAATTTCTCAAGGGTACATTCTTACTTGCTGATGCAGGATAAATACATCAAGCCTAATTTTTAGTGCAGGTGTGTTCCCGCAGCTCTGGCTGCTCAGATTTGAAGTTTGTTAATTTGGGGAGCCTATAATGCCATGCCCTGAAATAAAATGGGAATGTATGCTGGGGCAGAGCGAGGGTCGGGTGAAAAGTGAGGGGATAAACTGAGGCCAGGATAGATTGTAAAATTGTAATTCAGTGCCAGCTGTCTGCATTTTCCAAAGCCTTAAAGTATATTCATCATCATTCTTTCCTGTCAGAGATTAGGATATAAGACTGAGTGCTCTCCTTGTGTATGAGTAAGCAACTTATTAAACAGGAAATGGCTCATTAGTAATTGAGTCAGCATTTAGTGATAATAAAGAACCTGTTCTTTACCCTGCATCCATCTTGAGCATGAACAAAAGTTCAACAGCAGCATGTAATATTTTCCAGGGATAATTTTATCTTTGAGTCAACATGGGTGTATTAATATTTATTAAATATGTTAAATAAAATAATTACTTGGGTTAGTAAAATAAAGGTCATGATTTAATATCCAATCTTCATTAGGTTATACTTAAAACTTTTAAAGGGCAAGGCGATTTTTCTCCCCAATTCATTACTACTTTCATAATCAATGTACATGTGGGCAGGTTAGGGGTATGCAGGTGTGGAAATCCTCAATAATACTTTACATCCAGAGAGACTTCAGTCCCAAATAGCTAATATGTTATATCAACCAAAAAGAGTGGGTGGAAAATACTGAATCTCTTGTTTAGCAAGTTTGCAAACCAGTTGATCTGGAATGTCCATGAATCTCAAAGAAACTGCTGGTAATGAATCTCTTTATCTCTTACACATACTTCATAATTCACCCCTCAAGGGCAAGGCTTGGCCGAAATGGTATAGTAGGTTGAGCTGGTCATTAACAACCCCATTGTCTCTCTCAATATTCCCCTCTTTCTCAACTTTTATAGTAAGAACAATCTTATATTATTTTCTTGATATCAATGCTATAAATTCATTAAGAAATGTATGGAATTTAGCTCTTCTTTAGTCTAATACTCCTGATAGCTATCCTTTCCTCTGAGCATGCTTTGTGTCTCTTTCCCCTTTCCCCTTTCCCCTTTCTTCTCTCTCTCTTTCTTTTTTGTGGTTCCTTCCTTACTGTATGTGATATAGTGCAGAATTTAAGAGTGTAAGTGGTGAAGCCAAACTCCCTGGATTTGGTTTCTACCTCAGCCGTATATTAGCTGCGTGACGTTAGGCAGCATACTGGCCCTTTCCCTTCGTTGACACATCTGAGACGTGGGGTAAGAGTAGCACCGGTCCCATAGGTTGTTCGGTGGAGTTAATGCGTGTATGTAACGACCCTAGAGCAGTGCCTGCCACACAATAAACGCCGTTTCCTCTGGAATAAATAAAGGCAGAGATTCCTGTTTATTTTGCTCACTGCAATGTAACTTATCGCTGCTATATCCCCAATACCTAGAACAGTGCCTGACACCATCGTTAAATCAATCAGTTTTCTATTTCTGCTGTATTTATCTTGCTTTTTTCTTTCTAGATTGGAGCCTGCTTTCTCTTTCTTTTCTCCTTGAGACCACTTCTGCATTCTTTGCCTCTTAGGGTTTCATAACCTGTTGCTGACCTAAATTGTCTCCTATGTCTGGGTTTAAGGTTTTCAAGTAGAGTAAAACATAACACTTCACTATTTATTAATAATTATTAGTCATGAGGTTACCAATGAAAAGATAAAACAGAACTCCTTAGTGCAGGAAAAGTGAGGACAAAATAACATTTTAACTAAAATATTTTATATATATAAAATATATTAAATGACTTGTGTTGGTCATTTGTAGACAGTTTGAGCTGCTTGTACAATAGTTTTATTTGATTCAGACATAAAAATAGTTGAAAAAGAGTATAGTAAATAGCTGCTGTTTGCTTCACCTATATTTTCTTTTTTTAATCCTCACCTGAAGATATCTTTCATTAATTTTACAGAGAGAGGAAGGGGGAGGGGCAGGGTGGGGTTGGTAGGGGGGAGAGAGAGAGAGAGAGAGACATCGACCAGTTGCCTCCCATATGGGCCCAGACCAGGGATCGCACCCACAACCCAGGCATGGGCCCTGACCAGGGATCGCACCCACAGCTTTCTGTTGTACGGCCAATGCTCCAGGCAACTGAGCCACCCAGCCAGGGCCCCTGCACCTAGATTCACTAATAGTAATATTTTATCCTATTTGATCTCTCTCTCTCCACACACATATACTAGGAACCATTTGAAATGGTCCCCAAAATGCGTATTTTAGATTTTATTTCTCAATTCAGAATTCAGTAAATGTTCTTGACTTGCAGTTGGTTAAATCCCTCCAGTCTCTTATAATCTAGAATGAAGCACTCATCTCTGCTTTTTTTCCCATGACATTGAGTTTTTTGAAGAGTTCAGGCTAATTTTCTGATAAAATATTCCAAATTTGGATTTTTCTGATTGTTTCCTTATGATTAGGTTCAGGTTAAGTAGTTTTGGCAGGAATTCTACACGGGTGGTATAGTGCACTTCTCACCGGCTCCCATCCGAAGGCACTGAGTGCTGGGTTGTCCCACTATGACTCATTCTAGGTTTGGTCACTGGGTTAAGATGGTGACCACTAGACATCTCCACTATAAAGGTGCGTTCTACTCTTTACAGTTAATAAGTAAACCATGGAATGAAAATGATTTCCGACAAGCATTCATTCATTGACTTTATCATCTGTTAATGATCCTTGCCTGAATTGACTGTTAAATTGGCTATTCTAAAAGAGCAATTTTCTTTTTTTAAAAGATTTTTATTTATTTATTTTTAGAGAGAAGAGAAGGGAGGGAGAAAGAGAGGGAGGGAAATATCAATCAGTTGCCTCTTGTTCACCCCCAGATGGGAACTTGGCCCACAACCCAGGTGTGTGCCCTGATAGGGAATTGAACCAGCAAGACTTTGGTTTCACAGGCTGGCATTCAATCCACTGAGCCACACCAGCCAGGGCAAAAGAGCAATTTTCTAATTTTATTATTTCTTCAGCATTCCTTAGTAGGTATTCTTCTGTAAAGAAAGATTTTTACTTGCCACCTTACCCCCCGTTTTCATATCATTGTGGGCTCGAGTATATTTATTTATTTATTTATTTATTTATTTATTTATTTATTTATAGAGAGAGGAAGAGAGGGAGAGAAACATCAATGTGTGGTGGCCTCTCACATGCGACCCCCCACTGGGGACCTAGTCCTCAATCCAGGCACGCGCCCTGACTGGGAATAGAATCTGCGACCCTTTGATTTGCAGGCTGGCACGCGATCCACTGAGCCACACCACCCAGGGCTGGGCTCAAGTATTTTTAACAACTCCATGTGTTATAATTCCCTGGCATTATTGTTATTTTTGATGCTGTTATGTTTGATACCAAATTTGGGAGGTAGGAGGTTGGTACACCAGTTCTGTCTCTTTTTGACATGACCACATTGAGTCTCAGAGCCTTTCCTTACTTTTTGGCCCAAGATGTTCTTACCCTGTCACAGACCTGGCACCAGCCTTTTCTCCTAGAGTCCTATTTTCTTTGAAAGTTATTGGGAGACAAAGATCTGAGTATTAGAAATGCTCATCGGACCTGACCAGTGGGGCTCGGTTGGGTGTCGTCCCACAAAGTGAAAGTTCACTGGTTCGATTTCTGCTCAGGGCACATGCTTAGGTTGTGGGTTCTGTCTGTGGATGGGGCATGTACAAGAGGGGGTGCATACTATAGGCAATCAATCAATGTTTCTCTCTCCCACTCCCTTCCTTCCTCTGTCTCTAAAATTAACAAATAAAACCTTTAAAAAGAAAAAGAAATGATCATTGGGTGCTGGTCCTTGTAGGTCTTTTCAGTCAACAAAGCTAGGGACAAGATATTATTTTTTAGCCCTAGGTTCATACATTGTTTAAAAGTCAAAACTATATAAACAGGATATATTCAGAGAAGTTTTACCTCCGTCCCTATCTCCACTACTTAAAGGTCACTTAAAAATTAGTTTCTTTCATATCTTGGCTATTGTAAATAATGGTGCAATGAACACAGGGGTGCATATATCTTTCCAAATTAGTGTTTTGGATTTCTTCAGATAGATATGCAGAAGTGGAATTGCTGGGTTATACGGTAGTTCTATTTTTAATTTTTTAGAACTTCTATACTGTTTTCTATAGTGGCTGCACCAATTTACAATCCCACCAGCAGCCAAGATATGAAGCAACCTGTGTTCATGGATACACGAATGGGATAAAGTGTGGGGCATACACACTCAGCCACAAAAAAAATGAATCTTACCATTTGTGACAACATGGATGGACCTAAAGGATATTATGTTAAGTGAAATAAGTCAGAGAAAGACAAAAACCATATTATTTCACTCATATGTGGAATCTAAGAACAAAATAAATGAACAAAACAGAAACAAACTCAGATACAAATGGTCCCCTGATAAGAGGGGGTTTGGTGGGGTGGATGAAAAAGGTGAAGGGATTAAGCAGCCAATTATACAGACAGTCACAGGGATGCAAAGTATGTCGTAGAGAATATAGTCAATATTATTTTAATAACTCTGTGGTTTCACGTGGGTACTAGACTTATTAGGATGATCACTTTGTAAGTTACATAAATGTCTAAATCACTATGTTGTACACCTGAAATTAATATAATATTGCATATCATTGGTAATTGAAAAATAAAAAATTTTAAAAGCAATTGAGTTCTGGTTTAATTTTCCTGTGTTTGCAAAAGTAGAAATTTATGTTGATAGATACTACTTTTCTCACTCTTTCTTCAAACGCTTGTCACCTAGCTTTTGTGTGTGTGTTATATTTCTTTCTTAAAAATATATTTTATTGATTATGCTATTACAGTTGTCCCTTTTCCCCCCTTCACTCCCCTCCACCCTGCAGTCACCTAGCTTTACAAAAGAACTTTATACTTGTGGAAGTTATTACAAATTATCTCATAGAACACTTCCTTACTACTTAAGATAAGTCTACCATCGT
Organism: Trachops cirrhosus; assembly: GCA_028533065.1. Lineage (NCBI taxonomy): Eukaryota > Metazoa > Chordata > Mammalia > Chiroptera > Phyllostomidae > Trachops > Trachops cirrhosus. Next base: position 107,266,086 of record CM052541.1, read on the forward strand.
GTGAATGTGTCACAGTTCATTCAAGCAGATTCTTCAGGATGGGAATTTAGGTTGTTTCCCAGTGTTTGCTATTACAAATAATATCAGAATGAATAGCCTTGTGCAAACGTTTGTTTTATATTTATGGAGGAATATTTAGGATACATTCCTAAAAGTATAATTGCTTGAATAAGAGCATATGTACTTTATTAGATTTCCCCTCATTGGAATTGTAACATTTCCTGTCACTACCAGTGTGAGAGCATGTCTGTTTTCTACAGCTTCCTCACCCTGTGTCCTGAAAACTTTTGTTTGCCAGACTGATAGGTGGGAAATGGTGTCATGTAGAGTGTAGTGGAGTTTTTCTTTTGAGTGAAATTAACCATCTTTTCATACATTTAAGGGCCATTTTGTTTTTCTGTGAACTAACCATGTCTTTTGCCCATTTTTCTATTGGGTTTAGGTATTTTTTCTTTTAATTTTTAGGGCCTTTTATTTTTTATTTTTAATTATTTTATTGTTATTCAAGTACAGTTGTCTGCATTTACCCCCCCACTCCCTTCCACCCCAACCATCCCCATCTCCCTCCCCTGCTTCTACCCCCCTTGGTTTTTTTTGTCCATGTGTCCTTTACAGTTGTTCCTGTGGCTTTTTATAGGTTATAGAAAACAGCCATTTATTTGTGACATAAGTTGCAAATAGTTTTTCCTAGTTTGTTATTTGTATCTTGACTCTAGATATGGTATTTTGTCCAAAATCACACACATGCACACATATTTATCAAACTCAATTTTTTTTCTTTTATTACTTTTGAATTTGGAGGTTCTGAATTTAGAAAGGTATTTGTCGTATCCAGGTTATCAAGAAACTAGACTGTGTTTTCTCCTATTATTTGTATAACACATTTTCTTTTTAAAAGTTTGTATGTATGTATTTATTTGTATCTTGGGTCAGTTTGGAGGTTATTCTGGTCTAAAGTGTGAGGTATGAGTCCAATATTATTTTTTTCAAATTGTTACCCAGTTGTCTCATTGCCATTTATTTAAAATGCCTATCTTTACCCCAGGGATTTGAAATGTCACTTCGACTTCATTTTAAACTCTCCTAGGAAACTGTTGTTATCCTGGACCTTTTTTCTGTCTCATTGTGTGAGTGATCATGTAGCACGACTCACCTTTAAATGATGTCGTCCTTGCAGTATGGTTTAATATTGGTAGGGTTAATCTCTCTTTTTATCCTGGTTTCTCCCCCCAGAATTTGTAACACTATCTTTACATATCTATTTTTCTCAAAGGCTCTAGAATAAATTTGTGTGGTTCAGGAATTTGCTGAAAAGAAACAGTGCAAAATGTAGCAAAAATTCTCATGAAAGAAGAAACAATCCAAGTGCCTGCTCTTTGGGAAATAATCCAAAAGTAAAACCTGACATCTGGTGTTCACCGTGATAACTGCAGGTACTAGATAACGTCTGATAGTCTTACTGGAACTCATGCCTGCTAATAGTGTGTAGAACCTAGAGCATATTTTGCCTTGGAAAAACATCTGTTAGCAGAAGAGAAAGCTGCACATAATATAAAGAATACCTAGATGTTCTTATCTGTAATTATATGTACATGTGTGTGTGTACACAAAAAATCTCACCTGAGGATATATTTATATTGATTTTACAGAGAGAGGAATCAGGAGGGCGGGGTGGGAGAAACATCAATGTGAGAGAGAAACATTGATTAGTTGCCTCCTGTATGAGCCCCAACTGGGGATGGAACCTTCAATGTAGGTGCATGCCTGACTGGAATGGATCATTATGTTTAGAGAGAGAGGAAGGGAGAGAGGAAGGGAGGGAGAGAAACATGGATTGGTTGCCCTCATACGTGCCCAACCTGGGGATGATATGTGGCCAGACCAGGGCTGGACCCACAACCTAGGTATGTGCCCTGACCAGCAACCTTCCGGTTATGGGGGGCGCTGAGCTCCAACCAACTGAGCCCCACCAGCCAGGGTCATGATTTTTTAAATCACAAAGGCAGGAGTGAAAAAAAATTCACTCCAAAAAGAAAAAGTTCACTCAACAAGTGAACAGAGTTGGAACAGGGCAGGGAATACACATGGTACCAGCACTGCTGAGGTAGGAGGGGGTAAAAGGAAGAGGAGAAGTTGGGAGAGGCGAGTCTGTCTTCTGTCTCATTCTTCCAAGGCAGTCAGTGTCAAAATCAGAAAAAGCAAAGGGTGTTACAGCAGTTGGGTGTTATAGGTGGGGCTAAGATTCCTACCAGAGACTGAGAAACTTTGACTATTACAAACTTGTTGAAATAATTTTAATGCAAATGTCCCGGGCTAGGAGGAAGAAACAATCTTTGCAGTTAGTGCTCTGCTATTCCATCTGCTGTTTTACTTTCAGTTTCATTTTGCTTGATGCCAGTGTTACTGAGGTGAGGGACAATGGATACAACACTTTAGGTATCGTCATGAACAACTTAAGGAAATTTAATTCATAGTAATTTCCTGTTCTTTCTCAAAATTCAAATCTCTAAACAAATTTGTGATTGATTAAAAAGGCAAAATGAAGAATCAAAACTTGTAATATTAGATGAGATTCTGTTTTAGAGGATGTATAAATATCCCTCCAAATTGCACTGCCTTATCTTGCTCCCGAAGTTTGAGCAGGTTGAATTCTCAGTTGTTCCTGTATGTTTCCCCCTGGTGGGTCTTACAGTGAATAGCCATTCTTGCTAAAATACACAGACACTTGCCAAACCTGGTCACCACCCACCCAGAGCTGAGCATGCTCATTGTATTGACTGCTTTCATCATCTCACATCCAACTGTGACCATGCTATGAAATACTGTACTTACTACCTCTTAGCAGAGTCTCCTGTCTCCCTAGTAAAAGCCATTAGGCTGCTTTCAGAAGTATTTACCTCTTCACAGTTGAATTTTAAATGGATGGTGCATAACTTTTCTGTAATTGCTTTGCATTTCTTTGCAGCTAGTATTATCACACACATTTTCCATAGCAGCAATCATGGTTTTCCAGTGTCCCATAGAGTTTCACCAAATGGCTTACCTATATTTAATCAGAGAGTTATTTAAAATATTTAGTTCATTTTCAATCTTTACAAACAATTTATATGCTTACTGTTAGACCAGTAGGATAAATTTTGGAATTTTTGGGTCAAAATTCAATCTCCCCCACTCCAGATTCCAGGCCTGTTTTCTGCTAATGTATATTTCATATTGGACTTTAACTTACATACCAAAAGGTGCATAAATCATAATCGTGTAGTTTAATGAGCTTTCCCAAAATGAACACGTGTAAAACCCACCTTGGTCAAGAATGAGTATACGACCAGAAACCAGAAGCCAATTCTCATGCTCTCTTCTAGTTACTGCCCTTCTGCAGGGCAGCTACCCTCATGACTTCTGAGGCTGTAGATTAGTTTTGCCTGGTTTCAATCTTTATATAAACAAAATGAGACAATGTATATTCTTGTTTCTGGCTTCTTTTTGGTACATGTCCTTAAAATATTTGATAGCGCAATGGCAATGTTTTATTCCTTATATATTCTCGGCCTCAGTGTGACTTGACACTATTGACCATGCCCGCCTTGAATTTTTTCTCCTTCCTCTTTTGTGACAGTCACCTCCCTGCTTCCCTTTTGTCTTTCTGCTGCTGATCCTTCTCATGTTCCACAGCCTTCCCCTTCACTCCACCTTAAAGCTTGTCTACTCGAGTTACAGCCCTAGGCAGTTTTGGCCAAATACATGCATGCTTTGTTACTGTCTAAGTGCCTATGACCCTTAATTTACATCTCTATACCGAACACCTTCTCTGACACTTAAATATCTGACTTGATCTTATTATTTGTATATTTCAAAACTCAGCAACCCCAAACCAAAGGATTTCCTCTGCTCCCAGTTGCCGCGGACCTGGCGCCGTTCCTGTGTTTCCCGTCTCAGTGAAAACCACCACTGGTCGTAGGCTTCACAACATAGAAACCTGAAGGTCATTCTCACATTTCTCTCATCACACCCTACCACCGCTAAGTTCTGACACCTTTTTTCCTGGTTGTGTTACATTCAGCAACCTCGAGAACAGATGCAGGAGACTTTCAGGGTTTCAGAGATGTTCCTTTATTGGCCAAATTTTCCTTTTAACCTGAGCAGGTGGGGGGCAGACTCTCCCAAATGTGCCTGGAGACACAGTGCTCATAAGAGCTGCAAATGAGGTCCCCTCCCCGCCCCCCAGCGCTCTCAGCTCTGTCTTTACATAGGGGTATGCAAACAAGTGTTTATACAGAATCAGACGTGGCAGGTAACCATTTGCTTACAAATCTCATGCACGGGAACAGGGTTAGGCATTGGCTCACCGGTTGTAAAATTTCAAACCAAATGTGTTAAATTACATCTGATTTATGATCCTTTGTTCTTGCACGAGGCAGGAGAGCAAAATGTCTGTTTAGTAACCTCCTGTGCCCTGGGATCTAACCAATTCCTTTGCCCTTCAGCTAGGTTCCTATTTTCTCATGGTCTAAGTTTTCCTTGCTCCTTACAGTTGCTCTAGTAAACGGCTCACTTCTCGTTACCATCATTGCCAGCATTCAAATCCAAGCTGAACTTGTACCATCTCTTGCTTAGACTATTGCAATAGTCTTCCAAAACTGATTTCCAAACTGATTAATACGTTGCTTAAAACTCTTCACCCATTTATATGTGATATTGAAGAAGTTACTTAAATCAGCATTGAATCACCCTGTGTTGATCTCCAGCCCTTTCCTACTGCTTGAGTTCATTTCTTCTCCTTGCCCTTCTCCTTATTCAGAAATTGCTCCATGCATTCTTTAAAAGGGTCAGAAACAGAGTTGAAACAGAGCAATTATAGCTAACATAGTTATCTGGAAGTGTACAAAAACAAAGTTATAGGTGGCATTTGGTAGGAAAAAAATCTTTCAAAACATGGAGTACATTGCTGGGGTGGGCAGAGGTGGAGAACCCAGAGAGCAATGAGATAAAGGAATAATTGCCGCCGAAGAGTTCCAAGCTGCTTAAGAGGCCAATTAGCCTAATGACTAACAGTACAGGCTTCAGAGTCTCAGAAACCCAGGTTCTGCTCATGACTTGGCCACCTTTAAAACCTGCATAGCTTTCGGTGAGTCACAATACCTCTGAGCCAGAATTTCCACAATAAGACAGTACCTTCTCTTTCACAGGGATTAAGCTATTTATCTCTACTACTTGGCAAAGTTATCAGCACATAGTTAAACATTAAACAAAAGGTAGGCATATTATTATTAGGAGGAAAATAAGGCTAGAATATTATTGCCATATAGTAGGCAGGAGTAACTCATGCTTAATTAATGCCAAAGATAATGAGCATCCTTGGGGCAGAAACTAGACCAGATTCTCCCAGGAGCTTTATGGACACCGGTTACTTGGTGTTCTTCCCTCTGGCACCAAGGAGCAGTTTCCCGGTAACCAGTGGCTCACTGTGACCTAAGCCTATATTCACTCCCAAAGAGTCTTATTTGTTATTAAAATGATGCTCTCCTTCAGCCAATTTTACTTTTCTCCGAATAAACACCTAAAGTTTGGATTTCCCCTTATCTTTGTAGGTGGAATTTTGTGAACCTCTGTGGGAAAAGAAACCAATACTTTCTACATGGCTAAGTCAACTTCACCCAGATGCACCCATTGTGCTGGTGCCCGCTTTTACTGCAGCTGGAAGGACACAGCCTGAGGTCGTTGACCTCTGTCTTTGGAAGATACATACTCACAAACAATTGGAACCCAAAGTTTAAAAAACATACAAGGATATCAGACTAATGAATGCATTGATTTAATTATTTAAGCATTTAAATTTCCACAAAATAAATATGATTTGGTGAAAACAAAAAAGATCAAAGTCAAAATGACAGCATTCTGGCTCCGCCCCAGCACTGATTACCTGTGTAATCTTGAAGTCATTTATTTTCCTTGGGCCTCAAATTCTTCATATGTAATGTGAGAATTAAAGTTTATTATCTTGTCAAAATTCTGAGTTTATATACATGTAGAAAATATGAAAGAAAACTATTTATATACATGAGTGTATGTATGTGTCTATAATCATCTGTATGTCCACATTCACATCTATATATGCATCTTAGTGTCCTATGAGAAAGCCAGTTATAGACAGGTAGGCTGGAGTAGGTGGTAGGTAAGGTCCAGTCCTACGCTGACATCATCTGTTTCTAGCATTTAAAACTCCCTTATCTTCAGTCCTCCATCCAAGGCAATTAGGCAGTGGGAATTTGTTAGAAATGCAAATTCTCAGGCCCTACCCCAGACTTCCTGAGTGAAGGGCTGTCGGGAGCGACTCAGCCAACTGTGTGGAGTCTCTGGCCCTGCTGGTGATTCTGAAATGCAGCAAAAGGTGAGAACCACTGCATCTGAATATTCCCAGGGAAGAAGTATAGGCTAGAGTCATTGGCAGATGTGAAGAGCCAGTAGTTAAAGGTGAAAAAAACAGGATAGTTAAAGGTGAAAAAAACAGGAGTGTCTGCAGAGAAGTTGGGTCAGAAGTGATAGGAGCTGAGCTCGGGGAGACAGCAACATGGGCGCAGGTGGATGCTACTGATGGCGGCAGGGAATGGTGTGGTGGTGAGAAGACAGAGCAGAGGGCCAGGCAGCAGTAATGCAGCTGGAGCCACATGCTCCCGAGGTTCGTTCTCATGCTGTCATTTCTGCCACTATGTTGAGAACTGCTGGCTTCAGAACCTTTGTTCTGCAGAGGATCCTGAAGGAGGCTAATTCCCTCTGCTACAGCCACAGCGATCCCTGTCCCCCAGTTATTTGCTGCAGAACCTGAGACAGAGAGAGGTAAGACCTCTCGGGCTGATCCTGTATGTTTTCTCCTGGCCTTTCCAACAACTAAGATTCTTCTGATCCCAGTTTTAATGTTCTCTTTATTGGCAGTTAAGGAGTATGTGTATCTTCAGGGAAAGGAAGAAAACTCCTGGTATTTCACTGGACTAGAGGCGGCCTTTGACAGAGAAAGCCAGAGGGGTGAGAATGAGCCGATGGAAACGACAAGGCAAGAACTCTGCATGGAGACTCTTCAGGAGGCTGATGGAGGCTGTGTTGTCATCGAGGACATTGCCCTGAGAGGGGAATCCCCGGCTCTGCAGCTTCCGGGCCAGCGTGAGGGCCACCAGCAGGCTGTAGCCTTTTCTGCGGTGTTCTGGCAGGGTGTAGCCATGGCACATGGTGGCAAACTGGTCTGTGATAGACCAAGAAACTGGGTTTCCCTTGTCATCGCGGACACACACGCTGGGGAAGCAGGAGATAAGGTTGGCTATATACCGGAGACACTGTTCGTTGCCGCCCCGCGACCACGTCCGGTTGAGTAGGTCAGCGTCAGCAACACTCAGGTGGGTTAGTCGGGGAGGAGAACTCGTTCTAGAAGAAAATGACACGAGAAGAAATGTGAGCTCAGGATCATGTCAGTAACAACTTCTCTTTTTAGGTGGATTTAAACTGAGAGACCATCCCAGAGATAGGGCCCAGAGAGATACGAATACATTTTCAATGAATTAGATTTCATCTCTCCCCATTTACAAAGCAACCTTTCCAGATTTCATTTCTGACATGACAAAATACCCATTTCAAATTTAAGCCTTTCCTAATTTCATGCCTATTTCTTATTGTCCTCAGTATAGACTAAGGCAAGTAAAACAATTCTCAGACTTCTTCTAAGTCTTGATTCAATTGACACCTTCTCTGAAGCTTTGAAAAGACCAGATTCCTGGGCCTCTAATCTTGGTTAAAGAGAGGGGTGTGTGTGGGGGGTGAGAGAGAGAGAGATTGATTGAGAGATTGAGATTTTAGGATAGACCTTCTGTCTTTATGTATCCATGCCCAGAAAATGAATTGCCTAACATCACAGTCATATGCACGTGCTCAAAAAATGCTAGTTCTTCCAGACCTTCCCCTAAAAGATTTTGAAAAAGGTCTAACATCCCACGACACTAAGATAAAGAAAAAGACAAGAATTGGTGCAGTTTCTAAGAACCCAAGTGGGTCACTTGGTTGAAGCCTGTGGTGCTGGTTTAGTTCTTGAGGTCACTGATGTGGTAAGACCATCGCCAGTGACTGCTAAGAGACTGGTAGTGTCGTTCTGTCTCTGATCTTGTTTATAAAGCACAAGCTTGTGTTTTCTTTTCATTAGTGGTTCTCCAGTGTTGGCCCGCATTCCAGGCACCCTGTGTGCTCTGGCACTGGGACAGTCACCTAATCACTAAGCAGGGTTAAAAAAAATATATAAATATATACACACACACAAACACATATGTATATGTATATACACACACAAGCAATAACTGGCTTAATATAATTTTTAATTTAATTTTTAAAAATGAACTTTAAACAAGGCAAAGAAGCCTCAGGCAGAAATTTCAGTGCAGATAAAAACATTGCTAAGGCAAAAGGAAAAAGGACTCGTGGACGTGGACAACAGTGTAGTGCTTGTCGGGGGCAGGTGGGGAGGAGGGTATAAAGGGACTAAATGTTAATGCAAAAAATACAGTAAAAATTTTTAAGAAAAATAAAAAAGAGAAACATTGTTAAAGCAAGCCAAGTGTTTCAGTAGTTACACTAGAGACTACAACCTTGTACCTGAAGGGCAAGTTGCCCAAAATAGTGTACACGTGTGGGTAATGACCTTGTTAAAGGCAAATTGTCCAACTTCCTGTGCAGAAGGGAGCAATTCAAATTAAAAACTGATTTTAAAAGGCCTGACTAGGGAGAGAGGAAATTTTAAAGTAATATCTCAGATATGACAGTAAACAGACTGTGGAAAACTTTACAATTCTAAAGGACAAATAGCCTGGTTTCCTGAACAAAAACTAATGTAAGAAACATAAAAGAAAGAAATGTAAGAGATATTAACAAGTTGCAATGTATGAGCCTTATTTAAATACTTATTCAAAACAAACTGCTAACATATTATGATAATTTGGGAAATGTGACCACTAAGTGGTTGTTTCACTTTAAGAAATATTGTTAACAAAAATTTAAGGGGCTGTACAGAAAAGAGTTAACACAGCAGGCCTGAGGCCACTATCTTTACAAAAGCCTGTTTGCTAGGTTGGCCCTTGGATGGTGTCTGGGAATTTGAATGGGGGGCTGCCAGCGGGCATGGTCCTGCCATTCTCAGAAGGGATATGAGTGGCTCACTGTGTCTAACTATTTGTATGGTCAATGTTGTTTATGCTGAGCACCTGCTTTCCTTCTGGGAGTCTAGTAAATTGGTGTGTGCTAAGCAGGGGGTGCCTCCAAAAAAGTCCTAACACATGTTGTCACAACTCACTGCAGGGGAAATGAAGCTGTCCTGTGGGACTCCATTAGGAGAGGACTCTGGGAAGCTTGTGTCCGCTGGACCTTACCAGCGCTCCTTTTTCCTTTGCTGATTTTGATTTGTATCCTGTCACTGGAATAAATCACAGCGTGACTGTGGATATTGAGTCCTGTGAGTCTTCCTAGCCGGTCACTGAGCCTGTGGTGGTCTTGGGGATCCCCATCACAGAAGTGGTAGTAGTAATTTTTTAAGAATCCTTATCTTTTGGAGATACATATTAGAATGTTTAAGAATAATGGGTTAATGTCTGGTAAATTTCCTTCAGAATACACAGGGGGTGGAGAGAGTAGTTAGGGGTATGGATGAAACAGGATAACCCATGTACTGATGGGGAGGTTCATTGTACTCCTCTCCCAACCTTTTGTAGGTGTTTGAAAACCTTCATAACAAAAAATAAAATAAAAAGTCCAGTTGCTTTATGTAACTTAAGGTGTCCACTATTCTTTAGGTTTAATCTTCTTTTGTTCAATAATTCTTTCAACAAATTCCATAGAAGTGAAGAAAACTAACATTCACCAAGGTGGGTACTTTTCAGCTATCATGTTTCATTTGCTTATGAAAAACAGGAAGGAAGATATTATAGATTAATTTTTAAGAAGAAGAAATTGATTGTGGCTCAGAAAGATTAAGCAGAGGGGAAGGTAATTAGTAAATAGCAGAATAAGGACTCCAAAGTAAGAAGAAAAGAATGCAGACATGAACCAACAAATGTTTTGAAGGACTGAATTCTGGAATCAGACTTTGTGGGACTTATTTCCTGGCTGTACAATTTACTGCTCTGTGTTACTTCAAATGTTCAAAAAGGGAATGATAATGGTACTACTTCACAGAGTTGTAGAAAGGGTTCAAATGGTAATGTACTTAAGACATTTGGTGTCTGGCTTGTAAGAGCTCTACAGGAGTCAGTTACATACCTTCCTCCCTGAGAAAATGAAATGACCCTAACAATCACCTTGAGCTCAGACTACAGAGGTTATTTAGAATTATTTGGGGAGGAGGATACCAAGGAATGATTTTTCTGTGCATGCTGTGAAAATACAGGACTCCTGAGTTCATTTATTATTATGGTTTGATTTTATAGGAAATTATGAGCAGACAAACACGGCAGAAAGGAGAAGAGCAAATACACACACATCCACTCACAGAGACAAACACACAGACTCAAATTCAGATTCCATAGCCCAAATTCAAGGTACTTTAAATATTCCTTAGTGATACTAAGTACTCCAGGTACCGTTCTTTGTACTTGCATAGCAGTAAGTGCTACCCCAAACACATAAACTAGATCTACGTACAGGAGACTGGTGTCTGGCAGAGTTGACACAGGAGAAAAACGAACAGCCTTGAAGGAAGTGAGCTGCACATTCAGCTGCTTTGAGTTGGCAACAGCTTTGGTAACGTCATATAACTCACTCTGCAGCCCTGTACATGGAAAGACAGAATGAAACCTGTGGGCATTTTATTGGAAAACACAAAAAGGAAATTTGTTGCAGTAGTTTAAAACTTACTATCATTAATATTGCCAGTTTGCCAGTGTGTATTTACATATGAATTACTGTAACTGCTCCCTATCTGATTTTCAAACTTAGTGTGGGATTTTCAAATTCCCACCATGTTGTCCATCAAGATCATGATGTCCCGTGGAATTTTTGGATGGGAATATCCCTTAGGGTTTTGGAACTTCTTGTGGGAATTTTGATTTTTCTGACTTTTCAGACTGATTAGGTAAGAGATATTTTATAGTTCTAAAAGTCTATACTCTACCATATAGCTGGAAGAGTAAAAGAGCTTAGATTTATTCGGCATAGAATTCTGTCTTTAAGGATTCTCTCTCTCTTTTTAAAAGGATTTTATTTATTTATTTTTAGAGAGAGGGGAAGGGAGGGAGAAAGAGAGGGAGAGAAACATCAATGTGTGGTTGCCTCTCACACGGCCCCAACTGGGGACCTGGCCACAATCCAGGCATGTGCCCTGACTGGGAATCGAACTGGCGACCCTTTGGTTTGCAGGCCAGCACTCATTCCACTGAGCCACACCAGCCGTAAGGACTCTCTTCCAGTCTCTTGGCTTAATGCTCATTATAGAAATACCAAGGTGTAAACTTAGTGTTGGTGATACTTGTTTACCCTGAGCTTAACTCACCTGGATCCCACTAACTTATCATAGCTGTCCTATGTCATCTATAAATCTTTATTCGGTCCCTGTATCCGAAGCACTGTCCTGGGCACTGCACCACAGTGGGACACAGGAATGGTAGTCTGTCCTCTCAGAGCTCACAGCGGGGCAGGTTAGCTTCTGTTTACTTAGAACTGAACTGACTTGCTCTGCTTCTCCAAATGCCCACCTGCTCTCTCTGTCCCAGCCTGGGTCCCGACAGATTGAATCCTCTGGAAATCGACTTTCCCTATTCCTCCCATATCTACTGACTTGTTGCCTCCTCCCTGTGAGTTGCCTCCTCTTGAGGAATATGTGAGTGGAAAGTCATGTTGAACTCAGTCTGCTATCTGAGCCTTGGCTCCTCCAGGAAGTTAAATCTAAGAAAAGGTAAGTAGGTCTCCAAGTCTATGCTATTACAATTATAGAGGCTGTGGCTAGCATCCAATATTATAACACGGAATTAGACCTAACTAATTCAAAAGACTACCTATGGGGAAAAAAATAGGTAGTGTAAACCTAAGGTATGGATGATAGGAGAAGGATTCTGTTTGAACCCAGTTAGACTGAAGCGATTCTTTCTAAAAGTTACATTAATATTTCTTTAAAAACATTTAAATTATAAGATATAACAGATACAGACAACTGTATAAAATGAATACATAGCTTAATCAATTATTATATATTTAACTATATACTACTAATGCCTCAGAGTAGAAATTTATTAGCCACCTTCTATTTACCACTCTCAACCATGGTTCCTTCTCTCTCCTCCAGAGATAATCACTGTCATGATTTTTATGATAATCACTTCCTTGTTTTCTTATGGTTTTATTATCGAAGTGTGCATCCTTAAACACTATAGTTTGATTTTACCTATTTTTTGTCATGCAAATATTTTGATCTACAGGTTGCCTTTTAATTCCCACCCCCTCTTTTACAAATTCTTTCAATTTATTTGTTGAAGAATCCAGTTGCGCCTTGGTCAGTGGCCAGTTGTAGCATAATCCCGTACACCAAAAGTTTCCATCCCTGGTTGGGGGGCGTACAGGAGGCAACTGATCGCTGTTTCTCTTTCACACTGATATTTCTCCCCCGCCCTCTCGCTCTTTCAAAAAAAAATCAATAAACATATCCTCAGGTGAGGATAAGTAAGTAAATAAATAGTCCAGTTGTTTGCTGGGGAGTGCTTCCATAGTCTGGATTTTGCTGATTATCTCCCCAGTGTTGACCATGTTCTTCTGTCCATATGCAATGGACCACGTTAACAAATCATTTTCTTTCTCACAGAAGAAAGGAATTTCTACTTACTGTTCTGCCTTTGCCCACCCTATCTCTTTAGAAGGGGAGGAAGTGCTAATTGGATAAGCCAGATTCAGTACCTTTACTGGAGCACGGTTAGCAGTTGGCAGGCTTCTGAAACTTTCAGGTGAGTGCTCAAGCAGACAAGCTCTGTCCTGTCTGTGTGGCTAACAGTGAGCAGAAGAGCCTGGCCTTTCAGGCGAGCTGAGTGCTTTTTCATTTCTTGTTGTTGAGTGGCAAACACAAGGGGGTTGGCTCCTTTGAGTAGGTTAATGGGTTAACCCTGATCTAATATTGTTTATGGATGGCTCTTAGATTAAACATGGCAAAGGCAGTTCTGTGCAGGGGTTGCTGTTGCTGTAGACACTCAGCACTGAAGCAGCTCCACTACCTAGTGCTTGATGGATCCAGGCAACCCAGCTAGCATCTCCCACTAGAGCCTGTGCTGTGGCAAAAGACGGAATGCATATGGGAGTCAGTAGACTATGTCCCAAAGATTGAACTCTTACATGGCAGTAGATAGGCTTTTGGGAAGGATTTGGGAATGCCATGAAAACAGCACTTTTTGAGGTGTTCTGATTAAGAGTAGTGAAGATGTTGATGACCTCTTAGAATTTATTCAATATTCTAAGCAGATAAGTTATTACCACAGAAGCCTATAGTCAAGAGACCACCTCAGAAGCCATGGGTAATGCCTGCCCTGACTTTCATGCTCAGTGAGGGCCTTTACTGCTCCAGGTATAGTAGGTGCTACTAATTCACATCTGTCACCACCAAACCTTCAGGGACAGTCAATGAGTCCATTTAAATGACTGTAATGACTCATGGCTGTCAGCTTATCCTTTTGGAAAAAGAGTATTGGTAATTACAGGGATGTTCTCTCCATAAAGATGGATATAGGTGATTTGAAGGTGGCATGCATATAGCACCATCCAATTACTGCCATAATTTTTCACATCAAGGAAAAGGTATATTTGTTTCTACATTAAAATAATATGGGTTGAGAAAATTTTTCTGAATTGTCTCACTTCTAGCCAGCACAACTGGGGTGAATCTGTGAAGGTGAGGGATAGTTTAGAATGTCCTCTGTCAGGTCTTTCTGAGCATTTGCAAATGGATTTTATACAACACCCCAAGACTTTAGGCTATGAATATGTGTTGGTCATTGTAGACGGATGCAAGGTTTCCTTCTGAGAGGGCTTTAGCTGTTGTGGCTAAAAAAATTACCAAACTGTATATTTCTAATATAGAGTAAGAACTGATTTCACTGGAATGGTTGTAAACAGTAATTTCATTGCCTGCATTAAGCCTCCCAATGTTATAAAAAGTTGAAAGAGTAAGTGGCACGCCACGGCTGAAACTATCCTTCTGAACCACTCCAATATCAGAAACCCCTAATCTGCTTCTAGCTTGGCCTAAAGTTCTTCCACTGGCATTGTTGGCCATGAGATTGTCTTCTTGGAGTTCACATATATTCTTTTCTTATTATATCATTTTAGGATACACTATACAGATCAGCTAGCTGATTATCTCTTTCTAGCATTATTTGCTTCAGAAAGAAGAAAAGCTTACCTATTGACTTAGACTTAAATTAGAGTTATTTTAAAAGAGTGTAATAGCAAAGGGTTAAGAGTAATAAGAAAAATATGCTGTTACTCACTGATATCCATATTAGAGTAACAGTAAAAAATCACTTAAAATCAGCCCTATTTAAATGGTCTGTACCTACCCCAAAAGCCAAGCTTATTAGGAATAAAAAGTGTTCTTACAAAATTGTAATACATAAATTGTAAATATATAAAATGTATGAATATGTATTTGTGCATATGTGTGTATGTGTGTATATATATATCTTGTACATGTAAAAATATACATAATATCTATCTGATATATAGGACAGAAAGGAGTTAATGATGACCTAGTGTCTTGCACTTGACCTCACCTTGTATTTGAAAAACTTGGTCCCAGTTGATAACATCATGTTCTTCCAACAGCCGTCGGTAAGCTCTGACGTCCTTGTAGAACACAGCGTAAGCATTAGTATAGTGGTCCAGGTTATCTGTCTCAGCCTAGGTCAGAAGACACAATCATAAAAGCATAAACATATCCTCTAGATAACTGAAATCCTAGCTAGCTTAGATACCATTAACTGTGCATGTCTAGATGATTTCCATTAGCAAAGTTAGACACCTATAAGCAATGACTAAGTGATAATGTGGTTAATATACTGCAGTGAGGGAAAGCACAGAAATGTTGGTGTCTTTGTTTGATTACTTCTTCTAGTATTAGGGAGATTTTAAGACATTTATTTCACAGATTGCTAGGATTTTATTTATTTATAAAAATAGAAAGGGTACAATTCAATGGACCTACCTATGATAATTAAATAGAACTCTCAGAACTTTCCTAATGTAGTCAGGGCAACACATCTTCAATCACTGGAGGCTCTCCTTGGTCTCAGAGGCAGAATGGGACAGATGCTGTCTTTTCAAAGTTCTGCCACACTCACACGCATGGCCAAAGTCATCCATCATAAGGAATCATCAGACAGTTGAGAAACTTGTATGTGTAAGTTTGTATGCTTTATGCTTCTGGAGATTATTAAACACTAAAGACACACTTTACTGAGCGCATTTAGACTAGAGGTTTTTCATATGTCTGATGCTCCAAAGCCAGTCACATTAGAATCTTATGATGAAATATGCAGCTTTGTAAGCTACAGTGTATTGCTACCGTGGTTATAATATCCCCTTTACCTACTCTTTTCTTTTTAGTTAGTGCCAATTCTAACTTTTTTTTCTTGTCTTTCAAAACTGTACCTCTTTCTGCCGCCGAGTGATGACAGCTTTAAAGTCTGGCCATGAATCCAATACCACTTCCTTTTGAAAGGGATTCCCGCGATTTATGTTCATCACTGCTCCGTACACCTGTGACAGAGAACCCAGGTGGCAAGCGATGGCATGGCCAGCCGTTGCGGTTGCATGTTCCCCTTTCACCTCTCGTTCTACCATAGAGTTACGGCCACCGGAGGGGAAATTGTACATCTATTTCCAGTACACACATACAAACTCCCCTTTTGTTATTTCATCAGTGCACATGAAAAATGGTAAAAAAAAATCTGTGAAAGCCTAGGAAAACTCTCCTTTAACTTTGTTTTCCACAGTATCAAGTAGGAAGTACTAAATCGGTAGGTTTACTAGGTGGGTGCTGGGCACGTAAGTCAGCAATAAATATTATTGAATAAATCAGAATCTCTGGTATGGATTTAGGGCTTACACATCTTTTAAAAGTTCCACAGATAATTTTTGATGCTTTTAGTTTTGAAGTTTATTATACTATCAAAAAATAACTTGTGAAATTCGCCTACTCTTTCAGCCCAGGATTACAATTAAACATCACTTGATGGTGAAATAACACTCCCTCCCATAGAAGCCCCAAACACCTACATTGCAGATTTGATTATATCAAGACTCTGTGAGTATCCTCTGAGGGTGGTAATTATGTCTCATTCATTAGTATATCCACAGAGCCTGCCATAACTGATCAAATGCTTTTTGACTAAATAATACTAAAGTAATATTAGAACTTTCTGTGGCCTATAACATTTTTTCTCTACTAAGATTCAAAGATGTCTATCCTACAAAACAATTTTCGTACATTGTGTGTATACTTCTAGAACAGAAAAAGTGGTGGTGATAAGGAGAGCTGAGCAGTAGGCCAGTGTTTGTAGCAGCATTTTCATTATAGAAAAAAACTGGAAACAACCTAAATGTCCAAAAAAAGTGCAAAAATAAATCAACTGTGGCATAGTCATACTTTGGATTATAAAACAGCACACAGTGTTAAGCAAAATAAGCTAGATACAGAAAAGTGCTTCTGTGATTCAAAACCACGTAAAATGAAATTATGGCTTTAGAAGTCAGGATAGTGTTTACTTTGGGGAGCAGGGAAAGTTAGTGGCTAGAAAGGAGCATGGGGTCGGGGAACAGCCTCTGAAGCAATGTTCTGTCATGGAGTGGAGGTTACACAGGTAATCGCTTTGTGAAAATTCACTGAGCTGACTAAATCTGCTGTGTGCAATTTTAGTATATGTTTTACTGCAATGAAAACATTTAAATTATAAAGGCATCAGTACCTACGTTTTGCCTCCTTTATCATTTAATTCAAATCACTCACCTCAATGGCTAGATCATTTTCTATCTCTCTTTTGTTTTATCCAAGCTGGGACCCCACTCAAATCTTCTCAAAAAGGTATTTTTCCCTATTTAATCTGGCTGACACCGACATGGACCACACTTAGTGAAAATCCAAGAATTAAAGTTAACTGGCTTGTTCTGCTAATTGTTATTTAACATGGCTTGTTTGTTGATCATTAAAAGCTGGGGTTGTTGATCTTACATATATTACAGAGTAATAAGTTTATCAAAATGATTTCACACAAGGAAACCAAATGTCCTTATTCAAGAATGGAGCTTAAATATGATTGGAAGGTTTAAAAAGGTAAAAAAAGAAAAACTTTTCAATATTCAGATTGGAAGCAACTGAAAGATTTTGCATTGATTGAAAACAAACAAACCCTTCTAATAGTTATTTATTCAAAGGGTGAGTGTTGGAAGGAGATGGGAAGTGGCTAGGGGAGAGAAAGTAAAGATGCTGAGGAATGAGAGTTAGAACTTGTGAATGAAATTTGGAGAGGTATTTAATTACCTTATCACTGAGATGAGATTATAAAATGCATAGTCATAAACACCAAAGAATGGAGGTGAACAACAAAGCTCTTGTTTCTTTAGCTTGTTTATTTTGTAAAGGACAGAGTCTAACTGAAAGCGTACTTTGAAAGTATTGTTAGATAACCAAACCCAGGCATTATACAGCAATGCAATACTTGCAGAAGGATAAGGAGATCGAGGGATAAAGAGACTCTGCATGGAAAGTGAGAAATTGGGAGTACCAAGCTAAGGAGCTATTAAAGAGAAGATCATTTGAAAAAGGCATGCGTTTATGCCTGTTTTATTTCTTTAATTCTCATTTCAACTAGTGTTATGAGAGGCAAACATTTCAATGAACACTCAGTTTGGAAACTGAAAACCTGGATTTAAATCTGGACTCTAGCATGCAGAGATGTCAAACTGACTTAGTACCATCATCTATAAAATTATAAATATCTGCCTATTCAGAGGTATTAATATTATAGAGGTATTAATATTAGTTTTTGTGAAGGTCAAATGAGATAGTATGAAAGATATTTTAAAAAATTATACGTGCAGAACCCTGTCGTGATCTGGGAGGCCAGGAGAGGACTCACGGGCAGATGTGTTTAGATGATAAAAGAACCTACTAGAGTTCTGGCCAAGATGCAGGTGTAGGTAGAAACCCTTCACTTCCTCGCACAACCAAAAGGAGGATAACAACCTATCTAAAATCAATAAACAACCAAAAATGCCAGAAAATCAAACTGCATGGAACTTCAGCAATCAAGGAATTAATAAAAAATCAACCAGAACAACCAGACTGGCAGCGCAGCAAAGAGGGTTGCCCTGCCCGGGTGAATACCTAAGGCCTAGCCCCTTACAGCTATACTTAGCAGCTGCGCCAAGACAAAGAAATATGATCCAAATGAAAGAACACAGCAAAACCTCAGAACTAAGCAATGAGGAGATTGGCAACCTATCTGATGGAGAATTTAAAGCCCTGGTAATCAAAATGCTCACAGAATTGATTGAGCTTGGTCAAAAAAATGAAAGAACAAATGAAAGACACCCAAAAGGAAATAAAGCAAAATATTCAGGGCACCAACAGTGACAAGAAGGAAGCCAGGATTCAAAGCAACAATCTGAAACAAAAGGAAGAAATAAACATCCAACTGGATCAGAATGAAGAAACAAGAATCCAAAAAAATGAAGAGAGGCTAAGGAGTCTCTGGGACAACCTAAAATGTTCCAATATCCAAATTATAGGGGTGCCAGAAGGAGAAGATCAAGAGCAAGAAATGAAAAACTTATTTGAACAAATAATGAAGGAAAACTTCCCCAACCTGGTGAAGGAAATAGACTTCCAGGAAGTCCAGGAAGCCCAGAGTCCCAAAGAAGTTGGACCCAAAGAGGAACATACCAAGGCACATCATCATTAAGTTACCCAAGATGAAAGATAAAGAGAGAATCCTAAAAGCGGCAAGAGAAAAGGAGACAAAGGAGTTCCCATAAGGCTATCAGCTGATTTCTCAAAAGAGACCTTGCAGGCAAGAAGGGGCTGGAAAGAAGTATTCTAAGTCATGAAAGGCAAGGACCTACATCCAAGATTACTCTATCCAACAAAGCTTTCATTTAGAATGGAAAGGCATATAAAGTGCTTCCCAGATAAGGTCAAGTTAAAGGAGTTCATTGTCACCAAGCCCTTCTTATATAAAATGTTAAAGGGACTTATCTAAGAAAAGGAAGATCAAAAATATGAATGATAAAATGATAACAAACTCACAATTATTAACAAATGAACCTAAAAGCAAAGAAAAACAATGAAAACAAAAACTAAGCAAACAACCAGAACAGGAACAGAATCAGAGAAATGGAGATCACATAGAGGGAGGTCAGTGGGGAGGGGGAAGGGAGGAATGGGGGAAAAGGTACAGGGAAGAAGAAGCATAATTAGTAGGTATAAATGAGTCGGGGAGAGATAAAAAGTGATATAGGAAACAGAGGACTCAAACAACTTATATGTACAATCCATAGACATGAATTAAGAGGGTGGAATGCTGGAGGGTTGGAGGGGCAGGGTGGAGAGGGGATAAGGAAAAAAAAAAGGAAAAAAATTATACATGCTATTCAGATCAAGTCAACTAATCTGAATTTAGAAGGCTTTAAAAATACGATTTGAACAGATAGGGAATTAATAAGTAATTATGTTATAAACCATCCAGTGACCAATTAACAACAGTTGACTAAGTATTATGGGCAAAACCCTATACCAAGCACTGTAGGAGAAAAAAGAAGGAAAAAAATTCAACATCTACACCTAGACACCTGGTAGCTGGGTTGCCGTGGGAAAAGCAATGGAAGTGAAATCAAAGGAACAAAGATTTCACTCTGTTTCACTTGCTGTCTCACCTTCTTTGAGCTTCAGTTTATTAATTTATAAAATGAGTTAATAAAAATCTTGCACAGTTGTTGGAAGGATAAAAAAATTGAAATTTTCTGTATGCTAAAGGACTATGTATACATAACAATTATAACTCAAGGGTCCATCATTTGTCTTTATTTAAAAATCTGTGTTACATTACAGAAAATCTTTGGTGTATTTACTTTAAAAAATACGTTTATTGATTTTAGAGAGATAGGAAGGGAGATCAGAAGAGAGAGAAAAATATCGATATGAGAAACTGTAGAGAACCGCTTCTCATGGCATGGAATTGTAGATCAGCCTCCATGTTGAAAACCAGTGGGGTGCATATGGCAGGCCGGACCACACCCATGGAGAGGTTCTCCCATGAGTAATCAGGACTGCATTGTACCTAGACTGCTATAAGAATTGCTTTTGCTAAAACTCCCTCACCCTGAATTGAGGCAGCAAGGGCTTACTGCAACTTCCTAAAATCTGAGCTAAACCTCCCAAGTATGGAGTGTGACCTGTTCAACCACTTTTCCCCTTGGTCTGCAACATCCTTCTCTTTGAAGTAATTAGAAGCATTCTTTCCTTTGTTATCTGTAAAAAGTAATCCCCTGCAGTGAACCTGTGCGTTGTAAATGAGGACTACCATCCATGTAATGTACCCAGAGAAGCAATAAAAGCCTGGCCAGGCAGGGACCGGGCTCTCTCTGGCCCTCTCACCCTCTTTGTCTCAGAGAGTGGTCATGCCATCCCTTTTTCTCCACAGGACTTCTGTTGTCCATGTGTATTTGTTCTCTAGCAGCCACAACATACACGGATCCTGCTGGCCAGGATCTGCCACAAGAAACATTCATTGGCCGCCTTCCATATGCTGTCCAATCAGGGATCAAACCTGCAACCCAGGTATGTGCCCTGACCAGAATTGAATCCCCAGCCTTTTGGTGTATGGGATGATGCTCCAACCAACTGAGCCACACTGGCCAGGGCTCATCATCTGTCTTGATGATAATGATATCTTTCGTGGCACTGTTAAGGTCACCAAAACTTTTATAGTTCCTTCTGGCAAAAGAGGCAGACACATTGGAGAAATGTGGCTGATCATCTCATTGCATTTGTTGAAGAAAAGGGACTGCCTGTTAACCCAGCAAGCTCAGGGGAGGTCTACATGGAAGTCTTATAAATTTGGAGACTGAAATGAACCACATAGGATGGTCTGAAACAAAAACTTATTCACGAAAAGCAGTTTATGGCTGGTAGTTATGTCCTAGGCTGGTATTTTTCCCTAACAAAGGTCAGGTTTCACCTTAACTAAGCCTGTCTGTTCTCTTTTTGAATCTAGGATAACATGCCTGATACACATGCCTTGGCAATAACAAAGTACTGATAATTTCCCTTTTTCCAGCCCCTCAGAGCATAAGCACCAGTCACCACACCAGAGGCCACAAATCCCCACATTGTCATTATTATTGTGTTAATTGTTGACTGTTAAACTATCCCATACCCCCTTGTGTAAAAGAAATATTTCTATCATTTTACTTTTTATCCAATCCCAGAGGTTTCCCCACTTTGCTTTTTCCTGCTTCTGCAATCTATCACCAACAGATTTCATGTAATTCCCCTGTGCCTTCTCCTTTGACTGTAATGAACAAAATACACTGCAAAATTGCCATTTGCTGGAGCATTTTCTCAACTCGTTGACTTTTTGCTTCCTGGCAATTGTCAGTTTGGCTCAAATAAACTCACAAAAATTGTCTATAGGTTTGAGTGATTTTTATGTTGACACATTTATTTACCTGGTTGCCAGCATTTAAATCAGGAAAATTTAGGTCAGGTTGTCCTTTCAGTACTTTTTCAGCCATATGATTCCAAGTTATCACCCTCAGTTTCCCTACCACATATCATTGAAGCACAATCAATAAGGCAAGATGACTACATTTAATCCAGTACAGTGCACTAGGACTTTGTTTAGATCATTTCTGTTCAAATTTTATTGTAAATAATGGTTATCCAAGGTGTTAAAAACACAGACAGGTCTCTGTCTTCAGAAACTGATTCATTACATCTCTTGTAGGTTATGAGCAGCTGCCCACTTCAGCAAACCGTCATTGTTGGGCTGTCTCTTTGCTCAAGAAACTCAGCCCTCAGAGACAATTTTAGTGTACTCTACATTTTTTCTTTGAGTGCTTAATATATTTCCAATTTGACTTCCGGCCAAGATGGAGGCGTAGGTAGATACACTATGCCTCCTTGCACAACTGACAGAAGGACAACAAATTTAAAAACAAACAACAACCAGAAATGACAGGAAATCGAACTGTATTGAAGTTCTAGAACTAATAAGTTAAAAAAGACATTCATTCAGAGTGGTAGGCGGGGTGGAGATGAGGAGCCGGGCAAAGTGCACTCGCAGCAAGGCGGTGGCTGGTGGACCAGGCGAGGCAGTGACTGGCAGACTAGGCGGTCCCACATTTGAGTACAGATAAACTGGGAGGAACAACTGGGGAGGGAGACAGACCGCACAACCCAGGGTTTGTGCAAGGAAATAAAGCCTCAAACCTCTGACTGAAAAAAGCCTGTGGGGGTTGTGGTGGTGGGAGAAACTCCCAGCCTCACAGGAGAATTTGTTGGACAGACCCGCAGGGTCCTAGAAGGTACACAAGCCCACCCACCTGGGAATCAGCACCAGAAGGGCCCAATTTGATTGTGGATAGTGGGGCAAGTGACTGAAATTTGGCAGAGAGTGGAGCAAGTGACATTGTTCCCTCTCAGACCCCTACTCCACGTACAGCATCACAATGCAGCAACATGGGTTGCCCTGCCCTGGTGAACACCTAAGGCTCCACCCCTTGCTACATAGCAAGCACACCGAGACAAAAAAAAATGGCCCAAATGAAAGAACAGATCAAACCTCCAGAAAAAATACAACTAAACGACTAAGAGGGCCAACCTATCAGATATACAGTTCAAAACACTGGTTATCAAAATGGTCCAGGAACTCACTGGATACTTCAACAACATAAAAAAGACCTAGGCAGCAATGAAGGTTGCATTATATGAAACAAAGAAAAATCTACAGGGAACCAACAGTGAGTGACAGGAAGGAAACTGGGACTCAAATCAATGGTGTGGACCAGAAGGAAGAAAGAAACATTCAACAAGAACAGAATGAAGGTAGAAGAATTAAAATAAATAAAGAGAGGCTTAGGAACCTTCGGGACAACTTTAAATGTTCCAACATCCGAATCATAGGGGTACCAGAAGGAGAAGAGGAAGAGCAAGAAATGGAAAACTTACTTGATCAAATAATAAAGGAGATCTTCCCCAATCTGGCAAAGGAAATAGACTTCCAGGGAGTCCAGGAAGGCCAGAGAGTCCTAAAGAAGTTAGATGCTAAGAGGAACACACCAAGGCACATCATAATTACATTAGCCAAAATTAAAGATAAGGAGAGAATCCTAGAAGCAGCAAGAGATAAGGGGATAGTCACCTACAAAGGAGTTCCCATCAGACTGTCAGTTGATTTCTCAAAAGAAACCTTACAGGCAAGAAGGGGCTGGAAAGAAGTATTCCAAGTCATGAAAGGCAAGGACCTACATCCAAGATTACTCTATCCAGCAAAACTATCATTTAGAATGGAAGGGCAGATAAAGTGCTTCCCAGATAGGGCCAAGTTCAAGGAGTTCATTATCACCAAGCCCTTATTATATGAAATGTTAAAGGGACTTATCTAAGAAAAAGAGGATAAAAAATATGAACAGTAAAATGACAACAAACTCACAGCTATTAACAACCTAAAAAACAAAAAACAAAAAACTAAGCAAACAACCAGAACAGGAACAGAATCATAGAAATGGAGATCACATGGAGGGTTATCAATAGGAGAGTGAGTATGTGGGGGAATATACAGAGAATAAGTAGCATAAATGGTAGGTAGAAAGTAGACAGGGGAAGGTTAAAAATAGTATAGGAAATGTAGGAGCCAAAGAACTTATATGTACAACCCATGGACATGAACTAAAGGGGGAAATGTGGGTGGGAGGGGGTAGGCAGGGCAGAGGGAAATAAAGGGGGGAAATGGGACAACTGTAATAGCATAATCAATAAAATATATTAAAAAAATG
Organism: Trachops cirrhosus; assembly: GCA_028533065.1. Lineage (NCBI taxonomy): Eukaryota > Metazoa > Chordata > Mammalia > Chiroptera > Phyllostomidae > Trachops > Trachops cirrhosus. The sequence goes on from CM052541.1 coordinate 107,290,134, forward strand.
AAAAATATATTTCCAATCTTACACTTAGTTGTAATCTCTGATGTCATCTACAGTAACTCTGAGTTATCAGCAAGGGCTCGTGGACTTTTAGAAGACCAACAAAACCACTGAAAACACTTCAAAAATAAAGATTTTGAAATAAACATAAAAAAATGACAACCCCTGAACTTCAGTTCCATTACGTACATAGGTCATGTTCTTACCAGCAATGCCACCAGTCCATACCCTTCTGCCATTTAAAAACATTCACATCTCGCATTTACCTTAAAAAATAATGTAATCCACCATTACCTAAATTTTCCTAGGAGTCATCTAGAGTAACTGTCAAGAAAGTAATTCTCAGGGCCACATCCACAGTCCCTTGAATCAGTCTCCAGCAGGTTGGGACCAGAAAGCTGTGTGTTTAACAAGTGCCCCAGATTTTTATCATCAGAAACCTCTCAGAAACAGCCACCAGTCTGACATTACTTTTGTAGATTAATACAATAAGGAAATAAAACTTTAAATTTAGTACCTTGAGTGATTCAGGAAAGTGACTCTTCAGCATTTTTTCCAGGGTCAGTAATTTGGTAGAACAGTTTAGTACCAACATCTTCTTCAGAGCTCCAGCAATTCCAAACCTAATTAGAAACTTGAAGATAAATATTTAACTGTTGCCAGTTAATATTTCACCTAGAAAAACCTTTGAAATCCTATTCTCATGGGCTGTAATTCTGAATGCCATCGCTCCCTCTGAAGAGGGAAGGAGGAGAAGATAGGGAAGCACTGGGATAGGTAAGTCAGAGGACACATAGAAGTGGAAAGTGTTGGTGGCCTACTCCTGGAAAGACGTTGAGTATCTATCCTGGGTTAGGTCTTCCTCTTAGACACACTCATTGTACTCTACACTCCTCCTGCAGGATCCAGAAGCATTGTAAACGTACATTTATTTGTGTTTTCCTTGACTGTAGCCTTTCTGAACTAGACTGTGAAAGGCATGAAGGAAGGGCTCATGTCTGCTCCGTGCTCCACTGTCTCTTCAGCACCTCTCACAGGGCCTGGCACACAGTAAGGGACATTCTAAGTTGTTGAACGGCCGAATGAAGTGCAGAGTAAGAATCTGCACAATGTGGGGCAAAGATGAAAGACTTGAGTGGCTTAGGTATTGGGTGGTTATGAGGAACAATTTGGAGAGAAACAGCTATTAATACATTGAAGATGAAGAATCATGTGTGAGCAAAGCCTGAGGCTCATTTTAGTCAGATAAAATTAAGCAACAACAACAAAATCTAACATATAGTATGCAACTTCATCCATTTTGATGCATTTATATTTCTGGATTTGTGGGCTCCATCTCCTCTGCTCTTTTTTCCCCAGGAAAACATTCCCTCCAACATTCCAATCAGGTCTTGACTAAATTAAAGAAAAAAAAACACATTTTTTCCCTATATTCAGTGTAGCAGGGCTTTTGCACCTAATCTTCCCAGCCAGGCACTAGGATGACAAAGGTAACTCAGCTGGACATGAGAATCTGGTGCTTCTGGATTGTGGTGGATTACTCCTTTACAACATATTTTCCAGGCAGAGCTACTCAATTTCCCTGTGTGGAATCTCTGTATGGCTATAATACTCGGTGTTTGATTGCAATTCACTTAAAATCCACTGTAAAACTTTATCATATATTTTATGTGAGTCTGAAATTATGTTTCTGATGACCAAGCTGTATAGGCTCCAGTTCAATGAGTGGGACCCCTGAGGTGTTTGTACCCTCAGCAGGAGTCGGAAGAGAACTAAGGATCAAGGCAGCGTCAGAAAATCAGGCTCCTGGACCCTAGTACTCAGAGTCTGGGCTGCATTAGACACTTTGAAAAGACCCACTTTCAGAGTTCAGGTGGAACAAAGAAAGGTGCAGTGTAGCCATGATCTCTTCACCCTTGCATCTGTTGAAAATTTCACTCGCTCAAATCACTGCTAAAGAAAACTTTAATTTCTCAGTAGATCCTCATGTTAAACACATTAACTTATTCTAATTCAATATTTTGGGAGAAAATGAAATAAAAGTATTTCAAAGGGAAGTTGATCATGTATTAGGTTGGCCAAAAAGTCCATTTGGTTTTTTCCATAAAATAAAACATACAGTTTTCATTTTCACCGATAACTTTATTGATTTGGATATTGTGAGTATGTTGGCTATCTCCTGTGCAGTAGAACATTGATTGTTCTCACTTAATGTCTTGATTTGATTGCCGTCAACTTCAACTGGTCTACCTGACCGTGGAACACTGTCCAGCGAGAAATCTCAGCATGAAGCTTTGCAAACCACTTTTGGCACGTTCTGTCAGTCACTGTACCTTCTCCGTACCCTGCACACATCTTTTTTTTTTTCATTTCAGTTGCATTTTACCTTTTTTGAAATAATAAAGCATAATATGCTGAAAATGTTGCATATTTTCTTCTATCTTCACTGCTAAAATGGCTACCCCCAAATTCCCCAATTTTCCTAAGTATTTAAAAAGTGCTTGTTGATATGACTGCGGTCTCAATACAATGTAACAATATCATTTCAAATGAAGTTAAAGATAACTAAGTGCTACTATAGCCATCTTATAGAAAAAAAAATGAACTTTTGGGCCAATACAAAATCTAGAGATCTTTTCATGTCTCAAAACATAGCACAGTAGCTACTACAAAGAGGAAGAATTCTGAGTACGTGTTGATGATTTGCTTATTTATTGCCTGATTTGTTCCCAAAATGACCTAAAATGACCACTTATAAACATAGGTAAAATATATCAAGAAAAATTCAGTTTAAATTAAAATTCAGGCAGGGGCGAAAGCAACAGGGAGGCAAGGATGAGGTCCGCAGGCGGAGTGTAGAGAGAACATCCCTACATACACTTGGTCCTCTTTATGTGTAGATTCCGCATTTGTAAATTCGCCTGCTTGCTAACGTATTTGTATCCCCCCAAAGCAGCGGAAACAGTGCTTTTGCAGTCATTTGTAGTCATGTGCAGGGCAGTGAAAAATCTGAGTCTCTCATTAGCCCACATTTTCAGCTAAAGTTGAAAAACGTGACTTTTTGTTCCAGTTCTCATACTGTAAAGAGGTCCTTTATACAGTCTATTTAGTGCTAAAGATTTTTTTTGTATTTTTTGCTTTTTGTTGGTGACTCTACTGTTTAAAATGCCCCTGAGCATAGTGCTAAAGGACTGGTTAGTGTTCCTAATTATACAAAAAAGCTATAATGTATCTTATGGAGAAGATATGTGCATTAGACAAGCTTCCTTCAGGCATGCATTATAATGCTTTTGACTGTGAGTTCAATGATAATAAATCAACAATATATATTAAATCACATGTCCTTAAACAGAGATACACATGCAACAAGCTATGTGTTTATCTGCTGATAACAATGCTGTGGCCGGAGGTTTGTATGAACCTAATAACTGCCTATATTTTCCCTAGGAGCAATGGTTCAAGATTCACTAAGATGGTGTTGTTCCTGTGAGTTTATTCAGTATAAGGACCGTGAATAATGGAAATGAATTACTTGCAGGAAGTGAGAGCCCATTTTTCACTCTAAGCTTTCTAGCAGCTAACATGAAGAGACATAACCACAGTTAGTTACATGATTCTGTTTCCCATTCCTTGTGGTCTTTACTGCAGTGTTTGCTGGACTTTTCACTGTGCCATCTCTAAATGAAGCCCACTTCTCCAGGTTCTAAATATTCAAAATCCTCCTTGCCTTTAATGCTCCTGGCTTTAATATACCTTTTGAGGTTAAGCAGTTATTTCAACTCACATATGACTCAGGGTGACATATACTGAGGACATCAAAATCAGGGATATTTCTCCTGGGGGTTCACACAGAGAGAAGTACTATAATTAGTAAACAACACTGGAGAATCCTTTCAGCAAACAGTGATGAATTTCATAAGGATTTTCTTTTATTAAATGAAGACATAATTTTTAAAGACCACAAACAGAATACATAAATTCTCATAGGTGAGGAAAGTATTTTTTACACATTATTGTATTATATTAGAAAGTCAGAATATCATATCCTCACCATTCAATTATAAGTTCCCTGTAATTAATTGAGTTCTAGAATTGGAAGGTAAATGTTTGTAAATCCTTTAGCCACAATGTTATCAACACACTCACTACCTGAAGTCTTTGTGAAGGAGAATTATCGTGCTCATGTAACTTTGAGAAACTGAAGTTTCTTTGGGGTGGTGTCCATCAGTACACAGCAAGCACCTAAAATATTTTATTAATATTAACTAGACAATGAAAGCATGATAGTATCCTGAGACTCTTCTTATAAGTAAATAAAACAGAAGGTCCCTGTTTTTATGGTATAATATGTCATTTGCAATACAATGGTGGATTTTTTTAATGAAAAAAGAAAGTTTATTTTTTTAAGCACTGCAATCCAATGCTAGTAATTATTTTTTCAGATGATAGATTTTCTGCTTAGAAAGATTCCTGTCTTATCTGTTTCTCTAGTTGTGCCCATATCATAATGCAAAAACCTTTATATTTTATTATGCTTATTTTCCCCATATTAAAATTTAAGAGTAAAAAAAAACAAAAAAAAACCCAAACAAAACACCTTTCCCTCTGAACCTAATTAAGTTTATTCTTCCTATACAACGTTGAATTTCATCTCTTCTCCATTTCCCCCATTTGTTCTTGCATTATAACCAATGATTTGAAATTTATTATTTTAATGAAGAAATGCTTACCTGTTGTTGAGAGTCTAGCCTGAAACTGAGGTCTTTTCACTGTGTAAGCAGGGGCTCTTTCCTCCAAAATGGTGAATTTATCCTTCAAGCCTACTTCCCTAATTAGATGAAAGAGAAGGGAGGGGTAAAATACCTGCAGAAAGGGAGGAGTTTCTGATGTCAGGTGAAATGTATCACTAACACAGCACAAGAATTTCCACTCCATCTCTTCCTTTCTGTTACTTTTAGTCTTATAGTGTAAACACTGGTGAATACTAATCTTGATTTGTAGATGAACATTTTCTAGACACAAATCTATCTGTCAGGATCTCATGGAAGAGAATAAAAAGAAATGGGACCCAGGCAAATGGAGTACAATAAAATAACAGATATTGACCCTTTATGTACTTTGATCTATTCTGAAGAGAATGGTTTTGCTGCTCTAAACTTCCGAAAGAGGGTAATGTCTAAAGAGGATGCTTATAAAATTGAGAGCATTTTTTGAGAGTTTTAATTCTTTTACCTATTCTTTTAAGTGAGAAGGCATTCAGAGTTTCCTTGCTTCTGTCCAACCGCAGCAAGCTCGAGCATCATGTAAGCACTTACACAGGAATCGCAGCACACAACACAATACCTGAATCTTCGGACAGTAAACTGCACATATGTCTCAAAGACATAAGGAGTGTGCTTCAATATGAATGTAGTCACGTGGGAGGATACTGTTTACCGCTGTATGTCTCATACAGTCAAGTTCAAATGAAGGGGTGGGTTAGGACACTTTTTTAAAAGATTTTATTTATTTATTATTTATTTATTTATTTATTTATTCATTTATTTATTTATTTATTTTTAGAGAGATGGGAACGGAAAGAGAGGGAGAGAAACATCAATGTGTGAGAGAAACATCAGTCAGTTGCTTCTCCTACAGCCCTGACTGGGGACCAAACCCACAACCCATGCATGTGCCCTGACCCTGAGGGAGAATCAAACCAGTGCCATTTGGTGTGCTTTGTGGCCCAACTAACGGAGCCATACCGCTCAGAGCAGGTTAGGGAGCATTCTTTACTTGAAGATGCTGGTTTTAAGTAATATAGTGTGTGAGCGCTGAGTGGAGGAGGCAGGAAGCTGAGCAGGCCCAGGAGCTGGGTGAGCCCTGTGGCCGGGATCACTACCATCCAGGCGGTGAAACGCAAGATCCAGGTTCTGCAGCAACAGGCCGATGATGCAGAGGAGAGGGCCGAGCGCCTCCATCCGGATGTGGCGTGAGAAAGGCGGGCCGGCAAGTGGCCGAGGCCGAGGATCCAGCTGGTCGAAGAGGAGCTGGACCATGCTCAGGAGCGCCTGGCCACTGCCCTGAAAATGCTGGAGGAAGCTGAGAAAGCTGCTGATGAAAGGGAGAGCGGTATGAAGGTTACTGAAAACCGAGCTTTAAAAGATGAATAAAAGATGGAACTCCAGGAAATCTAATTCAGAGAAGCAAAGGACGTAGCAGAAGAGACAGATATGAAGTAGGAAGAGGTGGCTCGAAGTTGGTGATTATAGAGGGAGATTTGGAACACAGAGGAATGAGCTGAGCTGGCCGAGTCCCGTTGCGTAGAGATGGATGGACAGATCAGACTGATGGACCAGACCCGGAAGTGTCCGAGTGCTGCTGAAGAAAAGTACTCTCAAAAAGAAGACAAATATGAGGAAGAGATAGATTCTTACTGATAAACTCAAGGAGGCAGAGACTCGTGCTGAGTTCGCTGAGAGATTGGTAGCCAAGCTGGAAAAGACAATTGATGACTTCTAAGATAAACTGAAATGCACCAAAGAGGAACACCTCTGTACACAAAGGATGCTGGACCAGACTCTGCTTGACCTGAATGAGATGCAGAGCACCCCAGTCCTGCCCTCCCACTGCTCCTCCCTCTGACCCTGACTCCACCTGAGGCCAGCCTGCCAGAAGCTGACCTTTAAACTGAGGGCTGATCTTTAACTAGAAACCTGGGTTCTCCTTTAGCTTCCCTCTACTGCCCCCCACACCCCACCCCCACCCCCACCCAGTGTCTTTTTCACCAAAGTGTCTCTGTCTCTCCCAGAGATTGTGGTTGGGCTAGAGGCTGAGCACCTTTGGGAACAACATTTAAGGGAATGTGAGCACAATGCAACATGTCTTCAAAAGCATGTTGTGATGTGCACATTTTGTAATTACCTTTTGTGTTGTTGTAGCAACCATTTATAAAACATTCCAAATAATTCCACAGTTCTCAAGCAGCAATCTAATCCCTTTCTCACTTTTCAAAGACAATTTTTCAACTTCATCCACATTGCTCTTTCCACAGAGGAGGGAAAGAGGGAAGGGCCTGCCTTACTGAGAGCCAAACAGAGCCCAGAGAAAGACTCCACTATGTGTGTGGGGGGTCATTGCTTTGTGCAGAGTACCAGCCAACAGAAAAGGTGATTCCAGGAGGAATTAGCAAAAAAAAAAAAAAAAAAAAAAAGATGTTTAGTTTCCAGCTTTAAGGTATTTTTGGGCAATTTTTTTAAAATTAGAAGTGACCAATCAAATTAAAATCGTGATACCTTTCTGAGACCCAATCCTTGTCCCTTCTTTACTCCTGTCTCAATGGTTCACAAAGTGGATCATGTTGAAGTAACCAGTTATTTGTCTCCTTGAAAGAAAGAACATTACGTTTTTGTCAGTGATTTAACCATATGAAATCATCTCACCACCCTTTTCTGGGTCCGAAGCTGCTGTGTCTAAAAGTGCCATCTCATTGTGCTTCGCCTCAGTGCTGGGGAAATCTTGAATAGTTTATGTACAAAACTGTTTTTAAATTTTATATTATTTTGAAACTTTGCTTCTTTGGGGTTGGGCTACACTGGCAACCCCATCAGTGTGCTGATCTTTAAGTTTCTTTCCTTACCCAGTACCCCTTGTTGGTGAAGTTTCTGTGAGGTCTGTTAGGTTCACGTCCTGCAGCTTCCTGGCTTAAAATGTCCTCTCGTTTGTTGTGGTCTCTTTGGGGGCTGAATGAGTGAAAGAGAAACCAATAGTGCAACTATTTTGATACTGAAAATTGACAAATGTCTTTTTAAAATAAAGAACCAGTCCCTCCAAAAAAAAAAAAAAGTAATGTAGTGGGTAATTGGTAGTTGAAAGTGAAGGGAAAATTTCTATTAGATGACAACTATGGGATGTCAAAATAAGAGTGTTTTTGATTTTGGTATATTGATAGCTTTTTAGAAGCGATGTTAATGAGGGCAACATATACCTGTGGCATGTCCTAAGGACCTAAATAAATCAAGTCTTTTGTAAATATTATTTGAGGAAAATTGATTTAAAAAGTGAACAGAAGCAGTTATTTGTAGCACAGAATCTGTTTTTGATATGAAGTACCATACCAGGAAACCTTAAGTGTAGGAGTCAAGTTATTTACAGACTCAGAGACACTTATGTCTTCCCAGATTTAGGCTACATTCTCTTCCCAGGTGCATCTTCTATTCTTTTTTTTCAAAGTTCTTTGCTCTCTGTAAAACATCTGAACTAATTAAAATAGTTGCTTTTTGCCATTAGGAAAAGTAACCAATGAGGCAAACCATTATTACTTTTCTAGGAAAATGACATTAGTTGAAGATAATTAAATATGAAATATGTCCATTAAGCTATACTGAACTTTTAATGCTGAGCTTTAAAGGAAAAAGAAGTGGGGGCGGGGGAAGGAGGTTACTAATACAAGATAAATTTAAAGAGATTTTCTTCTATGAACCCAAGTGAACAAATACATAGTATGTATTACCATTATACCTAGAAAAATAGATGTATTTGTATATCATCGTGATAGGATTTACTCGTCAGCTTCAGTAGCCCCTTGTATTTGTAGCTTATCAGCACATTCCTTAGAAGTCAACTACAACTTCTTTTCGCCTCCTAGTTCTATCACTTACTACCTGAGGATATTGAGACAGTTTTAGTTAGTCTTCCAGTGTCCCAGATTCTTCATCTGCAGGATGGTGATAATAGTGTGGTGCCCTGGGCAGGATGCTCAGTTGGTTGGAGCGTCGCCCTGCGCACCAGAAGTTTGCGGGTCTGATTCTAGTCAGAGCTCATACCAAGGCTGCGTGTTTGACTCCTGGTTGGGGAGTGTATAGGAGGCGACTGTGGATGTTTCTCTCTCACATCAATATTTCTCTCTCTTCCTCTCTCTTTAAAATCAATAAACATATCCCCCGGTGAGGATTAAAAAAATAATAAAAAACAATAGTTACTGCTATGGGGTTTCATCCTGGTGATGTTGTTACGAGGGTTAAACTTTGGCATGGTGTCTGGCATACAGCACACATCAATAAATGTCAGGCATTTTTATCGTTACTGTTATATAGTCCTGTTGTTCCATTTGAAAACTACATTCATTTTAAGGACTTCCTTGGGGGGGATGAAATAGTGAAATTGGGTAAAATACATTTGTTTCTAATAGTTAAAATATGAACAATTTTTTTTTTGCCCTGGATGACCCTCAAAGCCCACTGCCCTTCTGGTCCTGGTAAATGATCAGAACAGCAACTTCGAATGTGACCAATGGGCTCCTAATGCAGAGGTACCCAACGCAGTGCATCTTTTTTTTAGGGACAAAGAGTGCAAGGCATAGCAACTCTTTTTTAAAAATATATTTTATTAATTATGCTATTACAGTTGTCCCATTTCCCCTTTATTCCCTTCCACCCTGCACACTGCCTCCCACCCTCATTCTCCTCCCTTTAGTTCACGTCCATGGGCCATACATAGAAGTTCTTTGGCTTCTCCATTTCCCATACTATTCTTAACCCACCCCCTATTTTCTACCTACCACTTATGCTACTTATTCCCTGTACCTCTTCCCCTCTCCCCCTTCCACTCCCCTGAAAATCCTCCATGTGATCTCCATTTCTGTGATTCTGTTCCTGTTGTAGTTGTTTGCTTAGCTTGTTTTTGTTTTTAGGTTCAGCTGTTGATAGTTGGGAGTTTGTTGTCATTTTAGAATGGAAGGGCAGATAAAGTGCTTCCAAGATGAGGTCAAGTTAAAGGAGTTCATCATCACCAAGCCCTTATTATATGAAATGTTAAAGGGACTTATCTAAGAAAAAGAAGATCAAAACTATGAACAGTGAACTTTATTTTAAAAAAGTAGCCTGTAGTAGTTTTATTGAATTTGGAAAACATCCCCCCTCCCTCTTTGTCCAAGTTTGATAACTATAACCAGTCTTTAGATATGGCTGCTACCGCAATTTCACAGCCTTGTTAACAGCAGAGGGACTTGAATGAGAACAAACACTGAAGCCAACAGAAAGCGTTTCTATGGTGGTTTAGTGCTAAGGACTACATTCAGTGGCAACTCTTAACAAGGAAAGCTAGTTATAACATTAAAAAGGCCTAGTCACTTTTGACATAATGAAGTCCAAGTGGGAAATTTAAACGTCTCTCTGCTTTTGCTTGCTTTCCCTGCCCCCACCCTTACTTCCTCAAAGCTGAGTATTTCTTGACAATAATGAAACATGAGAGGATTTAGAAGACTTATGTTTGGAAACTAAGCCAACTGCATGATTCAAATACTAATTTTGACAGGTGTACCTGCTTTGAGTTTTGGTAAATAGAGAATGCCAGGAAATTCTATCCAACCAAATACAAGAAAGAAAATCCTTTAATTTTAGGTTCTAGCGCAGGTCATATTTAAACAAAACCTGTTTGTAAAACACGCCCATCTGAGATTTGGGGAAAATGGGAGGGCTCAGGTAAAGTAAGATTTTTATTTTTTTTAATTGCCAAGAATATTTAATAAAACGTACATCAGAATCAACACAAAACTTTTCAAATAATCTCATATGAGGCTACATTGGTGAAGATATGTTTAATCCAGAGTAGATTTTAATGTGCTTAAAGTTAGTGTAGATTATTTCTCTTGAATAGTTAGCTTAATTCTTTCGAGTGCTGTTAACAATTTGTTGACCAGAGATTTCCCCATTACTCATTATTACTTTTCTCTGAAATTCCAACTTTCTGCAGAACTCCAGAAAGTAAGAATTTTAAATGACTGACAGTACACTAAGGTTCTGCAACGTGTTCAGGCTGCTTCCCCCAGAGCCCCTCCACACACACAAATCACACCAACGTACCTTCCTTCCTTCAGCAGCATCACCGGAGACCCATTCTCCTGTATGTTCAGCAACTTTCCCTTTTAGCATTTTTCAGCCAGATAGGTGAAAACATTTTATTTTGCATTTAAGTGATTATTGTAAAGTTGAGCATCTTTCAAATACTTATTGGCCATTTATGTATCTTTGAGAATTGACTACTTGTATTTAATCTATTTGTTACTGATAATAAGTTTGTATTTTTATATTTTAACTTTATTTGGAATCTATTTTGGCTTAAAGCAGGAATATTAACTGCTGGACCTCTGTCCCCATCTCTGGTGTGGTCAGCAGTTTTCTCAAGACCATTTATCAAATAATGTTTTTCTGCAGTTTATTTGAAATGTTGTTTATCATATGCTACATTTTTGCACTCTCTCTCTTGCATTCCAAAGTATTTTTAGAATGTGAAGTTTCTGGCGTTGGCACTTACCCTCTCCTCACTGGAGAGCTGTATCGTAGCTGACATGGACTGTGCATGTGAGAAGTCAGGAGGGAATGGGTGCTACATAGGAAGATGGCCATTTGAATTACCGGGACTGTGTCCGTAGGGTCTGCAATTAACTGTTAAATTATTCATAAAGAGTGCACCAAAATATAGCCTTTAAAGAAAATGTTGTATATGTTTTGAATTCTAGCCTGCTATCTGCCAGAAGATACTGTAGATCTCTCAAAAGATCATGTACTTTTCAAAGCAAGAAGAGTAGTATGACCAGTTGATGCATGAAGAACTGTCAGCAGCAATGGTTAAGTAAAAATTCTAGTTGGTGCTCAGTAATCTGTCAAACAGATGTTCTGAGAGAACCAGCAGACTTTAGTCACTTTAATAAAACCATGAAACTGTACATTTCCAAATAAAGATTTTAAAGTTTTAAGATATTTTGTAAAATCTTTTACTTGCTTTTCCTAACATGGCAGCCCATGCTACAGTATGGGTTTCCTATACTGAAGACTTTCTTTTGCTCTAAAATCCATTAATGTCCTCTTTGACCATTACTTCCTAAGAGGAAATTGCTTCTGACCCTTTTACTGAGCTGCCCAGGGTTTTCTATGGCCTGTGGTCTCCCTCACTTCAATGAGCATTAAACTGAAATTTGTTTAATGAAAGCTGTGCTCCTGGTGGTCTCTGCCTGGGGGATATTAACAGAATTATGGCACCATCTGAATTAACTGACAAACCATTCTAGGTCAGACAGAAAATGATTACATTTCAGTTATTTTATTTTACAAATAGATAAAAGCAATCCAGATAATATATGGTATTTGGTTCGAAATGATTTTTGATATATTTTACTGATCATTTATTCAAATGTATGTACATATCACAATGAGGAAAGGTTTAGGAAGTTTTCTTGGTTTGGTTTTCAAGGGAATAAATGTTTCTTTTGAATAATTTTATAAAATAAAAGTATGATTTTGATGACAGGGGATAATAACTTTTTAGCATTTATTCACTAAACCAACCTAAGAAATAAAATGTTCCTGTTACCTCCAAAGTTAAAGACACTTGGCAAATCTTAATTACACCACAAAGTCTAGAAAGTTATGTAAAAACGTAAACCATATGGGGATTTCTCAAGTTCCAGAAAACCAGACAGAAAATGCAAGTCATCAGCTAAAGAATAATAATGATAGCAAACAGAGTTTTGTGAACTAGGTACTATAACACTTTACATATATTAAGTCACGGTATCAATTTCCTCTGCACTAATCAATAAATGAGCTCTATTTGGCCATTATAAATCATTAGATTGTGACTGTTCTTATTTTATGGTTTCAGGTAAATAACTGAAATACAGCAACATAAATATGAGTTCCTAGACTTGGCAACTGCTAAAAACAGTTTTCAGGGCTCCATTAGATGCTAATGGTAGATCTACAGAGGCTAATTTTAAACTCCATAGTTGGAAATAATAAATCCTGAAGAAGCCTTAGTCTTGAAATATTGTCATAGGTTAACAGTTTTACAAATTTTAAACATTAAATCAATGTGGAAATGATCTAAAAAACGTTCTTTAAGAGGCATCCAGTCTCTTATAGGCTTCTTCGATGAAAGTTAACATGTTCTTTGTTTGAGATGAATTATGGAGCACATCCAAGTCCTTCAGAAGAGCATTCTGGTTGGGGATTTGTGCCAAAATTTCTTGCTGTGGGTACAATGTATAATTAGTTAAAAAAATATTTGAGACACAGTTGACATACATTGTTAGTTTTAGGTATATTACATAATGATTCAATATTTGTATATATGGTGAAATGCACCACAATAAATCTAGTTAACAGCCATTACCACACAGTTACAATTTTTTTACATGATTAGGTCGCTTAAGATTTTACTTTTTTAGCAACTTTCAAAAATACAATGTTATTATTAACTAATTTCTATACTGTATGTTACATCCCTATGACGTATTTATCTTACAACTGAAAGTTTGTGCCTTTTAGCCACCTTCACCCAATATAATTGGTTTTTAATCTTCTTATGAAAAATATCAAATGTATGTTATTTAGAGAATGATATAATAAATCTAATGTACCTATCACTCAACTGTAATAACTATCAACTCACTGCTGTTTTTCTTCCAAATCTATATTATCCTGTTTTCCTTCTGTCCATTTCTGCTACTTATACCCTAAGTGAGTTATAGATAGAGAAATTTCAAATTATTTTTTGAGAAAATGTAAAAACTTCCTACCACTATAAACATTTACACTATAATGTCTACTAGGGTCCTTTGAACAAAGACAAGTTACCAGTGTGTATAATCTATTACAAATATGACATAATACTATTTTATGAAGAGTTATATGCCACTGTTAGAAGCATAAACAAAAGCAACTGTCAGAATTTACTGCCAGAAATCTGTCCTACAGTTATATGACCACACAAATGTGTAAAAGTAGATGTAAAAGAGTATACTCAACATTATCTGTACTGGCAAAACTTATTTATTTCCATCAGTAATTCACAAATTATATTATGGTACATCCATACAATGGAACGGTATATAGCTACTGATAAGAATGAGATACATCTACATAAATTGACAAAGATGTTCAAACTTTAGTGTGAAATGAGAAACAACTGAATATTTATGTCATGAATTCCACTGTTTTTTTTAAAAAACAGGATATATAATACTTTTAAATATCCAATTCATAACTAGTGATAGTCAATATAGAAAATTGGTCCTTACCTGAAGTATGGGTGCTTTGAGACTCTTCTGAGAAAGTTCTGGAAGGGAGAGTACCCTGTTACTATCTATGTGAAACATCTAAAGTAGAAAAAGAAAGCTATAGATCATTTCAAAAGACTAATTTCTCTCAGTTTATTACACGTAATAAAAGTTGTCTTGGTAAAATGTAAGCATTAAAAATTACACCCAGGGTCTAGCAATACATTATTACACAATTACCTGTTTTACCTTCTCCTCTTCTTCTTCCACCTCACTTGTCAGAATTTGAATTTTGTCTTTTAGGCTCTGAATGTTCCCAGTCACTGATTCTGTGGTCTCTACTATTTTATTTATTTCTTCCTGAGTCAGAAAGAGAAAGTTAATGATTCAAATAAAATATTTTATTAAAACTAAAAAAGATATTAATACACATATTTTTAAAACATCTTCTATATTAAAATACTGCTAGAAGAAACTGGTAAATATATTTTTTCTTTTAAAAAACAGGCTTCCTAGAAACTAATTTACCAAGGCAATAATGTATTACAAGGAAACAATTTCCTGGAACAAAAAGATACAGCCCATGTACAAGAATGTGTCCTCAGAAATACCAAAGCTGCTAGCATCAGAGATTCTGGAAGACCCGTGTAAATCCAGCACAACCCAAGGACTGATGGCCTAAAAATACTCTGTGTTCTGCCTGTTCATCTTTACCCCATGGAACACCCCTGACAATCACTGTTCCTTTTATTGTCTCCAGTTTTGCCTTGTCCAGAATGTCATATAGTTGCAATTGCACAGACATAGCCTTCTCAGATTGGCTTATTTAACTTAACTCCATGTCTTTTCAGGGCTTGAAAGCACTTTTCTTTTTAATGCTTAATAATATTCCATTGTTTAGAGGTGCCACAGTTTATTTATCTATTCACCTACTAAAGGACATCTTGTTTTTTCCCTAAATTTTGGCAACCATAAAAGATATTGCTGCAAAGATCCACATGTAGTATGCTTCTGGATCACATGGCAAAATGTTTAGTTTTGTGCCAAGCTATTTTCCAAAGTGGCTGTACCACTTTAACCTGCACCTCAGTCCTAATTTCCTATGAATTGGTTGTTGGATTAGGAGACCGCTGTCAAATACAACTATGATGTAAACCACATGTATTAGTTTCCATGTCTGCTGTAACAAATTACAACCAACCTGGTGGCTTAAAATAACAGAAATTTATTCCCTCACAGTTCTGGAGGGCAGATGCCCCAAATCCAAATCAAGGTGTCGGCAGGGCGGTGCTCCCTCTGAAGGCTCTAGGAGAGATTCCTTTCTTGCCTCTTCCAGCTGCTGAGGCTGCCAGCACTCCTTACAGCTGCATCACTGCCATTCCGCACGTTCGCATATGGCCTTTTCCTTCATGTTGGCGTCTCTTACAGAGACACTTCAATCTCTTGAGGACACTTGTCACTGGATTTAGGTCTTGCCCAAGATAATCCAGGATGATCTCATCTTGAGATCACATCTGGGAGATTCCCTTTCCAAATAAGGTCACATTCCAGGAGCTAACATTTACACATATGGGGTCCGGGGGTCCTCCATTCAACTCATCCAGAAAGGAATGAATAAGAGCACTGAGTGAAGAGTTAATAATAAAGACTAAAAAATTTTAAAAGTTAATTTTGTTCCATTGCTTTGGTTATTTTCTTTGGGTATTCCTACCATATCCATGTTGCATCTTCTTTGCCAAACTTTTGTATTTGCTACTTTTTTCTAGAAAACTTTAAAAACCAACCTTTCTTTTTGATTCTTAAAATTTTCTCCTTATTTTACCTTCTATTTATTATAAGCATTACTTGTTGTGTTTCTTTGTTTTAGTACTCCTTCTAATTTAGTCTGCATATCCAAAGGCTTTTTCTTTTATTTCTAATTCTTTCCTGAATTCTGTAACTTCATTTTTCAGTACAGCTGGTCCTCAAATAGTGTTTTTTCATTCAACTTCATTTTGTTATAATGTTGACAAGGAAAAAAAATCGATTCCCTGCTGGGGTCCACCTGTGTGGAAATTGCATGTATCCCCATGTCTGTGTGAGTTGATTCCAGGTTTTGGAAAGTCAACACCAAGCAACCATAACTCTAGGCTGCAGGAGAAAAAAGTAGTGGTTCTAAGTAATGCACACAGGAGAAAACGAATAAATACAATTCTACAAACTCCTCATTCAGACACGCTCTTATGCCAATGAAGAACTCTTATGCTCACAATGCCAACAATGCTTCCACTGAGTACTGACTACAGAGCAAAGCACAAACTGCTATGATGTAAGAAATATATATTTGGTCTCGTTCCTGGTTCTTGGCACAGAGCTTCTAAAACCCTTGTAGCTTCCTAAGTAATGGGGGCAGTAGTAAGAGCACATTTAGTTATAGCATTTGTTTTTGTCCTGGTTCTTGGCACAGGGCTTCCAAAATCCTTGTAATTTTCTGATTGGGGTGAGAGGAGCATCTTTTGTTATTCCTAAATCCTTTTCAACCTTACCTGCGTTTATCATAATGAATGACTCACAGAGGATGAAGGCTGGTTGTTGGAACAACCAACCTGTGATTGGAGAACTGAGACTTTCAGCTCAGTCCTTGATCTCTGAGTAGGGGAAGGGGGCTGGAGATTTAGTTAACAATCAATATGCCAACTCAATGAGGCTTGCATAAAACTCTCAACAATGGGGCTCAGAGAGCTTCCAGGATGGTGATCACATCAAGGTGCTGGGAGGATAATGGGCTGAAGAGACATGGAAGCTCTGCACCCCTTCTTTTTGGTTGTTTCTGAGTTGAGTCCTTTATAATAAACTGGTAACAGTAAGTTAAGTGCATCCTTAAGTTCTATGAGCTGTTCTAGATTCATATACTTAGTTGGTGAGAAGTACAGGAGGCTTGGGCGTGCAACTGGGACCTGGGATCTGAAGTGGGAGGGCAGTCTTGTGGCACTCAGCCCTTAACCTGTGGGGTCAGTGCCAATGCCAGATAGTGCCAGAATGGAATGAAAACGTAGGGCACCCGGCTAGTGTCCACAGAGAATTGGAGGACTGCTTGGTATGGAAAAGTCACACATTTGGCATCTTAAGTGTTGGGTATAGGAAAAAAGTTTTTTTCCATTTAACTGTATTTATGGTTTTGACACATGGAGGTCTAATTTTAGCTGTAAACAAATGCCTCCTAGTATTACAAAAATCACATTATCATTTACTATCTCTTATAATTTTCAAGTGATTTATGGAAATACTAACCATTAATGGTAACATTTACCATTATCATACTTTAAGACCTTTTAAAATAACCTTAAATGTTAGACCCAAAAGCATAAAAACCCTAGAAGAAAACACAGGCAGCAAAATCTTGGACATAGCTTGTTGCAATTTTTATTGGATATATCTCCTGAGTCAAGGGAAACAAGAGAAAATAAACAAATGGGACTATCAAACTAAAAAATTTTTGTACAGCAAAGGCAAACATCAACAAAATAAAAAGACAACCCAAAGAATGGGAGAACATATTTGCTGATATATCTGATAAGGGATTAATATCCAAAATTTACAAAATACTTACAAAACTCAACACCAAAAAACAACCCATTAAAAAATGAGCAAAGGACCTGAATAGACATGTCTCCAAAAAGGACATACAGATGGACAATGGAGACATGGAAAGATGCTCAATGTTACTAATTATCAGAGAAATGCAAATTAAAACCACAATGATATCGTCTCACACCTGTCAGAATGGCCATCATCAATAAATTGACAAACAGCAAGTGCTGGTGAGGACATGGGGAAAGGGGAACCATTTTATACTAGTGGTGGAAATGCAAACTGATGCAGCCACTGTGGAAAGCAGTATAGATACCTCAAAATATTAAAAATGGATCTGCCTTTTGATTATCCCACTTCTGGGAATATATCCAAAGGAACCCAAAACACTAGTTTGAAAAAACATAAGCACCTCTATGTTCATTGCAGTGTTATTTACAATAGCCAAGATATGGAAGCTGCCCAAGTGTCCATCAGTAGATGAGTGGATAAAACAACTATGGGACATTTACACAATGGAATATTACTAGGCCATAAGAAAGAAGAAAAGTCTACCCTTTGTGACAGAATGGATGGATCTGGAGAACATTATGCTAAGTGAAACAAGCCAGTCAGAGAAAGACAAATACCATATGATTTCATTCATATGTGGAATCTAATGAACAAACTGAACAAATAAGGAAAATGGGAACAGACTCATAGATGGAGAGCAGGATGACAGTTGAAAGGGGAGTGTTAGTGGGTGGAGGGATTGAGCAAAAAGGAAAAAGGACTCATGGACATGGACAATAGTGTAGCGATTGTTGGGAGCGGGGATAAGGGGACAAAAAGGTAATGTAAAAAAAATACAATAAAGATTAAATAAAAAAACCCCATCAAACTCATAGAAACAGTAGGAGAATGACTGCCAAAGGCTGGGGGAAGGGTTGGTAAAGGAAATAGGAATGGGGTGTTAAAAGGGTACAAGCTTTTAGTTATAAGATGATAAGGCCTAATGATTTAATGGAAAACATGGTGATTGTAACTGATAACACCATATTGTGTAACTGAAATCTGCTAAGAGTAGAACGTAGACAAGTTTATCCACATCCTTCCCCAAAATATATATTATGTAAGATAATGGATGTGTGTTAACTAGATGGGGGAATCCTTTCACATACAATCCATACATATATAAAATCATCATGACGCACATTTTAAATATAATTTTATTTGTCAGTTATTCCTCAATAAAGCTGAAATTAGTCCCTGACTGCATGGCTCAGCTGGTTGAGCACTGTCCTACAAAACAAATGATTAGGGTTCTGATTCCTAATCAGGGCACATGCCTAGGCTGCAGGCTTGGTCCCCAGTTGGGGGTGTGCAAGAGGCAACCAATAGATGTTTCTCTCCCTCTATCTCTCTCCCTTCCCTCTCTCTAAAAAATAAATAAAATTTGAAAAAAACCCTGAAATTAAAAAAAAACCCCATACTAATGTCATCCAACTGTTAGAACTAGTGCTAGTACTGAAAATATATCCTTGAAAAATAGTAACATTGGGGAAAAATTAACCATAATCTCACCTTATGAAGAAAGTCAGGCAATCACTAAAAAATACCACCCTATTAATTTAAAATATTTGTAGATTTGTTGCTTAGAAACAAACTCTTCCAACATCATCTAAATTATTGAATATGTGAAAAAGCTGGAATAAATTATCTGTGAATTTGAACTTTGTATTTACTGAATTACTAGGTGAAACAAAGAAAGAGCTAAGCACCACACTGACAAACTTGGAAATTACTAAGGGATATATGATCCAATCTATTTGTTTTAGTTTTTCTAATTATTTAATAAACTCCTTAAGGTTGCTTCTCTTTCTCTCTCTTTGGTTTGTCTGCATTTTTTAAAAATCACAGTTGACATTATTTTATATTAGTTTCATGTGTACTGCATAGTGGTTAGATATTTATAAAATTTATGAAGTGATATCCTGATAAGGTGCTTTTCTTAATTGCTCAAGTATCCACTAATTAAAAGGCTGAAGTTAATGATGACAGCTAATGTTATTACCATCAACTTCTAAGGATAATGATTAGGAATCTTGCTCTGTCTGATGTCAGACTGACTAGGTATGCATTATGACTTTAAGTAGTTTAAGGTTCAGCGATAAATGTCAATACGTCTCTTTTCCACATTTGTAGAGTGAGGATAATATAGCACAGACCTCCTTAGGTCATTTGTGAGGATTAAGGGCTATAAGTGCTTAAAACAGTGCCTAGAACAATGAAAGCCCTCATTACATGTTTGCTACAATGATAACAACAGTAATGATGATGCCTGTGTTCCTGAAAAGAAAGTACCACATACAGGGTGGAAAAACTGTTTTCAAATAGAATTTAGTGATGAGTTCCTACAGTGTGATAATTAAAAACACTAAGATAGTTCAGTTTTAAAGTCTGATAAAAAATAAAACAGATACTTAATCACTAATACATTAGAAATACTTAAAACTTTAGAGGCCCAAAGTTTTGCTTAGATTAAAAAAGAATTTAATGAAAAAACCTGATATAAGATCTAGTATTTATTACTAGCAGAGTATCGTAATAATTTTGGGAACTTTTTGGTTTCTTCCCCTTCCCCCTAATTATGGACTCACTGTTCAAATCCCATACCTGCAATGATGCCAGACCTTCCTCATTAGCTCTGTGATGCGCCTTTTCCATTTTCAGTAGACTTGACACATGAGTTAAATCTTTCAGCTTTTGGGAAGGGACTTTTAGGGTTTCACACAGTTGAAGCAATCTTAGGGATAGAATAAAAACACAATTATTAGTTTACACTTTGAGTACCATTAGTATTATTTTTATTTTGTTTTGAAATACCATTGTCACCTTTTTTGCCTGCATATTCCCAAGGGCTATAATCTTTTATTAACAGTGGCTGACCTTAGCAGTAAGTCTCCCCAAAAGAGACCTAACAAATCATCATTTAACCTTTCATTTCATTAAGATTTACTTCAAATCATGGGGGCACTTAGGCTGCTTCATAAAGGAAAATTTTCTGTTTTACACATTTAACAATTACATGCAGTTCAAAATAAAAATTTCCTTGTGTTTTCTAAATGTTTCCTAGACTATTTCAGCTCATAAGCCTACCACCTACTACGAATTATTGCGTAAGAGATGAGCACCACTCTGTAAGTCTTAACTATGAGCTTGGATTCTGAATCTCAGTTGTTTTAGAGAACGTGACCAGAACTTCATTAATTAATCTAATTTGATGACATTAAAGAAAACTGAGGCCCATACACTTTAAGGCAAATAAAACGCTAAGATTAAAGTGCTTTGTTCTGAGGTACTATCAACATGAATAGTATTCAATATTCAAGTTAAAAAATCCTATGAATTAGGTTGATTAGAGCATCAATAGAAACTGATGTATCACTACCCTCACTTCTAGCAGTGAGCAATGTACTTCCCACAATTTAACTCCTGAATTCCATAATAGGTAAATCTAAATTTGGTTGCTTCTACCTAGTAGAAACATTTTGGGGTGCTTTGTTCTATTACCTAATTTGAACAGTGGAACCTAAGACATCTTCCTGGATCTTATTCAAATGATTAATTTTTGTAAAAAAAACAGTGGGCAGTATAAATCCCATAAATCATAATTTTCATTACACTATTAGGATAAACTTCAGTTATCCAGAAAATCATCATTAGGACATCATGTTTAAGCATAAAAACCTGTCTGCATAAATCTTCCCAAGAGAGATAAGCTTTTGACTTCTTAACTAAAATAAAGTTTCCAATGATGAACAGTTTTTTCTAAAAGTTTATTAAGTCAATTCTGTGAAAGGGTTACCCACTGTTCCAAGTGTTCTAAATAGTGGTCAGATTTCCAGGATTCTTTCAAGACCTAATAAAACTAAAGGTATAACATAAATACACCCTGCCATGGCAACAATACCTAGTCAGCATTTATAATACTGTTTCTATAGACAACTTTCCCAAAGTATGTTCCTCTAGAAACTGTAGACGCTAACCAAATCAATTTGCTAAGACTGTATACATGGCTATATTAGTAAAAGGGAAAGTATTTGAGTATTGTTATTTTGGGAATGAAGGGGAGTGAGATGTGAAAGCAAAAATGAAGAGAAACAGGCAGTCTTTGAGCCATATGTCTCCATGGTTGCTACATGATGAAGAGACAGCCTACCTGTTGGAGAGAATTTAATCTTTTCTGATGACCCAAGGTGATTACAGTGAGCAGCAGCTACTATGCACTGTTATATCCTCATTTATGCACCAAACATGATTATCTGTCCTATATTAAAAAGACTATAAACAGCTACACCTTTATTATACATTATCTTATTTATTAGCTTTTTAGTGTATTCCTTCTTCAATATTAGGCTATTATTCCTATAAGCCATTTATAGGTCCGCTTCCAGCAGTCTTTCTTTAACGTCTTCTACCTCTCTCCATGAACTTGCACCTGTACCCACCCAATCCCACCTTTTTACTTTGTTCCCATCCTTCAGAGATTACAATTCAAGTAAGCAGAATTTGTGTTTAGTCTTCCCACGAATAAAGCACTAGGTCACAAACATTTCCAGGCACACCAGTAAGACACAGAACATTCCTCTATGAAAATGTGCAAAATACTAGAAAAACGTAGTCACTGAAAATCATTGACAGTGGTGTGACTTCAAAAAAATTTTTTTAAATTGTTATTTTAAATGGCTACTGTTTTCAGGTTTTGAAAAAGCACACTGCTAAAAGTACAATTAGCAAAAAGCAAAATAGAGGAATGTTAAATAGCAGCAAAGAATGCAATGGTTTTGTTTGAATTATTATTATTTTAAATTAGAACAAAAGTATTACTGCAAAAAAATTTTTTTAAAAGATTTTATCTATCTTTAGAGAGAGGGTAAGGGAAGGAGAAAGAGAAGGAGAGAAACACTGACATCAATTGGTTGCCTCTCCCACATGCCCCAACTGGGGACCTGCCCGAAACCCAGGCATGTACCCTGACCAGGAATTGATTGTGGGATGATCCCCATTCAACTGAGAAGCATACTGGCGAGGGCTGGTGTGACTTTTTAGAAACACATGAAAAGAAATCTTCACTTGTAACTTGCCACAAGATGAAGAACAGTAATAACCTGGAAAGAAGCTCTTGCTGCTTGTGCAAATAAAGTAATATGATACAAAGTTAAGGAAAAACACAGCAATAGGACAAATATTCTATAGGATAAATAAGAGTGGTGAACTCTTAACTTCAAATTGTTCGAAATGAAACTGGAGGGAGTTCAAGTTGACAAAATGATTTTCAAATCCCAATACAGAAATGTGAATTATGGAAGCAGGCATTTTGTGATTTTCAGATTCTTCATTAAAATTTTTCTTAAAGAGCCCTGGCTGCTGTGGCTCAGTGGATTGAGTGCCAGCCTGTGAACCAAAGGGCTGCTGGTTCGATTCCCAGTCAGGGTACATGCCTGGGTTTCAGGCCAGGTCCCCAGTAGGGGGCACGAGAGAGGCAACCACACATTGCTGTTTCTCTCCCTCTTTTTCTCCCTCCCTTCCCCTCTCACTAAAAATAAATAAATAAAATCTTTAAAAAATTTCTCTTAAAGAACTCAGACTTGCATATAGCAGCAGTTAGAATAGAATATACATTCCCAAATTATTCCTCTTTTTAAAACAACAACAAAAATCCCAAATGAAAAACTTTTATATTCCACAGATGTTTGTTCTGGCAACAAAGAGACAGTTCAGATTTTTACTAAATATGTTTTAATAATTTTCTATTGCATAATTATATTACCTTTTCTTCAGGAAGTTGAGATGATATTGAATTTGTTCATTTTCTCTACCTTTGTTGCTCAAAATTGCTCTAGAAAAGAAAAAAAAAAGCACTGAATAAATATTAGTCTGTAACACAACTATTAAAATCTGTTTAGTTTCTCTCCCTGATTTCTTTCAAGTGCCTCTCCTTCCTAGCCAGGCTGAATAATCACTTTCCTTCTATAGACATTTTAAGCAGAGGTATAATCCAAGTTCTTTTTATCATATTATATGTTGTATTTGATTTATATGTCTGACTCTTCTGATGTATTTTAGCTCCTTGATGGGAGAATCCTGATTTCCTTTGACACAGTATCTCCTCTGGCACAGTAAGTTCCATATAAAGGGTCAATTTAAATTCTTCTTCTTCAAGTGGCTCCTATTGATAGAACATGTTAAAGTTTATAGGTTGGGCCACGCAGACTTAATTTTTATTTCCCTGATGGAATTCTGAGTTTCTGAAATTAACAAAGACTTTTTTTTACTAAGGTTAATGTCATTGAAAGAATATAAATATATCTTCTTCTGCAAGAGAAAAATCTCCTATCACCATAAAATAGGTAACATTTAAAAGAAGACTGTCTATAGAATATATAAGTAGAAATAAAACGTTAAATGGAGAAATTTCATACTCACATTATTACTGTCTCCATCATAGTTTGCAAATACTTTCTGCTATTCTTTGAAAGAGGTTGCCAGGTTTTTCTCCTGCTGAGTGCTATCCTTACCTGTTTTAGACTAGTTTGCTCTGATTGTCCTGTTTCTGGTGAAAAAAGAGACTCTGGTCAATCTAGTAGGTTGCATGTTTCTACTTAAAAAGTGATTTAAGTATAAATTTATCTGAAAGAGCTAATGGAATTATGAGAACCAAAATATAAAGGTTTATAAATTGTTTAATTTCCTTTTTTATTGCACAGCCATAACATGCCAGGTATTGAATATGAATATGCTATCTACTGTTATCTTAACTAAAATAATATTAACTGATACTACAGATACAAACCCAAGACTATTTTAAATGAAGAACCAAGCTACAATGACTAGGAGTCAACATAAGAGTATGGATCTCAGAAATGGCCTTAATTAAAGTTTGAAAAGACTACAAAACTATTCTACTAAATGTTGGATGGTGACCGGAATAAAAGAGATTAACCGAACCACAGCCAGTGTTTAATAGACTGTTAATTGTTCTACTTACAAGGGATAAACAGTGGAATTATACTGTTGGCTCACATGAAGACTTGTTTTGGAGAGAAGGGAGGTTAAATAATTATAAGATGCAAAGCATTATAAAAGCAAAAGTACTGTGCTCTATGGAAGTATAAAACCAGATGATGTAACATGGTCTTGGGTGAAAAAAGGTAGGGAATTCTTCCAGGAAAAGGTAAAATTTAAGTAAAGATGAATACTTTAAAATAATTTACTGAGTAAAATTAGATAGTTGTTCCAAATTAATCTATACAGTGGTGGCAGAACAGAAGCATATTTGTCTTAAAGAGAAATCAGGATGTGTTTCTATATATCACAGATCAGTAATAATTTGGCCTGTGGTACACTTTTTTCCTAGTTCCTATCAATTTTATAACCCTACACAATATTTTGCTAGGTATGATAAATAAAATTTCAGTTGACCAAAATAACTGACTAACCAGTAAAACATATTCTTGCAAAAATGAAAATACTATTTATTACCATCTTTTGCAGAACTCATAAACAAGATGCTGATAATTTTTTCATGAATATAGGTAGCTTGAGAAAGATAGTCTAAATAAGATACAGAAGAGAAATACCTTCAGAAGACAGACGCTTTGGATGATTTTTATTTTTTTTCATTGTGTTTCTAACCTAGAGGGAAAAACATGCGCATATACACAGAGAGAATTAAACATCAAATAAAAAGTCATGTATATTGAAGGAAATTCATGTAACTTCTGGTTAGGTAGAAAAAAAGTATATTGCCTCTTCTATAGAAAAATGTTGTACTTGTCATAGGCAAAAATATACTAAAGCAACTCCTGGACAATGGTGATAATGTATAATAGGATTTCAGATGATATCAAACAATGTCTTAAAGAAATTATTACTCATTTTACCAGTGAAATAGTGTTACATACTTTACCTGCAAAACAAATAGAGGCTTTCAGAAGAAATGCATAAAATTATGGTAGGAAAAAGCTAATTGCCACCAAACTAATTTTTCTCAGTTGTAATAAAAGTCTCCACCAACTGCCAAATTCCCTTGTTTTTTAACATATGAATGCCATAGAATTAGTACACTCTATTTCCAGTGTTCTCATTTAAAGACCTTAGCAACACCCAGCATCCGCTCTTCCTCAAAGAATTCTTGGATCAATACCTTCAGAATTTAAGTAAATAATTTTTACCTGAGAACTTTTACAAATTATGCTGTAATAGCTCCCATATAACAATAAGAATTACTATAACTTGCAGTAAAAGTGACCTTTAGTTCTCAGATATTCCTTTGTAGAGAACAAATATTTTTAAGAGTTCTGCATGAGCCCTGACTGGTGTGTCTCAGTGGGCTGGATGTCATCTCGCAGACTGAAAGGCGGCTGATTTGATTCACAACTGGGGCACATGTCTGGATTGCGGGCCAGGTCCCTGGTTGGGGGCATGCGAGAGGCAACTGACATACACATTGATGTTTCTCTCTTTCTCTTTCTCCCTCCTCCCTCTCTAAAATAAATAAATAAATAAAATCTTAAAAAAAGGGTTCTGGATGATAAGCTAGATATTTTCCTTACCTCTTTCTTTGGTAACTCCACTTCCCTACCACCAGTTTTTCTTTTTGGATTTCTTTTTAACTGTTGCGACCTTTTCTTGGAAGTGTGTGCTTTGCCAGACATCTTGATCTAAACAGAACAATTGTAAGAGTACTTCAAAAAATCTGTAAAGATGAAAAGGACATAGAAAAATGCTTAAGATTTGCACAGTATTCTGTTCAAAAGACTACCTATAAATGTTCCAAATTGGCCTTTTAAACATATTTTAAAAACAATTAACATTGGTTCTTATTAAAGTAAGGATATCTAATTCAATTTCATTCCTAGAAATTTTCCATTTGTATGGCTTTAAAAAATAATTTAAAAATGCTTTTGCATCTCTAACTTTATACTCCCCCATACAATTACATTATCTCTATTTTTACATGCAAGAAAATGAATATATAAAGTGTTGAATTGTCTTACTCAGGTCACAGATAATTTTGATATCTATTATCTCACAGATATTACTCAGGTCTCCTTGGCTTAAGCCTAATGAATTTATCATTTAACTTATGCCCAAGATAGAAAGAGATACTTTTTAAAATGATACCATGAATCTATCTTATCCAGATTTATGTAATAAATTCACTCATAAAAAAATTTAAGCTATACAACTCTGTCTGGGTTTTGTGCATTTTAACAAGCACACAGAGATATACTGAGTCCTCTGTCCACCACCCCCCTCCCAAACTCACAGATTAAAACACAGGCACAGAAGTGGTGTTGGGGGTGTCAATGACAAAATTTAGAATCAATCCTTTCTTCTATCTAATAGTTCTTTATCACCAAACTCATTTCTGCTAAAAGGAACAGAAGAATAGGGTATTTTTTCTTGCGTTAGGCCTTAAGGAGTAAGTAGCCAGAAATTAGGTACAGTGTACATGGACACACACACACACACACACACACACACACACACACAATGTGTGGTATATACATTATATGTATATATTTTTAGGCATTATACAGCTAGATATATAAATCAATTACCATTCTTTTTCTAAAAATTCAGAGTTAATTACATTAATATAATTTATATATGCAGATTTAGACACATAATAAAAGGGATACTCTGAATAAATCTATTCCCTCAATTTTTAAAAGGAAGTTTCAAGCTCCCTCCCACTCCCAGTAAGACTGACAACAGTGGGAAAGAAACAGTTGAAAGATCACACTTGGGAACTACATGTGAGATCAGTTACAAAAAGGAGAAGCTCAAATACACTTTACCCTGCTCTTGAAAAATGTGGTACCTTACTCTGCAGCTGGTCTGCTAAGTTCCATTCCTGAAATGCCTAATCCTGTCAAGGTGACATTCACGTCCTTGTATTTCACCTACTTGTAAACCAATTCATAGGGTGTTTCCCTTATGGATCTCTCATGGAGGGGCTGTCATAGACAGCAGTTCAGATTGTTGACTGAAAAAGAGTATCCAGGTGAGGAAGCAAACAAGGGCCACAATTTAGTCCTCACTTTGTTTGGCAGCTTACAAATGGTACAAATTCCTTTTCACTCCTATTGTTGACATATGAACTCTTATGGCCCCTTGTCTTAAATCTTGCCAGACACTGCAATTGTTTGAGGAGAATATGGCGGAAATGATTCTTTACCAGTTTACTGGCCTAAATGCTAAGACACTGGCAGCGGCAACTCTGTCTTGATTGGAATATTTGCTCTTGGAACCCATCTACCGTGCTGTGAGGAAGGCCAACATAGAGAGGAACTGAAGCTTGAAGCAGAAGCCCCAGCTGAAGTCCCAACCGGTAGCTAGCACCAACTTGCCAGACTGATGCATGCACCTGAGCCAATATGCCGCATCTGACACTGTGTGGAAAAGATACCAGTCAGTCCTACCAAGTCTTCTCCAATCTCAAATTTTGGAACCAAATAAGTGATTTTTTAAAAAAAATAAAATCTTTCTCCAACACCTGTCTTACAACATCTACATTCTTTACCATGCCGTTTAAAGTCCTTAACAATCTATCCCTGCCTAGCTTTCCATACTTCTCTCCCACTACTCCATTTGCACCCCCCTTGCTGGCTAGATTTATGATTTCCTGAACACACTTTGATTAAGGCACACACTTTACCCTCTAGCAGAGCTGCTCTCCTGTGTCTCTGCCCATTCTCTCTGATCATGAGCCACCTGCTTCTCAAAGCCTCCTAACCACTCCACTTCATTTCTCTCTAAAAGTCTGTGGGTTCCTGTGGTCCCTTACTTTCAGCTGGCACTTATAGTTTAATTGTTAATCATTTTTCTTGATATTTATTCAATAATGTAATTCAGTACAACTCCAAGTTTGATTCACAAATTGTTACAGTTCTTTTAAGTACAGAAATTGAGAGTATTCATTTAGAAACTTTTATAGCAATTTGCAACAATTTTGTGTATATTGAAACTGATCATAGAATAATTGGCTGTGATTTTTCTTTTTATAACTCATTTTTCTAGTAATTATTTTTTTTCTAAAAAATAGGCTTTCTTTTTTAGAGCATTCTTAGGTTTACAGCAATATTCAGCAGAAAGTACAGGGAGTTCCAATACACCCCTGTAACTCCTACTGTGACCCTTCCCCACAATCAACATCCCACACCAGAGTGGCACTTTTGCTACAAGCTATGAACCTACATTATCACATCATAGTACCCAAAGTCTAGAGTTTACATCACAGTTCATTTTTGGTATTACACATTCTATTGGTTTGACTAGTAATTATTTTTTAATCGTAATTTACAAGTGTCAGTTATGACTAGTTAAAAACTTTTTTAAAACGGTCCTTTCTCATAGACAATTTGAGAAGCACTTCACTGATACTTGAAGCTATAAACCACAATGCAAAACGTTTCTCAACCTTGCCACTATTAACATTTGGGATGGGTTAATTCTTTGTTGTGGGGGCTGTCCCGTGCACTGCAGGGCGTTTAGCAGTGTCTCTGGCGTCCATTTGCTAGATGTAAGCAGCACCTTCTCCAGTGTGGCAACCGAAATTGCCTACAGGCACTATGAAACGTCCCTGGCAGTGAGACCGCCCCAGGTTGGGAATCACCCCCAAGAGCGAGCCAGGCGTGAGGATAAATTGCACAGCTTCCAAGTCCTGGCTCTACCATTTAGCGACCTGTAGAGTCTTGGCAAAAAAAAAAAAATCTGCTCACTTTCTCCATTGGTAAAATGAGTTAATAAAAGTACCAACACCAAAGGCTTTTGTAAAGTTAAAATTTTGTAAACAATACATAAAATACCTAGAACAATATCTGAGACATAGCTCAAACAAAAAAGAATAGAAGTTTTAGATCCACAGGAAACCACAGACTAGTGGTAGTGGACACGGACAGACATAAAAACAATTATTATATACAATCTTATATAATGTGACAGATGTTATACAAATCAGTGAATGGCTATCTCGGAATGGCGTGAGTGAATACACAGTATTCAGAGAAAAATTAATATTTGCATTACGTTTTAAATACTGAGCCAGAAGGAAGGAGAATGAAGTATATGAAAGAGAACAGCAAAAGCCTGATGGTGGGACCGGAAAAGTCCAGTGAGACTTTTACCGTGCATGGGAGGACCGGACAGAAAATAAGTGGAACGGTAGTTCACGAACAGACTTTACAAACTGCAGTAAAGAATTTATTCTTTACCGGGTAGGACACAGGGAGGCTCCTAAGTTGTCTTGTTTCCTCAACAGCTTAAACTCGTGGAAACCAAGTATCTCCATCTAAGCCTCTGTGTGGGCAGAAGAGGCGAGCACGACGAATAGCAAATCACAAATAAACAATGTTTACCTCTAGACCAGCGACGCCAATGGAGGGCGACGCCGCCGACAAAAGTAACCTCAGGCCAAAGACGCTAATCGCTAGGGCTGCACTTCGTCCCACGACTGGCTGCGGGAGTGATGAAGGAAGGAGGACGAGGGTGAGGAAAATTCAGGGAAAGGTGAGGAGAACCTGCCTGGCTTCACTCCCACATCGCGAATCAAATTAATCCCTGTGATGGCGCGCAAGGCAGACCAATTCGGATTTCCCTCCCGTTGGAAAAGTCACCTCACCTTTTTCAAATGCAAACCGCGGAGTTTGCCACAAACGTGTCGGTCACAAAACTCATTCCCCAACCTGGACCCATTAGCAGGGTAAGCGCTTTCACTACTCACCAACGACTCTCCCCGAGCCGCGCTCAGAGTAATTCGCGCCCAAACAATCGAAAGCCCAAGAGACCCGGAAGTGGGCTTGTAGAAACAGGAAACGCCTGCAGCGAGGCTAGCGGCTAGTCACGACTCTAACGTCATCAGGAGCGCGCCCACGAGAGCGCGGTGAGATTGGCTGGAAGGAGGGCGTTGTCGACTACGCCCCCCGACTCCGGCAGGCTGGGGCACTTGCTCAGTGCGGGGCCCAGCTCTGACTGGCGGAGCCGAGGGCCCGGAGGGTCCGAGGCGCTCTCCCAAAGCCGAAGTCCGAGAGGACCCGGGCCGTGAGTACGGTTGTTGTCTTGGGGCACGTTATCCTTTAAAAATCCCTTCATTCTTCTGGCTCCTGTCTCCCCCTTACCCCTGTCCTCTCAACCTCTGTTCTTTCCACCCTCCCGCCTTTCTCCTTTTTTACGGTCCTACTGTGACGGGATCCCTCTCTCCTCTGCCTTTATCCACCGATCTCTCACTTTCATGGAAGTTGTTTTTAACGCTTGGGGTCCATGTCGCCATTTTCCCTGGCCACCCAAGCACCCTGAGGTTCTTCTGGGCAGAGATCACTTCTTGTACGATTCCAGAAGGGTGCATAGGTTCCACTTGTTAATGTGAGGTTTTTTTTTTTTTTTTTTTTTTTTTTTTTTTTTTTGTAAGAGGTGGCGGTACTCAAAGTGACTTTCCGTATACAGGTGGAGGTAACGGTGAGAGGTGGAATACGAAAGACAGGTCTAAATTGCCATGAAATTGTTAAGTTACTAGCTTGTTCTCAATTCTATTTAGAAAGAGAGCAGTGTCTCTCAGAAGCCGGAACCGTGGATAGTGTATGTGTGTAAAGTTTTAGGTCACTTGATGATTTTCTCCCAATATGTTTAATGATTTGTTTATTTTAACATGTAATTTAATTTGCATGCTATTGTTGTATGTTGTATGTTATCACCAACCCAAATTGACTGAGCATTAGAGGTGGCTAGTTCTTGAAGTATTAATGTGAACCTACATGAAAACAGCCAACACTTGAAAGTTACTTGATTTTACATGTTGCTTCTTTGAATGTTTGAAGTCTCTCTTGATGGATCTTCTGAGAAAATTTAATTCTGTTACTATCAGGAATAGTTCTGTTCTTATCTGAAAAACAATATTTATTTCCAGCCTGTACCAAGTTGCTGTGTGATTTCATGGAGTCACTTAGGTAGAGCTTTTCACAGTCATTTGTCCAGGTTTAGGAAAGCCCCATGAATATTTTGTGTGAAATTAGTATGATATTTCCTGTATAAGTCTAGTCTCAGACAGTTTTCAAATTACCTTTTATGTCATTACTACCCTTTTGATTCAGGTGTAACTTAATTATTTTTCTTGCTTGCCTTTGAAGCTAGAACATGTAATATATGGCTTGCAAGAAGATGGATGACAAGGACCCCATGTATTTAACAGAATAAAAAGCGTAATAGCTTTTAAAAAATAGTAGGCATTGTTTTTATTGTATTTCCATTAGACTTCATTCTATGCATTTTTTACCCAGTTGAATATATGGTATTTACAATTTTTTTATCCTAATTCTCTCACTTAATATTTTTTTAGCCCATCTCCTTTTTAAAGGAACTGTATAACATATTTAAAATTTTGACTTATGTATAATATACTTACATGTAAGTGCATATACAGTAATTACACAATATGACTAATTTCCAGAAACTGAATGCATCTGTATAATCAGCATTCAGTTCATGACCACCCCAGAAGCTCCTGTCTTGTTCCCTTTCTGTACTAGCCACCATAAGTAACTATTCTCCTAACTTCTAATATCAAAGATTAGTTTTGCCAATTTTTAAAATACACTTTAATAGCTATGCTATAATTTACTTATTCATTCTACATTGTTGATGTTTCTAAGTTTTATTTCAAGTAAAACTATAGGGAATGTGTATTTCATATAGTAACTTTCTCAGGAGTGATGTTCCTTAGTGGAATGGCATAATCGTTTCTGAGACTTCTTATACATATTGGTAACTTGTTTTCCAAAGTAGTTAAAGCAGTTAATACTCCAACCAGTGGTTTATGTCTTTTGTTTCACAACCCCCTAACAAAAGTTGAGTATTCTTATTTTCTTTTAAGTTTTACTAAATCCATAGGTAAGAAATGGTATGGAAAATAGAAATTTAAGTTCACATTATTTCTTGACTTATCCACTATAAAACAATATGACATGATGAATATATTAATGAATTTACATCTCATAATCTTTTAAAATGCTAAGTTCTAACAAGTAGTAATTCAGGTGAACAGTATACTGCATTGCTGTGTGGAATTTTCTTCAAGCTATTTTATTTCTTTATTTCTCTGACCCTTAATTTCCACATGTGTAAAATGATGAACTTGGACTTAATGGGACTTAGACACCTAGTGTAAGACTGATGCTAGTTATAGGGAATATATATAGACCTAATGTCACAACAGTGTATAGACTAGCAGAGAAGACATATATACACATATATACAAGAGTGGGAAAAAGTACATTTACAGTTGTTTGTATGGAAAATAATACAATAATTAATAAATAATAAAATAATAATAAACTGTTTTTGTATTCAACACTGTAAACCTACTTTTGCCCACTCCTGTATATAGAGATTATATATGATTATATATATGTTTTCTATATGGATATCAAATATATCTTACATAAATAAATGTATTTTATATAAACATAAAAATAGTGTTCTAATACATTGTCATATGGGAGATGATGGATGTATAAATAGGGACACAGAGTTCTTTAGATTACTAAAGAGGCCATTTAGCCCAGCTTGTGGATTCAAAGAGAGGCTGTGACTCATTCAAGGATTTTGAAATGGGACTACCTAGGTTCAAATGGTGACTTTTTTGTGTCTCAGTTTTCTTGTCTGTAAATGGGATAACATTAGTACCTATATCTTGGTGTTGTGAAAATTAAAATTGCTACTTTATGTCTAAAGTTCTTAGAGTAGTGCTGGGCACATAGAAAACCCTGCATGTTTGAGGTGAAGCCTTAGCTGAATTAGCCAAAGAAGAACATTGTAGACAGGTGGAAGAGCAAGAGAAAGTCAAAGAACTTTGGGATATGAAGGGGACTGCAGGTAATCCAGTATTTATTAAACATAAAAAGTATAGAGGATGATGAGTCTGAGAGGTAAGCAGGTCATTACGTGCTTTAGCACGTGTCTATTTGTCTTCCTCACCATGTTTTTATCCAGCAGCCAACACAATGCCATAAACTCAGTGTTACATGACAACTTGCAGAATGAAAAAAATCAATTAAGAGGCTATATACTATATCCTCTATATGATGCAGAGCCTTTGAAAAATCTTAAGTGTGACATCAGGTTTGCATTGGTGTTAGTGTATAGAATGGCTTAGAGGGGGCTCAGATTGGGCAGTAAACCATCTACGAGGCTATTGAGGAAGAGGACTAGAACAATTAT
Source organism: Trachops cirrhosus (assembly GCA_028533065.1). Taxonomy (NCBI): domain Eukaryota; kingdom Metazoa; phylum Chordata; class Mammalia; order Chiroptera; family Phyllostomidae; genus Trachops; species Trachops cirrhosus. Next base: position 107,323,996 of record CM052541.1, read on the forward strand.
AGTAGTTCTAGAGAAGAGGGGCCATTATAAATATCAGGTACAGGAAGCAGAAAAGGGGAAGAGATGAAATAATACTAATATACCCTCTTCCTTTTCTTTTCTCATCAAATACTCCTATTTTGCCTCTCTCGTAAAGAAATGCGTACTGTGCTTTTTTCCTAGGTCAGTTTTTGTTTCTGTTGGGTGTTTTCCATGCTCCATCATGTTGAGGGCTAAGACTCGGCTCTTTCTGCTTTCACCTCATCACCTGAAGCAACTAAAAGAGTCATCAGGCTCCAGGCTTTTATGTCAGCGACTTCTGCACCAACAACAACCGCTTCACCCAGAATGGGCTGCCCTGGCTAAAAAGCAGCTGAAAGGCAAAAATCCAGAAGACCTAATATGGCGCACCCCAGAAGGGATCTCCGTAAAGCCCTTGTATTCTAGCAGGGACACCAAGGACTTACCCGAAGAGCTTCCAGGAATGAAGCCATTCACACGTGGACCATATCCTACCATGTACACTTTTAGGCCCTGGACCATCCGCCAATACGCTGGCTTTAGTACTGTTGAAGAGAGCAATAAGTTCTATAAGGACAATATTAAGGGTGAGATTTTAATGTGAGATATAATATTTATGATCAAACATACACTTTCTAATCTTGATTTTTTTTTTAGGGGAGGCTGGTTAATCTTTATGAAGATAATACTCATTTTATAATTTTGTAGTTTAGACTATAACTCTGAAAAAATGAATGGTTTTCAGCTTCCTTGGTCAAAGGATAGGTGAGCCAGAACAAAATACTAAATTCTTGAAAGCAAACAACAGTTGTATACACATCGTTTAAAGGTAATTTGGTGAAGTAAAGTTTGTAAGAAGATAAGAGACATTGGATTTGCCTTTCAAAGACTTTTAATAAACATTATTTTAGGATAGGAGTTTGGAGGAGAAAATGGTTTAAGTGATGCCCAAAGAAAGCAATAAACAAATAATGTAGTGCAAACATATTCAGTGCTATCCAGCATTAATTCTCTGAAAATCATATTTACTCTTTCTTCTTTCTGATCTACAATAAAATCATATTGTTTGTATGATAAACTTGAGGATTTTTGTGTTGGCCATGGAGGACTGAACTTATATTTAGTGTAGAATATTTTAGTTTTTCACATAATTTTCCCAGAAAATTTGAATAGCCAAGGCATCCTATAATGACCATATTAAATAAAAGAGCAAAAATAAGTGAGCACAAACTAAATATTGTTAACTTTATATAAACAGCCAGATCTTTACATGAATCTTAAAACTATTTCTATCAAAAATTGTTAAGAAAAAAAATCCTCCGATAGACATGGGATAAGTGAGATCTTTTGTTTCTTTCATTCTTATAGTGAGGTCTGAAACTTCAGTTTGTACATTTTAGCATGTGGGAAACAACTGACTATCTTAGGAAATAAAATATCTGTTTAAATTTTTTTGTCATTTATGAGCATAAAAATGTTATAAAAGTATACTATAATGAGATTAATTAACAGTAGTGATAGGCAGATCAGTTTATTTTATATGCCGTACTCTTTAATCCTACATAATTTTTTTTCTTTATATATTTAGCTGGTCAACAGGGATTATCTGTTGCCTTTGATCTGGCAACACATCGTGGCTATGATTCAGACAACCCTAGAGTTCGTGGTGATGTTGGAATGGCTGGAGTTGCAATTGACACTGTGGAAGATACCAACATTCTTTTTGATGGAATTCCTTTAGAAAAAATGTCAGTTTCCATGACCATGAATGGAGCAGTTATTCCAGTCCTTGCAAATTTTATAGTAACTGGAGAAGAGCAAGGTGTACCTAAAGAGAAACTTACTGGGACAATCCAAAATGATATACTGAAGGAGTTTATGGTCAGAAATACTTACATTTTTCCTCCACAACCATCCATGAAAATTATTGCTGACATCTTCCAATATACAGCAAAGGTATCCTTTGTGGTTATTACAGGCTTTGCAGTAGTTCTTTAATTGTAGGAATTTTTATAAAATACCATAACCTAATTTGAATTCAGAAACTGAGTCTGAATAATAGTTGTAATATTAAGTCAGGTGTGGGTTGTTTTGTTTTGTTTTTGTGTATGTGTGTTGTTAGGGTTTTGTTTTTTGTTTTTGTCTTTAATGTATTAATTACATGGTCAGTACCTGTAGGAGTCTGGATGACAGATATTTACTGTATTTTCTTTATTGTTAAAATTTTTGTTCTCTGATAATGGTTATAATCGCAGAGGGCTCATAATTTACACTTCTTCATTTTCCTCCAGAGCTCAGATTTGGTTGTGAATAGACACTGGTGTCAGACTGATAGGGACTAAAATATAAGCTTTATTTCTGTTAAAAATTGGATTACAAGATATCACTTAAATCTGCAACCACAATGAGGTTCCTATTATTTCACCCTGAATTAGGTTCATCTTTCCCAATCAGAATGGTGGGAAAAGAAGGGTCTTGTTGTGTTCATATATTAATGGCAGTCCTTCCACAGGAAACCCAGTTTCTTCATTTCCTCTGAGTAATTCATTTCCTCTGAGTATTTGCCCCCATCATTCACACTTTGCTTCCTGATGGCAGTGCTCTCCTTCTTACCAACCTTAAAGTTAGATCATTGTTTCATAGCAAAGGGCAAATCTCCCCTCTACCAGTAAGCCTTTATCTTACTCACCTTTTATAATTACTATTCTTTCAGAACTCTTGCAAGCATTGCATACTCTCCTCTTTTGGTATTTAGCTTTTACACTTTGCAGTGTTATTTTTTTCATAGATTCCATCTGCCCATATGAAATGTATTGAATAGAAATGTACATTTCCATCACTGTTTTCAATTTTAAGAATGTATGGCCAGGAGGATGGCTAAATGCCATCCTCCTGGCATTTAGCATATGACAAACACAGTACACAAATAGCAGAGCTTAAAGTGAATGGGAGGCAGTTCTCTTCCCTGTGAAAGAAGTTGTGAGGTGAGCTATCAGGAATCACCACAGTCATCAGGGTTCCAGTCTCCTTTCATCTGGCTTTTCCTCTATTGTTAGTTTGCCAGCTCATAATTAAGGAAGTAGGTGGGCCATGTGTTTTTATGTGAAGAGAGGGACCTTTGATAAAAGGTGATTCCAGAAGGAAGAAACCAAACTTCTACTTGTATATCGCAATGGACACACCCAGCAGTGAGAGAAGATTGGAAATGTAGTCCTTGTGCATGAGTACACTGGGTTTATGGTTTAGGTGTTATGGGAGAGTGGAGAATGTAGCAGTCTGCAGTCACATACTTGGACATTTCACTTTGTAAGAGATCCTGAAGTCATCTACAGGTTCAAAATTGCTTTATATAGTCCTTCATATAAGTGATAAAAGTGTCAGTTTCAGATATTGATCAAATAATGCTATATTGAAGTACTTTGTAAACTGCAAACTCACTTTTTAGTTGTGGCAAGTATACATAACATAAAATTTACCATCTTAGTCTTTTTAAGTGTATAGTCAGTGGAATTAAGTACATTCACATTGTTCTGTGACCATCATCACCATTTATCTCCAGAACTCTTAATCTTGCAGAATTGAAACTCTGTGCCTATTAAATAACAACTTCCCATTCTCTCCTACTTCCCCACCGTCTCCCACAGCCACCATTCTACTTTCTGTCTCTATGGATTTGAAAACTTTTTTTAAGAATCTCATATTAATGGAATCATAATAGTATTTGTCCTTTTATGACTGGCTTACTTCACTTAGGATAATGTCCTCAAGGTGGATCATGTTGTAGCCTGTGTCAGAATAGCCTTCCTTTTTAAGACTGAATAATATTTCAATATTCTAGTATTTTTATCATTCTTAAGGAAATTTTGCTACTAAACTCTTGGTATAGAAGCACCTGTTCCGTTGCTTATTTGTCAACTCCAAATATACTCAAGCACTACTTCAATTCCATGTACTTTGATCTCCTTACTTTTTTTGTGATGGAACATTTAAAAAAAGTTTTTGGTTAGTTATACATAAGATATTTGCAGAGTAAAATACAGATAACCCATACCATGTGCTAGAACAACTGAATTTTTTTGAGTGCTTGCTGTGTACTGACATAATACTAGGTGGTTTAGATGAATCATTGTATTTACTCCTACAACAGCTCCATGAAGAAGGTATGATTATTATCTGTATTTTATACTTTAGGAAATCCAGGAACAAAGGTTGAGAAACTTGCCTATAGTCAGTCTCATGGCTGGTCAAATGACAGCTAGAATCTGAGCACTCTGATTACAGAGCCCATGTTCTTTATCACTGCATTGAATTTCTGTCCTTGAGTTGTTGTTATTAGTTTAAAAATATTTTATTTTTATTCTTTTACAGTTGTCCCTTTTTCCCCCTTTGCCCTTTTCTGCCCAGCCTACCCCCTGTTCCCACAGTCAATCCCCACTCTTAGTTTTTATTATTTTATGTTTGGTTAATTCTTGGGAAGGATAATTTTTGGCTCTTCAGAATATGTACCCTACCTAACATGACACTTTGGGGGAATTGTGGAAATACTGTTTTCTTAGTGATTCTGGTAGAAAGAATCTGTCTAAAAAAAAAAGCATCTGTCTGAGATATGCTTATCATTAAATATCTCAGTAAATCAAACTGAAATTTTTGGTTTTTAAGCCATTCATTTTGTCCTGTTTTGTTTCAATATATGAGGTCTGTCCATAAAGTATCCAGCCACATACTATGAGAAATAGACATTTATTGAAGAAGATAAAAGATACAAGAAATATTGTCCACAGGACAATGATGCCTCAGTCCCTTTCAAAGTAGGCACCTTGAGACTTCACACAGTTCTTTCAATTGTCATCAGCTTTCTCATTATATTTTCCTGAAGCTCATTGACAGTCTGAAATCTCTTCCCTTTCAAATGTGACTTTAGTTTTGGGAAAAGTCAGAAGTTGCAGGTCACCAAATCTGGGCTCTAGGGGTGCTGAGTCACCTGGGTGATTTGATGTTTTGCCAAGAACCTTTGTACGAGATGTGATGCATGAGCAGGCACATTGTTGATGAAACTTCCAGTTACCAGTTGCCCATAGCTGTAGCCTTCTGAATCACCTGAACAGTTTCCATGGAAGAATGTTCAAACTTAAAGCAAAATTTGATGCAGATTCCTTGCTGTACTCATTCAGTCACTTTGAATGCGACGGCCACACAGTGCACATGATCCCTCAATGGTGTCTAGTGTCCCCATTGACTAGTACAGTGGAGTCATCATTGTTCTAACTTGGGCACTCCAGCCCACTCTCCTTGGCTGCCAGGTTATGTCAGTGTTGTGCAAAGTGTTCTCGTTATATTAACAAAGGCTGGACTTTTTCCAGACAGACCTTGTATAGTACTTAGGATTCAATCATTTTCCTATTTTTTCCTGCATTGTACACTTATTCATGTTCAATGACTTCATTCAAGATAATAATAAGTAAATAATTAAATTTACACATCTTTGGCAGATTAGCCCAAAGTTATGAGGTGTTTGGAGCTCTTATGAGGTCAGAGTCATTGGTTTTAAATTAAAGATGTCTTTGTTCAGTTTTTGGGACAAAGGTTACATTCCTGACCTCAGCCAGCTAATTTTGAAGTTTAAACTTTTGGTATTAAAGGTTGGTTGGTTTCCTTTTCACTGGAAAGTTAGAGCAGGTACAGTCCTTATAATGGTTGATTGGATTGGCCATTTTAATTGGAAAGTGAATTAAATGTAACAAAGTAAGCATTAAATATTTTCAGTTAATATTGTAAACTACTTAGTATATCTGAGTCAAACATCAGATATTTATTTATATTTATTTATTTATTATTTTTTTAATGAGAGGAGAAGGGAGGGGTGGGACAGGGAGAGAAACATCCATTAGTTGTCTCCCAGGCACCCTGCCAGGGTCTGAACCTGCAACCCAGGCATGTGCCCTGACTGGGAATCGAACCTGCGACTTTTGGGTTTGCAGGATGATGCCCAGCCAGTTGATCGAAACTGTCAGGGCTGAAGATTGTTTTAAAATAATGTTGCTTTTTAGAAAATAGTAGAACCTTTTTATATTTTTATTTACTGTTGTGTTTTTTTTAATATAGCACATGCCAAAATTTAATTCAATTTCAATTAGTGGATACCATATGCAGGAAGCAGGAGCTGATGCCATTCTGGAACTGGCCTATACTATAGCAGATGGACTGGAGTACTGTAGAACGGGACTCCAGGCTGGCCTGACCATTGATGAATTTGCCCCAAGGTGAGTAAATTAAAATCAGAGATTGCCTCAACATTAAGAAAATGCATAGGACCAGAGTATGACCATACAGCAAAATATACTGATAAAATGAATTCATATATGTTAGTGTTATACTAGGTTCTATTACGTTTATGTGAGAGTTAATGAGGGAATAACCCCATACTTATTTAATGTTTATAATTAAAAATTAGAATTAAATTTGTACTTCTTGGTAAATAAGAGGAGTCTTGTCCACTGATAGTCAGAGAACACAAATAACTGGCACATTTTGACAAATAATATTAAAATGTAAACATAATGTTTAAGACAGATTTGCCTTTGCTTTTTAAATTTTTTTTTGTTTTAAAATATAGAAGTCACCTATTACATTTTATTTTTTCATGTGTTGCACTTACAAATGTTTTGGAATGCACAGTGCTATTAAAATATTTTTGTTTCAAACAGCTTGTTAAAGTTGTGTGAAAACACTTAAAATGAAGTTTATGAAGTATTTTAATTTGGAGGTCAAAATCAATCTGATGAACTGTAACTTGCTAAGCTTTGCTCTGGGCCAAGCACTAGGAATAGAGCATGTGAAAATGTGGTTTGCATCCCTGAAATGTGGTTTCCGTCCTTGGAGAGCTTATAGACCAGTGAATGTTCCTTATCCCAGGGATTGTTGCGTACTTATCATGACAGCAATTCTCAAACGTGTGGGCCAAGGACTCCTGAGAGTCACTAAGACCCTTTCTTAGGTCTTAAACGTCAAAACGATTTTCATAATTATATTAAGACTTTGCTGTGTTCACATGCATTCTCTCACGAGTGTGCAGTGATATTTTTCAGAGACTATGTGATATGTGATGTAATATTGAATGCAGAAGCATATATGTGACTCCCGTTACCTTCCTTAAGCCACACTTGAAAGAGATTTGCAAGATTGTGAAAGTTACTCTTATTATAATGTTTTTGTTTTAGAAAAGTATTATTTTTTATAAAAATGTTACTTATGTTAACGTATTTTACATTTATTATTTCTAAGTGAATTAATATATAAAATAATGAGATATCCAAATAAAAAGATTTTCTTTAGTGATTTTTAAGAGTGAAAAGGAGCTTGAGACCAAAATATTTGAGAACTGCTGTTTTAAGAACTTCCAAGTGTATATCAAGAATTTTTATTATGTTTTAGTTTCATTACTTAAGGCTTACCTTGTTTTAGATAGGGATTTACAACCTTTGTGCCTTTAGACTCAGGCAAGTAACCTAAAGTGTATAGGATATAAGGTAAAAGGGAGTAGTGGATTGGGAACAATTGGAAAAATATATGCCTTGGCAAATACACAGGCATTCTTTAAAAAAAAAACTTAATTTAATTGCTATTTGAAGCAAATTTGTGGTTTTATTCCCTTTGTAGGTGACCGCTGCCTTTGGGTATTCTTTAAAAAAAACATAAAGAAGATAGATAATTCTTTAAGAATACAGGAGGACCTTTTTTCCAAAAAAAAAAAGAAAAAGCAATTATAAAGTACATTAATTCTTTTTTTAAAAAAGATTTTATTTATTTATTTTTAGAGAGAGTGGAAGGGAGGGAGAAAGAGAGGGAGAGAAACATCAATGTTCGAGAGATACATTGATTGGTTACCTCTTGCACTCCCCCAACTGGGGATCTGGCCCACAACCCAGGCATGTGCCCTGACTGGGAAGTGAACCAGCAACCTTTTGGTTTGTAGATTGGAGCTCAATCCACTGAGCCACAGCAGCCAGGGCAGAGTAAATTAATTCTTACCTGAAGCAAACAATCACAGTTATTTCTTCTATATGCTTAAAACTGTTCTTTTATATATTAGGTTTAAACTTACTGAAGTATACATGCTTGATTTGAATTTAAATTAAGTTGTTTGAAATTAAAATCTGACATTTTTAGTGTGTGACACAGTTTTGTTTTTCATTTTATATTGTTAACTACAACCAAATTCTGGACTTAACATTACTATGCTAGATTATCTTTCTTCTGGGGAATTGGGATGAACTTCTATATGGAAATAGCAAAAATGAGAGCTGGGAGAAGACTGTGGGCTCACTTAATAGAGAAGCACTTTCAGCCCAAAAACTCTAAATCCCTTCTTCTAAGAGCACATTGTCAGACATCAGGATGGTCACTTACTGAGCAGGTATGTATATAATTTAAAGTGTACAATTTTAACAAAGTTATATATTTTCTTGTAAGCAACATGACATAGTCAGGAAATACACTAAGAACCTGTGTGCTAATATTTGAAAATCATAATTATTCTGAAGGATAATTTATACTTGTTTTTACACATAATAAATAAAATAGTCGCCCTCTAGTGGTTAACAATATAAAATTATTTAAATCTTAACTAGTGCTGTTATTTTTAAGAGGGAAAAATGTGGTGAGAAACAAGTACAAATCATAATTTAATAACTATTGTCTTAAGTAATTTTAAGAGTTAAAATTCATAACAAAACTAAATTTGATTATACATATTTTTATTATAGTTATGTTTAAATAAGCATGCATGCAAACAGACCATTTAAAAACTATCATCATTTGGGTAATTTATTTCAATTTAATTTCATTCTATTAAAAATTTTATGGTGATCTTTTTTACATGCATTCTCTATAAAATTATTTTGATATTTTAAAATAATTTATAACTTAAAGGTTAGATTTCTTTTATGCATATTAAACTGAATATAACTAATATACTCCATTTTAAATATAACTTCATGTACTTATAAATGGAGAAATACAGATTTCAGAGTTGAAGAGACTTTAATAATTGTTTTTTTCTTAACCTCATTTTTACAGCTAAGGAAATACAGTTCAGAAAGGTCTGATGACCTGGCCAAATCACAGTTTAAGAACATAATAAATCACGTATTGAGTGCCTGTTTTGTGTATATCTTGTGATAGATACTTCAAGTATACAAAATAATTATGAGATAGTGAATTATGAGGTGAAGGGTGTTATAATCTAAGTAGACAAAGTATATATTTATGATACAGTTACAGAAGAGTAAGGAATACAAAAGTAAAAACAATAAGTATTTAATATTTCAGGGATTATAAAAGGCAATATTTAATGCCTAAGTACAGACTAGACACTGTGACTCTAAGTCTAACTCATGTAAATTTACTAACTCATGTAAATTTATTTGATATTCTGAAACCTAATGTACACAGTGACAGAAAAGCAGGCGATAGCCACTGCTTAATCATATATTTTATAGCCCATATATATATCAACTGTTTTTTTTAATCAAATATTTTAGGACCCTTACAATAACATTATTCGTACCACAATAGAAGCAATGGCAGCAGTCTTTGGAGGGACTCAGTCTTTACACACAAATTCTTTCGATGAAGCCTTGGGTTTGCCAACTGTGAAAAGTGCACGAATTGCTAGAAACACACAAATCATCATTCAGGAAGAATCTGGGATTCCGAAAGTAGCTGATCCTTGGGGAGGTTCATATATGATGGAATCTCTCACAAATGATGTTTATGATGCTGCTCTGAAGGTTAGTTTCTTCTCTTTGAAACTTTGCTTTCAAGCTTTACAGGTTTGTAAAGATTTATAGTTGTTTTTATTTATAAGCAAATCACTTATAGATTTGTATCAAGATTAATACAGTGTTTGATGGGAAAGGGGAATTTTAGATTTGACTTTCTAGTATTTGAATTGAAACTTAATTTAAAAGTATGGGTATATTTATATTAAAGTATTTTATTCAAGGAATTAAAAAGACAATTATTTTGAAAGGCTTATAACCAAAAAAAGCAGTAGTCTTTTGTCTTCTGCTTGCTTTTTTTCTACTTCCTCGAGTTAGTTACTGTATATCTTTTGTTTTTGTTTTTATGTCCATATTTTAGAATTACAGTAGACCCTTGAACAACATGGGTTTGAACCACACAGGTCCATTCAAACATGGAGTTTTAAAAATAAATATGCAGTTGACCCTCCATATTTCTGTTTTTGCATTGGTGGTTGGGACTCTCATGCAGAGGGTTGACTGTGTGAATTGTTCTATGCCATCCTGCATAAGGGACTTGAATATCTGAGGACTTTGGTGTTTGTGGGGAGTCCTGGAATGATGCCTGCCCCGTGGATACCAACGGATGACTATAATTAAGTTTTGGGGGAGTCAAAAGTTATACACGGATTTTCAACTGAATGGGGTTGGTGTCCCTAATCCCCACATTATTCATATATTCCTTTATATACGTGTATATAGTGTTTAATTCCATCAGATTTAGACATTATGTATTGTTTTGCTACTCTGGTACTTCAGTACTTTAGCTGACTCATACTGTTTTTTTCCCTTGTCTCACACTACCAATACAATTATGTCTCAATATCAATTTTTCATGTAGTCCTCTAATGTTCCTCTTTGTTTTAGACTGGTTTCTCTCTGGACCATTGCTGTTTTTTCACTTTCCTTTGCCATCATCCTGGGCATTCCTTTCATCCCTGCTGTGTTAAATCTGTATGCTGAGTCCTGTGTCCATCTGTGTTGATCTGTCCCTTGTTATTAAATCACATCTCATAGTAAACTCTTAAAAATAGTGCATGGGAAATGAATTACTTGAAAGTTTGGATGTTTGAAAATGTATTTATTCTACTCTTGTACTTGATTCATGTTCTGATTATGTTCAAATTATTTTTGTTTGAGAATTGGTAAACAAATTTATAAATACTGATTTTTTTTTTAGTTTTTTACTCTAGCTTCCAATATTTCCATTTGGAAATCTAATGCCATTCTCATTCAGCATCTTTCTTTCTGAAAGTTTGTGTCATTGTACCTTGGTGTGTGTATAGTTCCTCCATTGTGCTAGACCTTTGGTGGGCCTTTTACATCTTGCCTTCTTTTCCATGTTCTTTTAGCTCTGGGAGATTGCCTTGTATTATTTTTTTGATTATTTTCTCCCTGCCATATTTCTGTAATTTCTCTTTCTAGAACTCCTAATTAGCAGGTAAAGACCCTTTTAGGTGATAATCTGGTGTTCTTATTTGTTGTATAATCCATCTTTGAATTTTTGTTCTGTTTTCTTGGAGAATTGTCAACTTTTTCTTTCTACTTAAATGATTTCCAAGAGCTTATTTTTATTTTTTAATTTTCCTTTTTGTCCCTTATAGTATTTTGTTTCATTAATACAGAATCTCTGTTTTTGGTTTTCTGTGACATCCTGTACTGTGTTTCCTCTGTGTGCCTTTTGTCTTTAGTCTTATTATTGAAAATGCAGGTTTTTATTTTAGTCATCTTACCCTAGCCTCTCTGTGTCCTTGATGTTTGATCATGCATTGCATCTCTAGTTCATTTTCTGCACACAGTAAACTGCTTCTCCTGACAGAATGGGAGCAGATAGTTGCAGATTCTCCAGTAGTCCCCCATGTTTTAGCTTCCTGTCTTACCTTTGCCTTCCATTCAGTCCAATACAAATTCCTCTTTCTTGACTTCTTCAGAAGAAAGCATATTTGACCTTGCTCCTTTCTGCTAAGTCCTGTGCTGAGTGTTCCAGCACCCATTTACCATCATTTCATTTATGTATGAGGCTGTGATGGAAGGTACATGGTTCCTGGTGTCGATGAGGATGAAGTTATGTCATTACTCTGCTGCTCAAACTAAAAGTAAAATTTCATTTTTAAAGAGTCTGTATTTAAATAACTATGAAAACTTTATGTAATTAAAAATAAAGGTTAAAGAACTGATGTTGTTTTTAGTTCTTCCAAGACCTGACCTGAGTGAGAGCTTTTTTTTTTCCAGAATATACTTGTTAGTTTTTCTATTGACTTCTAAGCAGCTTTAAACACAGAATTTCTTTTTTTTTAAATTGAGATATATTTGACATATAACGCTGTATAAGTTTTAGGTGTACAACACAATGATTTGATATATGTATATATTGTGAAGTGATTATCAGACAAGTTTAGTTAATGTACATCATTACACAGGGTTACATATTTTTTTGTGTGAGAACTTTTAAGATCTATTCTCAGCAATTTTCCACTATATATACACAGCATTATTAACTCTGCAGAATTTCTGATTCATGCTCTTGATGTTACCTTAATTCTTTTCTTATGAATCATTAAATTTATCACGAAAATAATTTTTAAAGAGATTTTATTTATTTACTTTTAGAGAGAGGGGAAGGCGGGGAGAAAGAGTTAGAGAAACATCAATGTGTGGTTATATCTTGTGTGCCCCCCACTGGGAACCTGGCCAGCAACCCAGGCATGTGCCCTGACTGGGAATCGAACTGGCGACCTTTGGTTCATCAGCTGGCACTCAGTCCACTGAACCACACCAGCTAGGTCTTACTAAAATAATTTAATATTAGTGATTATGTAACATAAATTTGAATAGTTTATAAAAATATTTTTATGTTCTCTTTTCATTTTATTAATCTGTTTTTCTTGTTAGCTCATTAATGAAATTGAAGAAATGGGTGGAATGGCCAAAGCTGTGGCAGAGGGAATACCTAAACTTCGAATTGAAGAGTGTGCTGCCCGAAGACAAGCTAGAATAGATTCTGGTAAGATAAAGTAGAAGAGTTCATATGTGAAATCTAATATTTAAAGAGAAATGTTAATTTCTCCTTGAAAATAACATATATAGTTAATAAAACAAAAGCAATAGAAAAATGAAAACTTGGGTAAAGTATTTCTCATCTAAATCCATCTATCTGTCTATCTTGGTGTTGTGTTTTTGCATGTGTGGATGCACATGGACAAGCACATGGACAAAGTATACAGAGTGTGACTGAACGTATGCCTGTTGTATGCGTGTACACATGTGTGGGTGGGTATCTCCAGCATTGGGAAGGTGACATGATTATTGGTTAGTGTGCTGTGCATTGGAGCTTTCATTCACTCAGTCATTCACTCAGTCATTCATTCAGTCATTCACAGTCAGTCAACACTTTTTTAGTCTTAAGTATTTGTGACACTGCTATTTCTGGGAATAAAACTATAAATGGGACAGACATGGTCTGCACCCATAGAGTTTACATTTTATTAAGAGAGAAAATTAACAAGTAAACAAATAAAAAAAATAATTATAGATGGTTATGAGTTCAATGAAGGAAATAAGGGATATAACCTTGGGTGGGAGTGGCAGGATATCTTTTGACAGACTAATAATCTGGGAGTTTGAGGCAAAATATATTCTTCTTTTTAAAGACTTTATATATTTATTTTTAGGGAGAGGGGGAAGGCAGGGAGAGAGAGGGAGAGAAACATCAATGTGTGAAAAATACCTCAATTGGTTGCTTCTTTCAAACCCCCAACTGGGAACCTGGCCTGTAGCCCAGGCATGTGCCCTGCCTGGGAATTGAACTGGCGACCTTTGGGTTCTCAGGCCGGCACTCAGTCCACTAAGCCACACCACCGGGGTGAAAATATATTCTTTGTCATGTTAAAGAAATGTCTTCTTAATTCTAGGTTATCATTTATTGATTTAGAAATATATTTTGTTTTAATGTGATTAGCCAGAAGAGAATTCAAGAAAATACTAGAAAACCTATTGCATGTTAATTCTCTACCTTATAAATCTTAGATGGTAGCTGGTATCACTGCTTTGATTTTGTAAAAGTGTTAGAAGAGGGTTTATCGGAAACTCAGGAAAGCATATCATTTGGGAGAATAATAAAAATTGTCCTTTACAGAGTTTCTGACATATACCGGTTCTTTCTGCTCCCACTTGCATCCCATATTGGGATTTGCTGATCTGTATTGAAGTTTCATTATGAGTTATGAAGACAACTTAAAAATATTAAACTTACAAGGGGCCCTGGCTGGGTAGCTCAGTTGGTTAGAGCATCATCCTGATACACCAAGGTTGTGGGTTTGATCCCTGTTCAGGGCACATACAAGAATCAACCAGTGAATGAATAAATAAGTGAAACCACAAATCAATATCTCTCTCTCCCCCCTCCCTCCCTTCCTTTCTCTCTAAAATCAATTTAAAAAAATTAAAAAATATTAAACTTATACAGGAAATACATGATGATCAGATTATTACTGTGAGGCATATATTTGTGAACAGAATCTACAAATTATTTTCCTCTGGGAAATTAACAGGTTCTGAAGTAATTGTTGGAGTAAATAAGTACCAGCTGGAAAAAGAAGAACCTGTGGATGTTTTGTCAATTGATAATACTTCAGTGCGTAACAAGCAGATTGAAAAACTTAAGAAGGTAATAATAGCTATCATGTTTTGAGTGCTTTCAGTGTTCTGGACACTGGCTAAGCCCTTACATTGTCCTGCTTAAGCCTTGCAACAACCTCATGAGGTGGGTATTATTTACCAACAGTTTAAAGATAAGGAAAACTGAAGATAAGGGAGGTTGAGAAACTTGGATAAATAACTGAATAGCCAAGATTCAAATCTAAGTCTATTGACACCAAAAATTCATGTTTTAAATCATGATATCTGCCTCTGAGAAACTTATATGTTAGTATTAAAAATCACACCATAATAATACCTCTTATCATTTACAGATTAGAACTAGGGCACAGATGATTATGTAACTCACTCTAAGTTAGAAACAAAATAGAGTTCTCAGTCAGTGTTTGCACTCAGGGCTTTTCACTGTAATTTATTTCCACTAGACCATGGTTCCTGATACTATTCTGAATCACTTACTCTGTCATTTTTTAAAAATGTATTTAGTAGTGCTTTTTACTAAGCTACCATTTATAAGGAACTATATTTATTTTAATTGAAACTAAAGCACTTTCAATCGTTTTATTCCTACTTTCTCACTGAGATGATCCAAAGTATATGAAATACTAAACTAGATAAAACATATTTTTACTATTGTAACCTATATATTTCTATTGTATAGAAATATACACCTTAGTCTCTTAATCTCTGGCTGTTGTAATTACTGCTGTTTCTAAGGCAGGTGCTTGAAATTCCTTAATGACTTTTCTCTGTTCACTTTCCCTGTGATTGTTTAGTATAAAACTTTTTCTACCACTCAGTTCAAATGTTCTTTAAGAATCTACCAGATTTTGTCCAGTTAGATTGAATGCATAAGTACCATCTTTTTTTTTCTGTTAAGAGGGAATGGTAGATGTTTAATAATACTTCCTCTTTCACCTTTCATCAGAGGATAATGACTCCTCTCTTACATTGTCAGTTTTAAAAGACCCTTTTAGGATGTAGCATTTTATTTCCACTGATTACAAAAGTCTCAATATTTATTATATTTGGGAAACCCTTTTTCTCTTCTGTTATACCTGAGGCTCTTATTGACTCTATGCCCTCAAGCTTGAGGGGTTCCATTTACAATAAACGATAGACCTTATTTTGGGCAACAGAGTAATTTAATAATGGAGTTTGTTTTTTCCTTACCTTTAATATAAGTTTTCTGGCACCTCTGCTTATAGAGACTAAATAATTTTAGCGACATATTGAGTAGTATAATGTTTTAGACTCTTACAGGTGATGAAAACTTGTAAAAAATTGGATTTTAGGTAACTTTGATTAGACAGGTATTGACAGAGCATAGTATGTGTAGGACCTGAAGAAAAAAGTTTTTGACCATGCTTTTCATTGTCCTTCTTTATCACAGTATTTCTCATGGTCTTTGTCTCTCTTTGTCTGCCTGGGATTATTTTTAAATATGAAAAAAGAAAAACCCAACGTATATACATATTATTACTGATATATTGTTAATTAGCTCAGGGAAACAAAATGTAACTAAACTATTCTTTAAGTTGTAACGTGTTCTTTTTTTCTTCCTTGTCACTATTATCCTTTAGTACCTTTGAAATTCCTCATATAAAAGAGCCACTTATTTTCAGTATCTTGATAAATTAGAAAAGTGTAAGTAGCTTGTACTACTTGGAAGGGTCAGCACTGTTATTATTTCCCTGCTTGTTTCTGATTTGTCAGGGTTATACAAAATTTGGTATTATTTTTGGAAGTCCTTAAATGTTTGTTGAATGAGTAAATGAATGAATGGAATATCAGTCCTAGGATACACACTATTCTCTTTATATTTTTCTTTTGCTTTTGAGGTTAGGATTATGAAACAATTTCTGTATGATGTACATCAGGGTCTGATTTTCTGATCTATTCACTCAAATCCTCCCTTTCCTTGACCTTTTTGATAAGGTCAAATGCAGCAGGGATCCTGCTTTGGCCGAACGGTGTCTTGCTGCGCTGACTGAATGTGCTGCCAGTGGAGATGGGAATATCCTGGCTCTTGCAGTGGATGCAGCTCGTGCAAGGTGATAATAACTTTGGAGATTTCTAAACAGTAAAAGTTGACTAGTTAGCTTTTCAAAGTATACTAAAACAAAAGGTTAAACCCATAAACCACATGAGCCTAAAAGAAAATATTGGAGACCAAAATAAAGTTAATTGTTATTTTTCTTAAACATTTGTGCATTTAAAACATTCATATATTTTGAATGGAGAGTATTAATACTTGTGTCTTTCCCTGTGACTCAGGACATTTGACACTATTGTAATGAATCCACATCACTGATTTGCAAGTTGGAGTTTAATGTACTTTCATGTGTATGGAGACGTTAATATGTTGGACAATAAGAACTTGCCCTGGGTCCAGAGGTAGACAATGTGTCTGTCTTCCAAGGCTATTCACTATAGAGACACCTTTGAAAAGGTGGTCCAGAGTAAAGGGCAGTCAGGGCTTTGCCTCACAGGACATTGAGAAAAACGAGTGACTCCCAGAAGCTCTTCTCCCAGTATGTGATAATGTCACTAAGTAAATTATTCTTGTTTTCATTATTTATTGTGTAAGATAATGAACTTTTTTAAAACATGTTTTAAGTACTTAAGGGATAGAGTAAATAGTATATGGGTTGGGTTTTTGGTTTTTTCAGTTTTAATTTCTTAAGAGAAGATGATTTCTCTGCTTAAAATCCTTCCAATGGACTACCATTACTTTTAAGTTAAAACCTAATCTTCCCATGGGCTGCAAGTTCATGCTGGATGTGACTCTTGCCTGCCTATATGACCTTGTCTTACCCTGCTTTCTTCCCTGTGCTGTGTCTTTCTATTTTTAGAATACCAAACATGTTTTTCTGCTTCTCAGAACCTTTGCATGTAGTGTTTCCTTTTTCAAATACTCTTCCCCTATGTTCTCTTTCTCATCATTTAGGGCCTAGTTCAAAAATCATATCTTCATATTTTCAATACCCTTAAAATTGCTTTCCCACCCAACCCATTCCATTTTGCCTATTTTAGTGTCTTTGCAGTACGTGTTACTACATGAAATTGTTGTATTATTCATTTGCCTAGTGTATCGTCTGTATCTTCTGACTAGATGGTAAGTTCTGTAAGAACAGAAGAGGTACTTTCATTTATTTTTTTCAGTCTTACGTATCAATCTGTTGCTAGCACTTAGCAGTGGTTGGCCTGTGTTAGGTACTCAGTACATGTAGAATGAATTCATAAACAAATGGATGGGATATGCTAAAAGATTGACTTTTTATTAAAAAACATCAAGGGGAATCTTACTCTTTGCACATTTATATTGTTGTGGTGAATTACTCAGTTACCTTTAGATGCCTATCTATTTATAGTTTTTAGGCCAGTCATTTCTTTTTTGTTGACAAATGTTGAAAAGAATTTACTATATGTAAAGACATCCAAAATCATTTTTATGAGTATTCTGAAGAAAGATACTTTCATGATGCAGCAAAAATATTCTTAGATTTTTGACACCCTGTTTTTTCCTTAGGTAATAAAACATGTCTCATTATGTTGAATATTGAGGTAACTAAATATTTTTACTTCCCTATGATATTTTAGATGTACAGTTGGAGAAATCACAGATGCCATGAAGAAAGTATTTGGCGAACATAAAGCTAATGATCGTATGGTGAGCGGAGCCTATCGCCAAGAATTTGGGGAAAGTAAAGAGATATCATTTGCTATCAAGAGGTAATGTGTGAGATTTCTTAAAGCAGCATATCACCTTTTCAGTTAACACAATCCCCATGAATCTACTGTGGGTTTAATTTTTTCACATACCCCTTGGAAAATATTTAATTTGGATTTCCTGTTAGTCTGTAGTTTTACTAAAATAATATTTTTAACTTTCACTGTAGTCCCCTTTAGTAATTTCTCACTTCAAACAGATGTTTGTTTAACTGACATTGATATTGCTTTATATCCTCCAGGTACTTAAATTTCATTCTTCTTATTTTCATATTTTCTTAAGTTTGTTTACATTGTTTAATTGCTCAAATAATTATAAAATCATAATTTCCTATTTCAAAGTAAATATTTGGTTGCCATCTATATGCATTAATTAAAAACAGCCTTCATGGAACTGGCAGTAATGACACAAATATGATTTGGAAGAATACATTAATATAAATTGATCATGCGTTGCAAGTATAAGAAGTAGCTTGCTGATGACTGGTTTTCTCAAACTTTGTAATAAACTTCCCAGTAAAATTTTTATGTGACTACTTATATATGAGATAAATACCAAAACAGCCAAGGTGAAAGTCATCAAAATGGAGTATTTTTTCTTTTGTCAGAAATATAGTGCTTTTTCATGTGGAGTGTCAATTTACTGATTTAAGTAAAAGCAAGTATTTTGATTGTATGTCATTATTAGATACCACATTGCAGTACGCTTGAAGGAGTTCATACTTGTGGAGGGAGGGATATGGACAAGTCAAAACAGCTAGTGAGTCACATCTAGGTATAAATAACTCTGAAAGCCATTTTTAGTGTATATTTAAGTATCTCCATGTACTTTGGAGACTGGCTTAAAACTGGAAAGTAGTCATTTTCTCATCTTGCTGCACTGTGATGCTCTCAGTGTTATGGTCGCTCAGGCTGTGCCATCTTTCTTCTAATGGGGAGGTAGTAAACATTCAGGCTTTAATGGAGTTTTCAGTGTAAAATGGAGATGTTAACAAAATTTGAGTAAACAAATTAGGTGTTTTTAAATAAGCTTGAAAGATTAGCGTGAATAAATTATGGTTTTTATATCCTATCTTTGGACAATTAATATATAACTTATATTTTAAAATGTTGCTTAGGGTTCATAAATTCATGGAACGTGAAGGTCGCAGACCTCGTCTTCTTGTGGCAAAAATGGGGCAGGATGGACATGACAGAGGAGCAAAAGTTATAGCTACAGGATTTGCTGATCTTGGTTTTGATGTGGACATTGGTCCTCTTTTTCAGGTACTTAAAATTGTTGGGGGGAATTTAAAAAAGTGTGTTATTAATCACATTTAGAAAAAAATAAAAAACATAATAGAGCATGATGATGTTTTAAAGTTGTAAAAGAAGAATTTGAATTCAGAAAATTTCCTAATTTATATTTAAATGCATATAATCTAATAATTAGGACATAAAATAAGAATAAACTATAACTAATGCTAATGTATTGGTTAATCAGACTTTGTAAAAATCATTGTCAGTTCCAAACTATAACTTTTATTAAGCTTCTGAAACTGCGAAGATTACTTTCAAATATCTCATTGCACTGCTTAATAAGGTGTGACTAGTATTTTTTGGGAAAGATAGCCCACATTGGATTGGTAGAAAGTGTTTTGAAAGGGAAGTCAAGGATAAGAATGAGATTGATTCATAATTAGATTTTCTCTTTTTGTACTCTCCAGCAGTATTTTATTTGATCACAGAATATTAGACCTAGCAGGAAAATAATTTGTTGGAAGTAAGTGAAGCTGAAATTCTCTGTAGAGTGATGAGGCATTAATTGTTCACTCCAAAAAAAAATCTTTGGTTGAAGGTAAATTGTAATAACTTTTATATTAAAAGCTTTATCCGCCACATGTTTATCAATCATCTGTCAGGTGCTAGGTTCTGAGTTCTATAAACTACAATTTTTTTTTTGTCTTCAGGGAGGTTACAGGCTTGTAACAGACTCACCAACAATCACAGCATAGTAATAATTACTGTAATAAAGTTGGGGCAAGGAACTTGTCCAAGAATCTCAGGACCTTCTGTTTGAACTGTGCCTGTCAGAAGCCGAGAGGACAAATCAGGGAAGGGCATGCTAAGAAGAAAGGTTGGTTTGAGCAGAGGTGCAGAGTATGATGCCTTCAGGTAACTGCAAGAGGTTCAGTCAAAGTAGAATACAGTGCTTGGGATGGTGTGTAGATGATGATGAATGCCCTTGTATGCCGTTCTAAGTAGCTTGAACTTTATCCCAAATGTGTTTGGGTAGTGTCACAATCAGCTGTATACTTGAGAAAGCTGACTTGTAGTAAAATCACTTCCTGACATGGATTGAGAGGAGCTGTGACTAGATGCAAGGAGTCCAGTGAGATGTTCAGTAATCTGAGTGAGGAACAGTACAGGCCTTTAACCAAGGCAGTATCAGTGTCTTTGCACAAACAAAAAGTCAGCTAGGATTTTGAAGAAAATTTAATGAAGGGTCTGTTTACAGACAGGCAGCAGGCAGGCTTAAGAGAACCAGCTGAAGACCATTCACATAAAGATGACTGCATAAGTTGGATATACATGTCTGGAACATAGCAGAGAGGCCTCAATTATAGACAAGATTTTGAGATTTATCACTATATAAATGTGAACATTTAAAACTGTGAACATGGATGTCATTTTCCATGCAGATTATATGTAGCAGTATGAGAACACTTGAACATTAAAGGGACACAGAAGAGAAGGAAGCAGCAAAAGAGGGAAAGGAAATGGGTTGAGTAGTAGGATAAAAACTGAAGAAGCAGCTTTGCGAGGAGAGGGAAGTACTGCTGTTACATAATGTAGATATGACCACTTAGATGAGACTAAAAGAGTACTCATTGAATTTTTACCAATAATGAAGTAAACTTTGGAAGAGGCCCAGTCTTTGTAGAATCTCTCATATGAGTTTTCCCTTTTTGAATTTCTAAATACTACTTTAGAGAGTCTAGAAGAAGATGTTACTATAAAGAGCCCAAATTTCTAGAGATAATGTCCTTCTACTGTGTTGGTAGTTAAATTTATAAATGTGTTTAGAATCTTATACCTTTAAGGTTGGTTTTTTTAAGAATCTTAAATATGCCCTGGCTGGTGTAGCTTAGTGGATTAAGCGCGGGCCTGTGAACCAAGAGATCACGGTTCGATTCCCAGTCAGGGTACATGCCTGGGTTGCAGGCCAGGTCCCAGCAGGGAATGCACAGGAAGCAACCATACATTGATATTTCTCTCCCTCTCTCCTCCCCTTCCCCTCTAAAGATAAATAAATAAAATCTTTAAAAAAAAAAGTTGTTTAAAGAATCTCAAATATATTTTAGATTTTATATATTTTTATATATATTTAGCTTGCTTTCTTTAAGGTGAATACTTTTCTATTTTTAAAATTATGTTCTACTACCATTTTACTTTAGTTTTTTGTTTTTTTAAATAGGGAACAAATATAGAGCATTTCCAATATTTAGTAGTTAGCTTTTAGGAAATATTGCTTTAAATAAAAGCAATATTTTCTAGTAATTTTTATTTTATTTTCTTTAGTAAATAAATAATTAGTAATTTTGTTTTATTTTTTAATGTTAAAAGTGTCATTTATTTTATTAAATATTTTTATTGTTGTTCAATTACAGTTGTCCCCATTTTTCCCCCATTGCTCTCCCCTGCCTACCCTTCCCCCCACATTCATTCCTCCCCCTATTGTCCTTGTCCTTGGGTCCTTCATACATGTTCCTTGGCTTGACCTTTTCCCTTCCTTCCCCATTATCCCTCTCCCATTTCCCCTCTGGTCATGTCAGTTTGTTCTTTATTTCCATGTCTGTGGTTCTGTTTTGCTTGCTTGTTTGTTCTGTTGATAGGTTTAACTTATAGGTGAGATCATATGGTATTTGTCTTTCATCATCTGGCTTACTTCACTTAGCATAATGCTCTCCAATTCCACCTATGCTGTCTCAAAGAGTAGGAGTTCCTTCTTTCTGCTGCATAGTATCCCATTGTGTAAATGTACCACAAGTTTTTGATTTACTCTTTTACTGATGGGCACTTAGGCTGTTTCCAGCACTTAGCTATTGTAAGTAACGCTGCTATGAACATTGGGGTGCATAGGTTCTTTTGGATTGGTGTTTCAGGATTCATAGGGTACAATCCCAGTAGTGGAATTGCTGGGTCAAATGGCAGTTCCATTTTTAGTTTTCTGAGGAAATTCCATACTGTTTTCCATAGTTGGCTGCACCAGTCTGCATTCCCACCAACAATATACTAGGGTTCCCTTTTCTCTACATCCTCTCCAACACTTGTTGTTTGTTGATTTGTTAATGATGCCCATTCTGACCAGTGTGAGGTGGTATCTCACTGTGGTTTTAATTTGCATCTCTCTGATGGCTAGTGATGCTGAGCATCCTTTTCATATGTCTCTGGGCCCTCTGTATGTCCTCCTTGGAGAAGTGTCTGTTCAGGTCCTTTGCCCATGTTTTAATTGGATTGTTTGTCTTCCTGGAGTGGAGTCGTATGAGTTCTTTATATATTTTGGAGATCAAACCCTTGTGTGAAGTGTCATTGGCAAATATGTTTTCCCATATGGTTGGTTCCCTTTTCATTTTGCTGATGTTTTCTTTAGCCATGAAGAAGCTTTTTAATTTGATGTATTTGTTTATTCTTTCCTTTATGTCCCTTGCTCTAGGGGACATATCAGTGAAAATATTGTTGTGTGGGATATCTGAGATTTTCCTGCCTACATTCTCCTCTATGAGTTTTCTGGTGTTATAACTTATATTTAAATCTTTTATACATCTTGAGTTTATTTTTGTATATGGTGTAAGTTGGTGTCTAGTTTCATTAAATAAAAGTAATTTTTAAAAATTGTCTTCAGCCTTTGGCACCTAAAAGAATTTTTCAAAGAACTGTATGTTTATTTCCAATTAAATTCCTTCTATAAAAATATAATTGGCCTTTTAGTACCACCTATTTTGTTAACATAAATAATGTGTCATTTACAAAAAAATTATCTGTGATTGAAGGTACTATTCTGCAGTTCTTTGATAACTGATTTAACCAAAATTAGGTGTGAAGTTTTAAAATTTTCAACATTTGATAATGCAGAGTACAATTTAGTTTATATACGCATAAAGCATGGAATTGAATTGTTTAAGTGGAATTTTTTAATCTGATAAATTTTGGTGGCATGGATAATGTGAATGATAGATCATACTTAAATCAATTAATTTCTTATCTTTAGGAGATCAGTGGCAATAGTATGCACATTTTCTTTAAAGGTTTTAGTTTTGTATGTTAAGATATTTTCACAGATTCAAAATTTGATCTATATGCTATGTGACTTACCTAGAGATCTTTTTGAATGTGGTTCCATTACTGAGGGTGTAGAATCTTTTGTTTCCACATTAAATTTATGAGCCTTAAAATCTTGCCAAACTTAGAAAATTCACAGGTTTTGATAATTTTTTTGCACTAATAATTGTGCTGTGGTTTCTGAGATGGTCTTATCCTTCCCAAATTTCTCAATTTACATTATATTTGCAATGAGAAACTCTTAGGTATCTTTTATATGAAAAGGTTTAATTAAATACATGTAAATTATGAAAGCAGTGTCACAGACTCATTACAGAAAGTGGGTATGATCTTAGGTAACTCAATTAATAAATGAATACTTGAAAATGTCCTTTATGATTTTTGTATCCTAAACTGATTTAAAATAGAGTTCTTATAGCATTATTTTGGTCCACATTATTGCTGTTAACTTGGTGTCTCCATGGGGGAAGCAGGTCCTGGAGCTTTACTCTTTCCCATTCTGATTGAAAATCTAAGATTCACTTTTAACGTTGCATTTTATATTTAGTTTTTCAGTTCCTCATAGATACTATAACAGGTTTCCTTGTACTGCACAACAACTGAATGCATATTGATAATGAAGACAGCAGATATATTTTTTAAAAAGTTATAGTGAAGAGGTAATATATTTTAGTGTAACTTGAATCTGATAAATTCTAGCACTAGAAGCAATTATGGCAATAGTATTTATTGCATCAGTTGGCTGAGTTAGCATTTATGATTTGAGAATGATGAAATATGAAATTATATTATTCAACATTTTTAATGAGTGAAGTATCGGAATGTGGATTAGGTAGATAACACTTAAAACACTTTTTGTGTTTTAATACATGATGTGAATGTTTGTGAATAATGTGAATGTTTGTGAATGATGATTTGTCTCTTTACTTTCTAATTGTTTAGACTCCCCTTGAAGTGGCCCAGCAGGCTGTGGATGCAGATGTGCACGCTGTGGGCGTGAGCACACTCGCTGCTGGTCACAAAACCCTTGTTCCCGAGCTCATCAAACAACTCACCACCCTTGGACGGCCAGATATTCTTGTTATGTGTGGAGGGGTGATACCACCACAGGTATTCTCAACTCCTGTATTTTTCCAGTGTTATGATGGGAATCCTGAGTAACAATAGCTTATATTTGGTTCTTTCATTTAGTGTACACATTCCTGAAGAGAAATTTGTTGTAGATTTTGAGCTAAATTATTTTCTGGTGATTTTACTAAGTTCTACAAAGTCCAAAAGTGGGCAGTGGTGTTTTCTATTCCTGTTGCGTGTAACTCATGTAGAATTTAACAATTTACAGAGCTCCTGTGAGGAATTACCTCCCTGTAAACTAGTAACCCAAATAGAGATATACTTTCTTTACATTCGGTAATCAGGATAAACTAATAAAATCTCACAGCTGGAATAGAGAAGAATCCTAAACACACTGTGCATATATTAACCAGAGATACAGCAAAGCTGTAAGTTAGCTAGTCGGCAGTGTTTGCTTATATTGTTTTAGAGTAGCTACTTTGTGTCCTTTCTCCGTGTTCCCATCCCTAAATGTAGCCCTAAGTCAGAGCTGTAAGCAGTAACATGGTCTGGTAAAACCCTGTTTTTACTAAAGCTGATTTGCTTGGAGTATAATTTTATTTGAGCCCAAAATGTAATGTTTCATATATAAATGGAATCAGTCAGCCTGTCCTGAAAATTTTTGGCTGAATGGAGAAGAGATGAATTCTTGAACAAAAGTATGGAGCGGGTAGGAAAGGAGAATTGGATGCTTGGTAATAATCAGTGATGTCAGTTAATTTACTAGTGGGGTGGGGGACACCTTCCATATTACCTTACCTATCAGTAAAATAATTAGTTAAGACATAAATTGGGTCTGTTTATAATCCAGTTTTTAATTATCAAGTTCTTTTTTTTTTTTTACTGAGAATGGGAAAAATATTAAGATAGAAGAACTATATATGAGATTGCTCTAAGTAAATGATTTATAATTTTTTAAATTATTTATTGATTTTGAGAGAGAGAGAGAGACAAAGGAAGAAAGAAAGAAAGTCAAGTCATTGATCTGTTGTTCCACCCTATCCCTGCATTCATTGGCTGATTCCTGTATGTGCCGTGACTGGGGATTAAACCTGCAACCTTGGCACATCAGGAAGATGCTCTAATCCACTGAGCTACCCTGCCAGGGCTGTAAGTGACTTATAAATGTTACAAAGGCCCCACCACTATAGCAGGAATCTGTCATTGAAATGTGATTTTTTGTTCAGGTTTACAGTTTTTTTTCCTCCATTACAACTCAGAATATAAAATAGTGACCTCACATACTTATGAAATGAGAAAGTACATACGTATGAGGTTATGAGATTGGTAATAATATGGGGCTAGTAAACAAACCATATTATTTGTCCTTTCTAGCAACATGTTACTTATAGGTGATATAGTCAACACGATTTGCTTTTGTTAGCATACTTGCCTATTTTTTTCATAAATATAGTTTACCACTTGGGAATATGAAAGGCTTTTATTCTTTATTGATATCTATCAGTGGAATACTATCTATATTGCAGTTTTAGAGACTATAATATCTAAGCTCTTGGGCATGATATTAAAATTTAAGAACCAGAATAATTAGGCAGCACAAAATAATGGAATTGAAATATGAGTTGAGAATAAAACAGGCCTATTATATGAGTAAGCTGCCATTTTCAAGAAATATATTTCACACAAATTGTATTAACTCTCTGGATATTTGAATCACTTAGAACATCTGTAGGTGTTTACTGTGCTTTTTTCCCCATATAGTTTGAAACCTACAGATCATTTTCTGTGATGACACACTTGAGTGTTAATATGGATAGTCTTTATAATATAATTAGAGCAGTCAACATCCATGCATTTTTCTTGTTATTTGTTGCCAGTAAATATATAAAATATTATTTGACTGAAAGAAACTTAGATTTTAAATTAGATAACACTAATATATGGTAGTTAGTCAAACAGATTCAGCCACTGCCATTGTGGAGCTTGTAGTTTCTGCAGCCTGATTAAATAAATGTGGTTTGCCCTCACTAGCATGTGTGATGCACATGCTACTACCATAAGGACCTTCTAACCCTTTAAATGACAGCAGCAGCCAAGTATTGTATTTCAGGCAAGGTTAGCAGCCTCCTGGTGCCAACTTCCATCATTAGGCAGGCAATGTGACAGGCCTGGCCCAGCTCGGTGGAGGACGTTTTACAGTAATGACCTTTTATTTAGAAATAATTTCAAACTAATAGATGAGGTACAAAATGCAGATAGTATGGAGAACACCGGCATACCCTTTACACAGATTCCCTTGTTTCTAACATTTTATCCTCTCATCAAAATACCTTTGACAAGGTTGATGTAAGGCTTAGATAAGCCAAGGACCCTTTCTCCAGTTGCAACGTTTCACAGGCCTCTCCTAGTTGAGTCCTCGATCCCAAATGCATAACTCAGATGTCAGAACAAATGGTATACAGCATTATTAGGAAAAACAGAAGAAGATAACATATCAATTTGACCATCCCCAATTTGGAGGTAATTGTTATTACATGTTTTATCAATTTTTCTTCGGAACTTTTAAATCTATAGCACCTGCCCAAGAACAATGACATATTTTGAGCAGCCTTATGTACCATATGCTGAGGATGTAAAGATGAGTAGACATTATCTCCATCCTTAGAAGTTCATAGACTAGAAGAAGAAAAGTTCAATAAGATGTGTTAAGTGCCATTGCAGAATTATAGTATTATGAGAATATTATAAGGAAATAATAGAAATAGAAAAGAAATAGTTGGGGGATAATTAGCATTATGATGTAATTTATCACCCAAATATGATCACTTTTGAGAATAAAAATAGGTGCTATTAAAAAGGGCACTGCAAGAACCAAAGAGTGATTAAAACAGGGTTAGAGTATCTGAATAGACATATTTCCAAAGAAAACCTACAAATGGCCAACAGGCACCTGAAAAGACACTCAACATCACTAATCATCAATTAAATGCAAATCAAAACCATGAGATATCACCTCACACCTGTTAGAATGGCTGTTGTAAAAAAGACAAGAAATAACAAATGTTGTCGAGGATGTGGAGAAAAGGGAACCCTTGTACACTTTGGTGGGAGTGTATATTGGTACAGCCACTATGGAATCAGTATGGAAGTTCCTCAGAAATAATAAAAAATAGGAATATCATATGATCCAGTAATTCTACTTCAGGGCATTTATCTGAAGAAAATGAAAACATGCACCTCCATGAAAATGGGGTACATACACATAATGGGATATTATTCAGCCATAAAAAAGAATGAAATGTTGCTATTTGTGACAACATTTGAGGGTATTCTGCTAAGTGAAATAACTCAGACAGAGAAAGACAAATACAATGTGGTCTCACTTATATGTGGAAGAACAGACTGGTGATTGCCAGAGGTGGAGGGTGGGGGAAATGGGTGAAGGGAGTCAAAAGTACAAGAAGCTTCTAGTTATAAAATAAATAAGTCAAAATAAATGAATGAATAAATAAGTGTGGTTATATATGGAGATACAATGTGTGGCATGGCAACTATGGCTAATACTGTATTGCATATTTGTCACTAAGAGGTTGCTAAGAGAATGAATCTTAAAAGTTCTCAACACACACGATTCTCTGACTCTGTGTAGTGATGGATGTTAGGTGGACATGTTGTGGTGATCATTTTGTAGTATATACAAATATCATTATGTTATGTACCTGAAACTGATACAATGTTTTATGTCACTTACACCTCAATAAAAGAAAAAGCTTATGAGAAAACAAAAAAGCTGCTGCAACAGTAAGCACAAACCAGAATGTCCTGGCATATATAACTGCCTAGTGATTGAGGGTCAGGGCTTTAAAGCATGTCCTAAACTCGCTATCATAGCTACACGTATTCCAACATTGAAACAGCCTAAACCCTGGACGTGTATTTATGTCCTGGGAATATTTTCACTCAAACTTGGACTATGTTTAAAATTAACTAATAAACAGCAGCATCAACAACAGAGAATTTTTAAAAAATGAGCTAATCTTCATTTATAAAGAATCTAATTCCATCATGAAGCCCAATTCAAAGTACTATTCACTAGCTGCAGATAAAACACCTTGGAGAAAGTAGATAGCCTTGTAAACTCAAAGCTATAATATGATACTAAATTTAACACAAATGATACGTAGGGAGAATTTAGATGAGAGACAGTTTTGGTTTAGGGCTCAGATGTTCTCAAGCTGTGGGGCATACAGCTCTCACCACAAACAACACACTGGGGTGTTTGGAAAATGCACAGACTGTGTTTTGTTCTTTTAATGACTCGGAGTGTAAGGGTGGTGCTGGTGGCTCTTAGCAGTTTCAGTCAAGGAAGAACTTTTCAGTGCAAATGCCAATAGTGTACCAGTTGACAAAGTTTGGGGCACTGGGGACAAAGAAGAAAAAGAAGCAAGTATTGCTCTTTTGTTTCATTTTCTTGAAATTAAAAATAGTATTGTTTCTGTTAATTAAACTAATTCTTTCAACAGGATTATGAATTTCTCTTTGAAGTTGGTGTTTCCAATGTGTTTGGTCCTGGGACTCGAATTCCAAAGGCTGCTGTTCAAGTACTTGATGATATTGAGAAGTGTTTGGAAAAGAAGCAGCAAGCTATGTAACATCCTGTTTTTGTTTTAGCTTTTTCCTAAAATATTCTTTCAGTGGTGATCAAAGAAGATATTTTCAGTTTAATTCAGCGCCTGATACATGCTTTCCTGAAAGCTTTATGTTAACATACCTGACTTACAAGATGTTGTCATGCTGTAAGTGTGTGAGTACAGCTTCACTCAGAAAGATTGTTCTCATGTATTTTTAAAACTGGACTGGAAAGTCTTCATGGTAAAATTTTAAAAAATCATTAAAAAAACTAAAATCAACATCATGTTTTGAGGGGCAGATTATTTTATGTATTTTTAAAACTAAAGTAAAAAGTCTTCATGTTACAATTAAAAACAAATTGTCTCAAAAACTCAATAACACATGCTTAATACTTTACCAGAAACTCTAGACAAAGGTATTGTTTTCAAAAACATGATTTTTTTTGAAATACTGCTTGTAAATGTATTTACTTTCTATTTTAAGAATAAATTATACCTTAAAAAAATCTGTGTCGTCCCATTTTCAATTTAACATTATATTGACTTGAGCACCAGAAAGTAAAGTTCATATGTGAATAAAATAATTACATCTGTCTTGGAAAAAATAGAGGGAGGGTGTTAATGTAGAGAAATATGTTGTGGTTATTATGGTTCTCGGCCAAATTCTGTCAGGATTACTTTGGTAAGAGTGTTAAATCGGACCCAAAGCTTTGAACAGGAGGGAAACAGCAGGATACTTGTTCTGATCTGATTCTGCCTTCTTCGTGGGCATGAATGTGTGACCTTGTTAGTGCTGGGCTTGGCTCCAGATCCAGGAGAGTGCACACTTCTGAATAGCCCCTAAGCTGCAAGTGCTTTGGTTGTGAGTATGGCTTCCCCCAGAGTGACGATGTAAGCTGGGAGTGTAGAAGGGCTACGGCATATGTATCTGGGAAAGGCAGTGATAGAGTTTGGTCTAAGACTGAAGGCCTGAGAGCGAAAGGAGACTGTGGTGTATAGATCCCAGTGAGGCTGGAAAAGAGGGTAAATTCCTCCTTCCTCTGCCTTTGTTCTATTCAGGCCCTCAACAGGTTGGATCATGCCTGCCCACATTGGGGTGGGCAGTCTGCTTTACTAAGTCCACTAATTCAAGTGCTAGTTGCATCCAGAAACACGCAGAAAAGGTATTTAATGTAGATACCCTGTGACCACTCAGGGTGACACATAAAGTGACCCACCACAGAGCCCCGCACATTGCCGGTAAGAATGTACCATGCTGCTGCTGCTGTGGAAAATGATAAGGTTTTTCAAAAAAAACCCAAACAAATACCAAATGGCCCAGCAATTCTGCTTCCCGGTATATATCCAAAAGAATTGAAAGTCGGGACTCGAGCAGATATTTGTACATCTATTTGCACGGCAGCATAGGGTCTATTGACAGGTGAATGGATAAATAAAATGCATATACTTACAATATGAATAGTATTCAGTCTTACTAAGGAAGGAAATTCTTCCATTTTTGGCACATGCAACAACATCATAGATGAACTTTGAAGACATTCAAGTGAAATAAGCGAGTCACAAAAGGACAGATATGATTTCAGTTACATGAGGGACCTAGAATAGTCATATTTGTAGAGACAGAACGTAGGATGGTGGCTGCCACGCCCTGGGGAGAGGAAGGAAGGAGGATTAGTGTTCAGGTTCAGCTGGCAAAGAGAAAGTTCCGAGATGGATGATGGTGATGACTACAGCAATGTAAGTGTACTTAAAGCACAGAACTGCTCCCTTAAAAATGGTTAATAAGGTAAATGTTACCTATATTTGACCACAATAGAAAGTATTTAGGACGGTCTTGACCAGGTACATGTTTTGTAAGTATTAGTTGCTAATATTATTACTGTTATTCCTATTATTATTTAAAAAGAATGAATGGTAAGGCATAAAACTGAGAAGGTAGACGGGCCAGATCACTTATAGAGGCTTGTACAGTTAAGGGATTTGCACTTTATCCTGTAGATAAAGACAGAGAATCATATCAGGGTTTAGCCACAGAAATAATCCGATAAGATTTGTGTTTTTAGCACAGTAGCTGTGTAAAAGATGCCTTTTAATGGGGACAAGACTGGAAACGAGTTATGAGACTATTACAGTAATGCAATAGAGAAATTCTAAGTATAATATTACATTTATCTGCTTAGGTGCTGCCCAGAGATGGCTAAGATGGAGAGGATATGATCTTGTTTTGGAAGATTGAATTGACAATCCAGATTTAATCTTGAACAGAAAAAGGGCTCTTGATTTTTAGGTGTTTGCTCTGTGGAATCTGCTATGTTCCCTTGCCTATTTTGGTGGTTCTTTTGTGGGCTTTTTTTCTTTCAGTTTTCACATTTTTATTGGGGGCACCAGAGAGGGGGCCTCCTCCCGGTCAGTGGAGGTGTTCAGTTTTCTCAGCCACTCCAAGCTGAGACCCTGGGTATCCCGGGGGTGGCTGGGCACATCAGGCATGTTCCCATCATCTGAGATGGGCACTGGCTAGTTTTAGGGTGTGACCTGATTGATCATGGCGGTATACTTGGTGTGGGAACTGAAGGGGGGCAGAACTATAGTGAGGCCCCAGTGGTGAAGGACGTGACCAATACTGGCTCCTTGGCCCAGGCATCCTGAGGAAGCAGCGAGGCTCCTGGCTGTCTTGGCCTCGGTGGCGGCAGCAGCCTGTGGGCCTTTATGAATGTGCAGTGACTTTATGACTGGATACACAGGAATCAAGTCAAAAGCTGGAGAAGGTAAAGTTACAGGATTTGTTTTCCAATGATCTTTTGACAATACTAGAGGTTTGGAAGGACACTGGAATGATATCTTTAGGGTTCTCTGAAGACATCAAAATCCTTTCCCTGATGAAACTCATTGGAAATTTAAGTGTTATGCAAATAATAGCGGTACAGGAAGTGGAGGAGAAGTTTAATGAGGCACCCTTTCTGAGCAAAATCTACATGGAAGTAGGAGAGATATAGTAGTGAAGTCTCCTGATGTCCATTTCGGGGAGGGGGATGCCTGTGATGGAGAGGAGAGATGAGGGGTAAAGAACTATCCACAGATCCGATCATGCCCTGTGTTACCATCACCCTCCTCTAGCACCTTTACATTCCTACCCACTTCACACTACTCAGAAAGCCTTTAAAAAAAAAATAAGAGGATCTAATATTTTTACTAATAGGTTAATTCTGCCTCTTTTTAAAGAAAGGTTTTATTTTTAGAGAGGGGGAGGGAAGGGAGAAAGAGGGAGGGAAACATTGATGTGCCAGAGACACATGGATCAGTTGCCTCTCGCACGCCCCCAATTGGGGACCTGGCCCACAATTCAGGTCCACAACCCAGGCATATGCTCTGACTGGGAATTAAACCAGCAACCTCTTGGTTCGCAGGCTGGTACTCAATCCACTGAACCACACCATCCAGGGCATTTCTGCCTCTTTTTAAAAGAATAATGGACCATCCTTTAGGCCATTATACAAAGTTTGATTTTATAAGTAGGCTAAAGGTGATAAAATTTAAAAAAATCTATATATCTACATATTTATTATTAAGGTATTGTCTAGTTTGGGCTTACATTGTGAAAAATGCTCTGAGCATTTAAAAATTCTTTTGAAGAAAAACCACTTTGATTTTCCTGATTAAACATAATGCTAAGTTTTTTCTGTTTTTCAGATTCTTGTTTTAGTTTTTTCTATTTTACCTGTAGGTGTCTCCCTAAGTCCAGGATTATTCCATACCCTTGAAACACTATGTGAAAAGATGCCCATCCTAGAGACTCATAGGTGCTATAAACACTCAGAAAAAGCACATCTCTAAAAATCTGCTTAGGTGCATCTAAAGTCATCCTTTGTGATGATGATCTATGGTCAGTGAAGCTCAGTGTTGATCATTGTTCATGAGCCGAGGGGCATTTGTGTTAAAATGCTTAGTTCATTAGCAATGAAGCTAGAATATGACCTTGGATATGATATTATTGAATATTATTCAGTAAATTCATCCATAATTCAAATTGACTCTTTTTCGTAGTAATTCTTCATGGCCTATTTCCTCCCTCTGCATTCAAACCTCTTACTGCTACAGTGACCTCTTCCATTCACCATGAAGTCAGGCGTGATAAAAGTAATTTACACGTAAGAGGATACACATATTCCCCTGAAGTCCTTTAAAAAAAAGAGAAATGCAGTCTGGCTTGCGTGGATCAGTTGGTTGGAGTGTCGTCCTGTGACTGAAGGGTTGCAGGTTTGATTCCCAGTCAGGGCACATACCGAAGTTGCTGGTTTGATCCCCCATCCTGGCGCATACAGGAGGCAACCAGTCGATGCTTCTCTCTCTCATCGATGCTTCTCTCTCGCATTGGTGTTTCTCTCCAATTCCTCTTTTCTTCCCTTCCTGTCTAAGAGCAATGAGAAAATGTCCTCGGGTGAGGATAAAAGTAAATAAAAATAAACAAGATATGCAGAATTTAATAACTTCTTTCAGGGTAATTCTAATAATTTGATTCTAAGGTCATGGACAAAATATTAATTTAGATAAATGCTATGAAATGATGTTATATTTTATTGGCTGAATATCATTTGTTAAATTCTAATATGCTATTTTGGAGAAAACATACAAGATTTTATTGTTTTAGCAAAGCTTCACATGGCCAATAAGCATTACATAAGTCTATACAAAAAAGACTTTCTCTTATTCAATTCTTTCTGTGACTGAAACGCTTTAGACTGGGGCTTTGTTAGGGGAGTAGAGTAACAGTGATGACATTCTGCTGTTTTCTAGACTGTCTTTAGCAAGACCTCAGTCTGCCCTATTTTCTCCTTTAGTTTTGTCATTCTCATTAGACCTCATGGTCATCAGACCAATTTTAATGACAGTTTTCTGTCAGAATAAATGGTTTTCTAGACAGTAAGTTTTGAAGAACTCTAGGCAGATGGCCTTTTTTGCCCCTAACATGTTTTTTTGGATTAAGGCATCAAGACCTGTAAAAATATTGTTTAAAACTGCAAGTATGTCTGCTAAAAGCCTAATGTCCAATGGAACATTTAAGTTTATTTTAAAAGCCGTGGCTGAGAGGCCATTGGTAACTGCACAGGTTGTGCACGGTGCAGCCCGGGGAGCTGCTGCCTCTGTAGTCGCGGCTCTGCTTGCTCTGTGCTGCAGTTCTGCATCTTAAAGAAGGGTAATGATAGAGCCTGCATAAAATGTTGGTTTTAAGAATTAAGTGATAACATTGCGTGGAACCTGCTTTGAACTGTGCAGCATACAGAAGAAGACCAGTAAATGTTTTCTATCACAATTATTATTATATTTTGTGCTATGGAAATAAAAATAATACATGCATATAACATGGTTCTTCTCAAGGAGCTGGTAGCCAGTTTGCAGAAGATGAATTCCTAAGAAGGCTGTGATGTGTTGTAAAGGAGGTCCCCACATAGTGCTGTGGGAACACAAGGAGTTGCTGATTTTCTCCTGTGGGAGCAATGACAGGTACAGAGAGGAGCCAACACCTGGGGCCTAATATGATGAAAGAGTGTAAGTGGGCAGAGGTACGAGTATTTGTAACAGAGGCACCAGCCAACAGCATCAGGGAAATGGGAGCAGTAGATGAGCTTGAGCATGAAATTCATAAGCTTGAAATGTGGGGTATGGATGTTGTCATTTATTAACATCTTCATGTGATTTCTTTTTACAGTTGATTTTCTCTGGGTAGCTCGCTAGTTTCAACTAGGAGATATCTGTCTATTATAGAAGTAGAAAAATAATTCTCTATTATCGCTTTTAAAAATACTCTGAGCTACAAGACTCCCCCCGCCATGTGCTTTCCATAACTAAGGTCTTTGTGATAGGTGGTAGCTTCCTTGAATGCAAATGAAGTGGGGACACAGAGAAATTTTGCCATTTCCTTTTTTTTTGCCTAAAGTTGGCCAAGGCTTCTGAGATTAGGGAGGGATTTCTCAAATTGTGGCTGATGGCCCGCTTTATGATTGCTTACCAAAAATGCAGTGTAGCTCAGAATATACCCCTTACTTTCAACCCATTGCAAACCACACACTCAAACCCAGGGTCATTGTGCTAAGTATATTATTGGTTGCATAGGAATCTGTTAATGGATTACTGGAAAATCACTCCATTGTTTTGGCGAAAAACAAAATTTTTAGGCATGTGCCTTGCATATACAGTAAAATCTCATTTAACAGTGTTAAAAAATTCTTGGAAACTGCAACTTCAAGCAAAACGATGTATGATGAAACCAATTTTAGCACAGGCTAATTGATATAAACTACAGTTAAGTTCTTGTGTCGTATTTCTGGTTACTAAAACATCATCAAACTTCTCAATAAAGACTCAAAACACATCTAATATTAAACATTGAAATAAGTGTGTGATATACACCCAATTTAAGAAAGGTTAATACAAACGAGGTATTTTCCAACCTGCTATTCCAGTTCTGGGCTGTAGGTGGCCGAGCCCATCCCCGGCAGCTCAGGGTGCAAGGCTAGACTCCCTGGACAGGACGCCCTTCCACCACAGGACCACTCACGCACCCCGCCCGCCTCACATTCAATCAACTGGGACAAATGGGACACGCCACTTCACCTAACGTGCACATCTGGAATGTGGGAGGAAATCGGACTACCTGGAGAAAAGACATGGGGAGAGTGTGGAAACTCCACACGACCAGTGGCCATGGCCAGGAATTGATTTTTTCCCCTTGTCAACTTATAATGAAACAAGATTGAGTGAATGAGTGTTATTTAAGGACCTACTGTACTTGAATTGGCAGCAATCATTCATAAAATGGCTCGGAGATGATGTCTGCAATAGGCCAAAAATCTAAGACAAGCTGTGTTCACTGCCTTTTCAGGTGAGAGAATTCAATCAATTGCTATTTTGGCTTACCCAAACAAAGAGGCATTTCTCCCCAAACCTAGGGGACTACAGGATTAGAGAATTTATTATGATCATCAAGCAAAGAACCAGGAGCAGAAAGGGATTTTTTTTTGTTTGTTTCAAGAGTCAAAGTGACCTTTCTGTTCTCCAAAATGCCAGACCTTATTATAGAAGGCATTTGAGATAATTCTAGACTTCCATTTGCTAGGAATCCAGCTAAGGGTTCTTTAAATATCTAATTGTTAGCCAATTGGTGGGTATGAATCACTCTTCAGTGGACTAAAAATGGTTCTGTGAAATGTCTTTCCTCAATCATTTTCATGAGGATATGGTGTTTTATTCAGTCAAATTTTCTGACTCATCAATGTCTCTATTCAGTTAGACAACAGATTTGTAGATCAAGAGGAAAATAGTCCACAAGTATGATTTCAAAGATTCTGTCCCAAATATACTTTCTTGCATATACAGTGGGGCTGGAAATTCTCTTAACAGTAGACAGAATCTTTAATTCCAGTTAGAACTGCGAGTAAACCGTAAATAACTCTGAGAGAGGTGTTGACAATCCTCACTGCTCTCTTTACACACATCCATTTTAATCCGGAAGAGATTATAAAGGAGCTAAGGGTGTGAAAAGGTATGTAATAATCAGTAAATAGAAGATAAATAATAGAACTAGTGGAAGGGGCAGAGGAGAAGGAAAGATTATGGTACAGAAAAATGGGATTTTTCTGAACAATGTAAAATCGGCAGCAAAGTTTTTTTAATCATCTGTGTGCAGCTCATGCTTTCATTGCCCTAGTATGGCTTCACAGAGCCCAGGTTCGGTTTGAGAATAAAAAGAGCCCAACACATGTGTCGTGGACGCCTCCTAAAGAGAATGTCGACAGGAACTGTGCTCTCCATAGGGAACCAAGAGTGGACAGAAAATACAAGCTAAGGAATGCCGTGTGTATATGCTCCTCTGTATAGACACATTTCTGCTGTCAAAATCTCCGTTTCCACTAAATACAATAATGTGAGTATTTTAACAGGTGTGTATTTGTGTGTGTGTGCATGCAAGCAGGCATGCAGGGCTAAAAGAAAACATTTTCACTCTAAATCTTTGCTGTGGGTCCTATAAATGGTAGTGAAGATGTGCAAGCGATGCAGAAGCAACCTAATGGTGGGTGTTGATGGGTATAAGGCTTTCTGTTTCTAAGATTCTGATTCTGCTTTGGAAATACATTTTCCTTTCCTGCTTTCTGTCCACCTGATCAGGCTTCCACTCTAGGCTTTCATGGTTGTGCATGAAGGATGTAGCGTCTCATCTCAATCCCAGTGAACTGTGGAAAGAGCCAGCACTTGGACATGACACTGACCCAGGGTCTAGTTCTGTTTTGGCCCTTTACCAGATGTTGGATGCTGGGCAAGTTTTCTATCTGTCCTGTGAAGTCTCAGATTTCTTAATACTTTAATTCCCTCCTTGAATGTTTTTTTATTTGAATTGTGTGTCACAGTAAACACTGAAGAATATTAGTTTTACTTCCCTTAGGGAGAGGGAAAAATGTGTGGGTTACCCAATCAGACAGTGAACAAAATTTTTCACTCAGTTAAGATAAAGTGAAAAAAAATGATTGTCTATTTTACCTTGACTACTACAGGTATCAGAGGACACTAGTACATAAGGTATGTATTTATTTAGTCTGTCTCCAAGGTGTGGATTTGTGACAGAAATCTATAG
Source organism: Trachops cirrhosus (assembly GCA_028533065.1). NCBI lineage: Eukaryota > Metazoa > Chordata > Mammalia > Chiroptera > Phyllostomidae > Trachops > Trachops cirrhosus. Next base: position 107,361,831 of record CM052541.1, read on the forward strand.
CAGCACATTCAAAATAAGTTCTGCAAATGGATTTGATTTGAGTCACCTTGTCAGTTTAAAAACAATATCATAAATATAAATGACAAAGTCCCAAGGAAAGGCAACAGACATGCCACTTTGCTAGCTTTCAGAGAACTTAATTTCGCATGCAATCTCTAGTGCATTAAAAAAATGAAATGTAATGTCAGTGTTGAAGGGTGTCTCCAGATGGCCTTTTATTAGCTGCTGAGGGTGCTGCTTCTATTCTCCATCAGCCGCACACACTGCAAGGATTTTCACCTTTATATGTGATGGGCAATCGGTGTTGCCTGAGATCCTAGATGGTGCTTGGAGGGCTGTTCCTTGTTATATCTGCTGAAATGCCACGTGTGCAGCATAGTTCATGTGGCTACAAATCTGGGTTTGCTCTATTTGTCTGAAAGCTGGAAAGTGTTGGTTTGAAATCTTGGGAACTTTGCAGGTGAAATCTGGAATTGACCCCTGTACGTGGAGGGCAGGGAGAGATGGAAGAAAGAGGCAGACCAGTTCCGATTGGTAGGTGGCAGTTGTAATAGCAATGGAACTTAACACACTAGGCTTTTCTTGGGTAGCCATAAGACAACTTAGATCTGCAGACCTGCCCACTAGAATCTTAAAAGTTTATATAGAGGCCTTAACTGGGTTCAGGCACATATACCATTCAGTGGTCTCAACAACATCTCACTCTCTGAAGGCTGAGCCTTTGAAACAGCTCCAGCTGGGGGACAGTGGGCAGACAGTACATTCCAAGGACAGTGGGTGGGGTGCCTCTGATTGCCTGAATTGAGTTCTTGGGTCAACTGGTGGTCACATTCTCTTAATAACCTCCTCCAATAGGGGGATAGTCCAGAAGGTACAAGGAACTGACTGAAGCAACAGTGCAGAAGGCCCAGGACACTCTGAGTATCCTTAGAATACAGGAAAATCTAGTTGCTCACTCAGGTTGCTGTGGATGGGGTTACGGCGGCAGATGGAGCCACGGACCTGAAATGGACGGACAAGCACTGCACCCTCATGTTCAACTTTACCAAGGACTGTGACATTTCCCATAGCTGATCCTCTCCACTCTCCTTTTCTAATTGATGCGAAGACTGACACTTAGAAGCAACTTTCTGAAAGTTTCTTAGGCAAGTTGTGGTGAGCATGATTAAGCCCTCAGCTGCCTGTATTGAGCTGACAGTGTAGGACAGAATAAATTGTCGACAGTCTCTGCTCTGCCCTGGGGCCAGAACTCACCCGTGTCTTCTATTTATCCTAGGACATTCTCCATTAGCTGTCTTCCATCTCTCCCTAGAGTTCCCGTTCAGGCTGCCCTACCTGTTTTCAGATAAGTGGCTCCTGGACATGGCCCTGTGGGTCAGTCCTGCCTTGTCACCGCTTACGTACAGACACGAAACCTTTCTCTCAAGTCACACAATAGGGAAATGTTTACCAAAAATGTGAAAAAATCCTTTTTAATCCCAGTCTTCAGCTATATTCACTATTAAACATTGTATGTGAATAATTTAAATATGTTTTTACATAATTGACACAATTCTGTATGTATGGTTCTTTAAATTGCATTTTATAAAAATTTAATATGTGTTGTGTTAGTACAAATAGATCTATCTCATTCTTTTTAATTCTCCATGGCATTCAGAACTGTGGTTATAGAACAACCTTTTTATTGATGAACATTTGGGTTGCTTCACTGCGTGTACCTATCTTCATGTTTAATTCAAATTGACTCCCAGAACCGGGATTGTTGGTTCAATGCTTTTTAGCATTAATACTCATTACTCTATTAAGTAATAGAAGCCTCCTCTCAGTGCTCAAGATTTGAAGGGAATAGCTGTCATAGGATGCCGGCCTGGTCGTTCATCTTGGTCATAAAAGAGTGAGTGAGGTGGCCTTGCTCCAGGTGAGCAGTAACCAGGTAAAGTCCCTGGAGCATTCCCGCAGATGGCTTTATCTGTGTCCACCTCTCCTAAGATAAAGTCTCCGCTGCCCAGAACTGTGAAGTACAAGAGAAACCTCACTTATGGAGGCCCCCCAAAAACAATGCAAGCAAAACATAATTATTCCTTAATGTTACCTTGAATTGGAAACAAAAGAGGGATTGTTTTGGAAACACTCTTTGGTTGGCTATTTGTCTTTTGGAGTTCTGCCACTTTCATTTTCTGCCTTATTGACACAATCAGTAAAGCAGCAAGACTGACAAAAATAAGAGAGTCTAGTGTTCCTGATATTTAGTCAAGAATTTCCCAAAACACCAAGATGATTTACTCATGATATTTGGGGCTTGTTCTGGAGTTTTTATTTCATAGGAGACAGCAGAGCTCTACAATCACAGGCATCTTTCAGAAGGTAAATGCAAGGTGAGAGGCGCGTGGTTTGGGCAGATTGACGGTCCCGTAGCGCAGAGCAGCCTGCAGCCCAGCAGAGTCCGACTCCTTGGGGTCAGCTCTCAGGGCCACAGAGCCAGGTACGTTTAAATGCCCCATTCCTGTTTGGCTGCCTCTTTTGCATGTTTTGTGCCATGCAATTGCTCCCCTTGGCCAAAGGTTTCTTAATTTCAAGAAAATTACTAACTGATGTTTTTGATGACACACACAAGATGCTATTCACCATTCTCTCTCATCCATCAAGTCCTCCCTAGCCAAACATTCTACCTGTTCTGTTAGCGTCCCTGTTTTACTCTTCCTTACACTCCAGTCTCTATTATTATATCTCTGCTAATTTCTTGCCTCCACCTGTAGCACACATTTTTCTTGTTCGCTATCCTCTCTTCAAGGTGAAGGGAAGATGCTACCTCCTCCCTAGAGTCTGTCTATATGCTTGGTCTTTCCCCATGTATTCATGGAATATTGAGCTTTGTATTCTACTAGAGCAGTTACTAATTGGTATTATATGACTCTGCTCTTAGAAGGTAGAGACTAAGTTTGATTCTCATTGATTTTCTCCAAAGTCCAAAGTCTCCAGAGTAAGTAGGTGCCCAATAAATACTGTGGAATTAAAATCCTCAGCTGCTCCTGTCTTAGTATTTACTCATTTATTGACTGCTACGTTATTTTGCCATGTAAAATTTGCACTTTTTTGCTCACATTTTTTAGGGGAAAATAAGGATGCCCACTATACAGGAGTAGTAACAATTCCATATCTATATAATATTTTTAATTCTTTTATTTATGCTTTGCATTAAAAGTGTAACTCTAGAAACCAATAATGATATCTGTATGCAAAATAACATCCTGGAATACAATAATCAGTTTTATTTCTAAATATAAATAAATAAAAATTAAATAAAAAAATTAAAACAAAAGATTTTTTTCCCTGCAAGTTTGGGCCAAAAATGTGGGTGAATACAATACAAGGAGCACATTGTACATGGCAAAATATGGTGATTTTTTTCTTGTTCACTCATTTCCTGTTTCCCTAGACCATGAGTTAGGTTTTGGTAGTGATCTGGCTGTGTAGTGCCTACTTTCCCTGACCCAGCTTCTGGTCTTAAAGTCTCCATTTCAGTTCTACCTGATGTCCACAACTTCTAAGTTTGTATACTACTGGACTTAGGAAGTTGGAGAAAGCTTAGTTTGTACATCATTACTAGTCTTTTTCCATACTGAGATTCACTTTCTTCATTAAAAATATAAAGTGATTTAATCTATTTGCAAGGTAATGTGAAGATTAGTGAAGTAATTCATTAGAAAGTGCTTTGTGAACTTAATTGCCATATGAAGTGATGTTATTCATAGTCAATCGGAAGCTCTTTGTGTGTAAAATGTACCTTATACTGTGAGACAGATTGTGTTGTTTGCTCAAGTACCAGCTCTCTTTACCCTACAAGTTCCTTCATACTTTCTTGACTGAAAATGCCTAATAGGACTGTGGTCAAGATGGAGGCGTAGGTAGATATGCTTTGTCTCCTTGCACAACCAAAAGAAGGACAAAAACAAATTTAAAAACAAATTAACCAGAACTGCCAGAAAATTGAACTGTATGGAAATCTGACAACCAAGGAGTTAATGAAGAAACATTCATCCAGACCAGTAGGAGGGGTAGAGATGGGCAGCTGGGGCAGAGAGTATGCATGCCAAGGCGGCAGCTGGAGGACCAGGTGGTCCCACATTTGTGTGGGAGACAGACTGAGCAACCCACTGTTCCAGCTTGGAAAAAGAAAGCTGCAAAACTTCTGACTATAAAAATCTGTAGGGGTTGTGGCGGCATGAGAAACTCCCAGCTTCATAGGAGAGTTCACTGGAGAGACCCACAGGGTCCTAGAATGCAAACAAACCCACCTGCCTGGGAATCAGCACCAGAAGGGCCCAATTTGCTTGTGAGTAGCAGGAGAAGTGACTGAAAGCCTGCCAAGAGCCGAATAAGTGGCATTGTTCCCTTTCTGACCTCCCCCACATACAGCACCACAACACAGGGACGTTGGTTGCCCCACCCTGGCAAATACCTAAGGCTTCTCCTCTTAAAACGTAACAGGTACACTGAGACAAAGAAATATGGACTAAATGAAAGAACAGCTCAAAACTCCAAAAACAGAACTAAGCAATGAGGAGATAGCCAACCTATCAGCTGCAGAGTTCAAAACACTGGTAATCAGGATGCTTACAGAAAAGAGTATGGTCACAAAATAGAGGAAAAATGAAATAAAAATATACAGGAACCAACAGTGAAGGGAAGGAAATCGGGACTCTAATTAATGATTTGAAGCAGAAGGAAGAAATAAACATTCAACCAGAACAGAATGAAGAAGCAAGAATTCAAAAAAATGAGGAGAGGCTTAGAAACCTTCTGGACAACTTTAAACGTTCAAACATCTGAATCATAGGGGTACCAGAAGGAGAAGAGGAAAAGCAAGAAATTGAAAACTTATTTGAACAAATAATGAAGGAGAACTTCCCCAATCTGGTGAAGGAAATAGACTTCCAGGAAGTTCAGGAAGCTCGGAGAGTCCCAAAGAAGTTGGACCCAAGGAAGCACACACCAAGGCACATCATAATTACATCACCCAAGATTAAAGATAAGGAGAGAGTCCTAAAAGCAGCAAGAGAAAAGGTGACAATTACCTACAAGGATTTCCCATAAGACTATCAGTTGATTTCTCAAAAGAAACCTTCCAGGCAAGAAGGGGCTGGAAAGAACTATTTGAAGTCATGAAAGACAAGGACCTACATCCAAGATTGCTCTATCCAGCAAAGCTTTCATTTAGAATGGAAGGGCAGATCAAGTGCTTCCCAGATAAAGCCAAGTTCAAGGAGTTCATCATCACCAAGCCCTTATTATATGAGATGTTAAAGGGACTTGTCTAAGAAAAAGAAGATGATCAAAACTATGAACAGTAAAATGGCAACAAACTCACAACTATCAACAACTGAAACTAAAAACAAACACAAAAATGAACTAAGCAAAGACCTAGAACAGGAACAGAACCACAGAAGTGGAGATCACATGGATGGTTATCAGCGGGGAAAGGACAGGGGGAGAATGGGGGAAAAGGTACAGGGAATAAGAAGCATAATTGGTAGGCACAAAATAGACGGGGGAAGTTAAGAGTAGTATAGGAAATGGAGAAGGCAAAGAACTTATATGTGTGACCCGTGGACATGAATTAAGGAGGGGAGGAATGCTTGTGGGGAGGGGTGTGGGGTGGAAAGGAATAAAGGAGAGAAAAAAATGGGACAACTGTAATAGCATAACAATAAAATATACTTTAAAAATGCCTAAATACTCATTTGGCCTCATCTCTGGTAGCTAGAACTTGGGCAGTGAGCCCAATTCTAGCCCCCGAGACTTGAATGGAAGCAGATTCTCTGGTTTCTGGGAAATATTTAACTCTCTGATTTAAAAAAATGCATGAAAATAAAATCCCCTGTGTTATACCTTGCTGTGTTTGCTGGGAGCTATGATGGCTGTCTTGCCACCCAAATGAGAAAAGCCAGAAGTGAGAGCTGGGAATCTAACAGTGGCAGAGCGGAAAGCTGTGAGGAACATGGGCTCTGATCCTATTGTTGAGCGACTACGTAGACCCTGGAACGGCCTCGCCTCCAGAACTTTGTTATGGGGGAGAGTAACTGTCTTACCAATTAAACCAGTTTTAGCTGCATATAATATGTTCCTTGCACACAGTGAATTCTAACTAATATAGGGTGGGGCAAAAGTAGGTTTGCAGTTGTGAATACTTGAAACAGAGTTTATTCTTGTGTTATTATTTATTAATTATCGTATTATTTTCCATATGAACAACTGTAAACCTACTTTTGCCCTACACTATACGTAATTCTATTGTATCTTTCACAGTGTCAAGACCAAGTTAGGTTCTTAAATACTTACTGTTTGATTACAATTATATTTATCTTCATCGCATATTTGTGTGAAGTGGGTACTCATGTTCTTAGACTCCTTGCAAAAGCAAAGAAACTGAACCCAGGAAAATAAAGACCGATTGTTCAGATTATATGGCCATGTCATTAGCAGGACTCCACGACCCAAGGCCTAAAATAACTAGACTTAAATCGAAAGCAGACATGCTGTCGACAAGATACAAAGATTCAGTGCAAAGGAAAGCTGATCCAGCATAGTGCTCCCGACTGTGGCTCTGCAGACTGGAAACCTAAGCTTCACAGCTTCTTGCTTGGATGGCCCAGCACTTGCTCTATTGTGGTGACTGCTCAGTTCTTCTCTACTTCTTTCTTCCCTTCTTTCTCATTTCTGTAGTTAGTGCATCAGATTTAGGGCTACACAATAATTTAAATTAGGAAAGACTCACTGCACACGTGTTCAGAAATACTCGGAGTATATGCTTTCTAAGGGAACTGTCCTTAGAAAATCCCAAGGCTATTATTGAAAACCTGTGTCATCTAAAATAACTCATGTAAATTTTTTTTTAATTCAGGCTACAACCATAATATAAATTGCATCAAATACATTTTACCAGTTGAATAGTCTTCATTGTTAAAGTTTTGCTTTCTAATTCTATCCCAGCCAGTGCTCGACTCTCAGCATGAAGAGAAAATATTGCTTCAATGACTGACAAATGCCCTTATCAAGTGATTGTACTGGGTTGGCTGCATTGATGGCAGGGGACCTAGCTGGTCATTAGTGGCTACAACAGCTTTATGGCCCTCGAAATTGCTTCGTAGTGTTGTGATTGTCCACAGGAACTGCCCCAAATGAAGGCTCTGTTTTCAACCGCAGCAGGAACCTCTGGAGCCTCCTTTCAGATATTAGAACGGAGCCTCTAAAACTGAAAGCTCCCCAAAGTGACAGATGGAGCTTCAGATGTCCAAGGGCCCAGCTTCCCCGCTCTCGTAATTAATATTGCTGCCAAATTCAGTAGTTTTATTGTCTAGTGTGGAGACCCATAATTACTAAAGTGAGTCATACTGTTCAGTTAGTCAGAGGGAAGACACAGGCGTGAGTAGCAGGGTGTGGAACCAGGGAACGCAGGTGATAACATACGCATCTGTGATGGAATCCCAGTCTGCCAAAACTGCCTGACTCAGAAACCTGTCCGCAGTTGAGCAATCTCCAGTGCCCTGGGGTTGGGTGGGGAGAGAGCTCTTAAGAATGCCCTCCTATTGTTAACTTGGATTTGGATAATGGCAAGATTGACATCAAGGGGAGAATTTTGGTAGTGGGTCCCAAGCACTGTTAGCCTCTCTGGCACCTCTGTTATTTCAGTTCATCTTGAAACAATGAAAAGCTGCCTCAGTGTTGTGTGCTACAGTTGGAGTAGTTGTAATACCAGAAATGGACAGGAGAGGGCAGCACTGAGGAAGATTTGGCTGTACTACTTGGATATTTGGGAAAGAAAGCCAGAGGAAAAGGGGGGTGGAGGTAGGTGCAGGTGAGCAAAGAGGGAATAAACGGGGATGGAGAAGGACTTTGCTTTGGGCCATGGGTGCACGGTGCAATTTACAGAGGATATTTTGTTGAGTTGTACACTTGAAACCGGCGTGGTTTTGTGAACCACTGTCACCCCAATGAATTCAATTAAAAAGAAGTGATAGGAATCTCTGACACAGAAAGGAAAAATGGTTTTCTCTCAGGCACTTGAGAATGCAATAGGCTTTTGGAGAGTATGTACGGTACGATTTCCATGGGCCCTGTCTTTTCCTTTGTGGCCAGGACGAGAGCTACTTATTTCCTCCATAACTGCCTGTCTCTTAGTACCCCTGTTTCTCCTTGAAATTTATATGATTTTCCCTCCTTATCTTTCTGCTGTTAATGATTAGCAATTTACAGTTTATGTGTATCTGTCTGATACACACACATACAAGACAGATACACACATAACATGATTACATTTGTTTCTGTTTATCCTAAAATTTCCAACTAATATTATACACTTTGTAATTAAATGCTTTTGGGAAATAGAACTGTTAAAGACTGCTTCCTATTCCATTAACTCAGTGTAAGTAATTCAGGAGTAATTGTTGAGCTTTTAATATTGTTTGGAGTGGTATCTACTTGACCTCAAGCCCTTCCTCCCTAGGCAGAGGCAAGCTAACCTGCTTTCTGTGTTTTCAGGACAGAAAATCAAGGAAGGAGCTTAGTGTAGTAGAAACTGCCTAGGATCTGTGCTCAGCTGAGCTGGATTTCCATCAGCAGGCTACCCTGTCCTAGTTTCTCACATATAAAATAAGATTAGTGCTACATTATTAAGTTAGCAGATTACTGAGGAAATAAGTTAAACATTGGGAAAACAATGGGCTTAGAAAGTTCTATGTACTATGAAATGTACTATCAGAGTTAAAGAAATTTTCCTTTTTAAACCAAAATCATTATAATGGGAGGGAAACTAAGCAGTAATATCTGCCCCAGGTAGGGTTCTTGCTTACAAAAAAATAGAAACCAGTTCTGACTAAATGGAATTTACTGAGAGGACACTACATAGATCTCTGAGTTTAAGGGAGGGCTGAGGAAACAGACTTAGTGAGTAGACCAAAATCGGGAGCTATGACATGGCCAGAATTCTATCCTACACAGAGTTTGCTGGTGATGTCTCTTGCTCCATTATTATTGGAAGCCAGGCTCCAGGACATTGGTCCTTATTGCCACCAGCATTTTCATCCTCAGACACTCTGCTATGGCTTAGCGCGACTTCACTACAGCTGCTCTGAGCAAACACTAATTCTCTGATTCCTTTCAATGGTGTTTTACAGCTTTTAGAGGCTACATTTTACACTCACATTAAATTTATTCTTAAATATTTTATTTTTATGGTGCTATTATCAATGTTTTGTTTTCTTAATGTCACTGTTCATTGCTAGAAATACAGTTGGTTTTTGTATATTAATATTGTACCTTGCAAATCTGATGAATGCATTTATTAGATTTTAGTGGATTCCTTAGGCTTTCCTATTTGTAAGCTCATGTTACCTGAAAATGGAGAAAGTTGTACTTATTCTTTTACAATCTGGTTTATTTGTATTCCATTTGCTTGCCTAATTGCCCTGACTGGAACCTCCAATACATTGTTGAAAAAAAGTGGCAAGAGTGGACATATTCATCTTTTTCCCACTCTTAGGGCAAAAGCATTAAGTCTTTCACCATGAATACGATATTAGTTTAGTTTTTCCATTGGTGCTATTTCTTTTAGGCTTGAGAAAGTTTCTTTTCATTCTAGTGTGTCAAGTGTTTTTATCATGAAGGGGTATTGAGTTTCGTGAATGTCTTCTACATCTATTGGGATGATCACATGGTTTGGGGCCTTTATTCTACTGATATGGTGTATCACATTGATTTTCAGACGCTAACATACTTGGTTTATAATTTTTATTTTTTTGTGGATTCTGTTTGCTAGTATTTTACTGAGGTCTTAATTTTCTCTTTAATATTTTTTGCATTAGTCTCTCAAGTTTCAAAGACTCAAATTCTCAATCAAGATATCTGTTGGCTGATACTACATTTGACAGACATGCCGAGCTGCCAAAAAGCTTGGAAAGATGATCTCTCTCTCTTTTTTAGGTTGTAAGAGATGGAACCCGTGTCTATTTTGAGAGAGCCCTCAAATAGAACATGTTTGCACACTAGATATTCGAAAGTCGACAACATTCATTATGACACTCCATACAAACATGCGCATTTTGGAAGTCATTGTTTTGTGTTATGTATGTGTGTTCATATTTATAAGCACACGTGAAAGGGCAGGTCTATCTCATTTCATGAGGTAGATGAATCATGCCCTGTTTTACATTTTCACTCTGACCTGTAGCCTCTTCAGTGCCGCTGGGCTGACAGTGCAGGTGTGGGAGAGGCATCGTATCTAAAGTGCAGACGCCATACGCTCTCACTCACATGTGGAATCTAACGAACAAACCGAACTGACAGGCAAAACAGAGACAGACTCGGAAATAGAAAGCAGGCTGACAGCTCTGGGGGCGGGGTTAAGGGGTGGTGAGGTGGAGCAAAAAGGAAAGAGGACTCATGGACATGGACGACAGTGCGGTGATTGCTGGGGGGGCAGTATAAGGGGGATAAATGGTAATGGAAAAATACAATGAAAAAAAGAAAAATAATAAACTGCAGATGCCAGCCGTAGAATGTAAGGTGATTTTTGATAAAATGAATATATTTCAAGTACTAAAGAGTCTTTCTCTCTGCTTTAATTCTCAAAGCCATTGCCAGCTTCTGGGTGAACAGATTAACACCCCATCTCAGGAATGTCACTGGTCCTCTTTTATTCCCACTCAGTTTGCACGCTTCCGTATTAATTCTTCCCCTTCACAGCATCCTTCCCCTCTCAACACACAGACCCCAGGGTACTGGCAAAGCAAGTGTGGAGACCCAGCAACCCTGGCATGGGCCTGGGAGATGAGTCAGAGAGGGAAGCACCAGGCCCAAGCTCTTCCTACACAGTGAGAAATCACCCATCCAGCTGCCTAAGGAATGCTTGTGAATTGACTATCTTAAGCCCTGTGCTTATCTTCAGCTCCACGATCCCCAGCGCACTAGGGAAAAAGCAGGACATTCATACTGTGCTGAGCAGAATTCACTTTGGAGTTGAGGTTACAAAACCGCCAGCCCTGGCACTGTCCCTTCAGTTTAACTCTACTGAGGGCAAGACATCGCTGATAATTGGACACATTAATCCTTTGGTGACAGCATGATGTTACTTAACATCCAGCCCGGCTCCCAGGGTGCTATTCAGGGGGAGTGAGCTCATTCTCTGATTACAGAGGAATGCGAGATGAACATGCTCTTACATTTTAAATTAAATCCTGCTGTTTTTTTTCCCTTGGAAATTAGCTTAAAACGATAGGATAATTGTTTATTTGACAGAGGAAATGCTTCTGAATCTTGCTGGAGGGACATCAGACAAGGATTTCATCATCAAGATGAAACAGGGAAAGGGGCTGTGACTGAGCAAGACGCTGCTTTTGGCAGCTGGGAGATGTTGATCAAGACACATCCCTCTGGGGACAAGTGGAGGGATCTGTGGGTGTCATCTCATTCTGTGGTGAAGAGTAGGGAGGTAGGAGACTGTGAAAACGTTTTGGAGGTCATTTACAGGTTCTTTTTACTTTATTTTTGTTGACACTACTACACTTGTCCCCATTTCCCCCACCCCCTTTGCCCACCCCCACGCAGCCCCCACCCCCACAGTTGTCTGTGTCCATGGGTCATGCAGGTATGTTCTTTTGCTGATACCTTCCCCATCTTTCATCCAGCACCCCCTCCCTCCCTTTTGCAAACAGAACCACGTTCGCTTTTAGGCCAATAGAAATCTATTTATGGAATGGGATTTGAAAAAAGTGAAAGATGATTTCTGAACTCTGTGAAACCCTATTAGTTTATCATCAGTGATTCTAATACACCATTTGGAGCCATTTGTGGGTTTCAGGCATAACTCTTCAGTAATGCTCTTTCACAGTTCAAATAGTGCTGGAGAAGAGGGCATGAGAAACCGCAGTCAGCTTTTCTCCACTTAACTTAAAAAGCTTACTTTTCCTCACTTATCATCTGCATTTGGCATCCACCACATAGGGTTTTCTTTGGGTGTGTGTATATGTGTGTGTGAAATAGAGGTTACATAGGAAAATCACAGAACTCTTCCACTTTACAGCAAATCTAGTTAAGAAAATAATGCATGTGCATAAATAACTTTCATATAAGGCACCTACATAATAACCTATTCCTTGAAAAAAGTAAAGTAATATTTCAGGAAGGAAAAACTTTTCTTTATTATTATACCTATTTATTAACTTAAGAACTATATTGAATAAATATTTGTTGAGCCATATGTGCCAGGCACTGTGCTATGCACATGTGAAAAAAATGATCATAGTCTATTTCTTCATGGCACTTGCAGTCCAGATCAGGGACAGAAATGAAGTGAATAAGACCACCGCTGCATGCATAGTTACAATGCATATGTCTACCCCAGCTAAAGAAAACAGGCTGCTTTAAATAGGGTGATGAGGTGGCCCTATCTAGTCTGGGCTGTTGGGAAAGGCCTGTCCTTCAAATGGACCAGTAAGCAAAACTCCGACAGAGAGGAGGAGTCAGTTGAACAAAGTCAGGAAGGGCGGAGCGAGCAGTACTTGCTAAAGCTTGGAGGAGAGGAGAACACAGAGAGAGGCAAATAAAAACCCCTTGGCACATGGACACTGGAACTTGGGCCAGTGGGATATAAAAACCAGGGAGATTAGAACAAGATGAAGCAGGGAGCTAGTGAGTATGGGGAGGATACAGGGGAGGCAAGCACAGATGGGGTGAGGGGTGAGCCATGAGTAATGGAATATGGTGGAGAGTGATAAAAAGGAAGAACTCTCCCCTTTATGACAGCTGAGGTGAGAGCACTGAGTAACCATGAGCCTAAAAATCGAAATTACGTTCTTATGAAGATACTGTGAGGGGTTAAGTATGTAAAGTGAGTAAAGTACCTACTAAGTGTCTTGGTGTATAGCAGCTGCTCAACAAATCTTAGCTCTCTTTCTCCCTTCTCATTTCCCTCACACTCTTTCACACTCTCTTGCTATCATTTTTCTTTCTGGAGAAAGGAAGAGGCATAGCTGGATGGTTTAGTGGGCAAGAGAGATTACTGGACACCTGAAGAGAAGGACGTATACAAAATGGGAGAGGGAGGTCCCCAAAGGCAAGTTGATCATATTACTGTGGCCTTGGGAGCAGTATGTGCAGCGGTTAAGCCCAGGGGATTTGGAGTATGGAACCGAACTCTGGTTCCTGTGAGCTGTGGGATCACGCATGATCAACCAAGCCTCCTCTGCAAAGTGATATGTGTATCTATGTCAATACTGTTACTGTGAGAACAAATATACAAAGATAATGTATGTGGTACCTAGCACAGTACCCAGCACATGGTATGGTAGTTATTTACAGCTTTGCTGGGAATTGCTTCTCCCTAATGGATACCATGTCTCTTCTTGTGCATGAACTTGGCATGCTCTTCCTTTGTGGATCCTTCTCAATGGACCCAGGAAACTCTCGTCCTAGCCTTCTAAGGGGCAATAGTCTCAGCAATTAAATCTGGAGGAGGAGAGAGAAAGGAAGAAGGAAGAAAGAAAGAGCTTACTTCAGAGAAATTGTTTAACATCCCTGTTTCAAAATTACTGGTGTTTTCTTTAAATGTACCTTTTAAATAATTTTTTTAACTTTATGAGTTTTGCATGACCTACTATGCTGATGAGTCACCTAACTTTTTTTTTTTTAGTTTTAGAGTAGTTTTAGATTTATAGAAGAATTTGAAAGAATAAAACAAAGCTTTCCCATAGTTTCTCTATTATTAATCACCTTCTAAGGTACATTTGTTACTCCTCATGAACCCATATGGATACAGAATTATTAACTAAAATCTATATTTGTTCATATTTCATTAGTTTTTACTGAATACCCTTTTTTTTTCTGGGGTCCACCGGGATAGCACACCGCATTCATTTTCAGGTCTCCTTTGGCTTCTCGGGGACGGTGACAGTTTCTCACTGTCCCTCTTTTTATATGCTTGCCACTTTTGAGGACTACAGAAGAATGTCCCTCAACTGGGACTTGCCTGATATTTTTCTCATCATGGCCCTGGGGTTATGTTTTTTGGGAGGAACACTAAAGAAGTAAAGTGTCGTTTTCATCATATCAGATGAAGAGTACAGCATGATGTCACTGTTGATGTTGAGGACAGCAAGTACCCAAATGAGGGGACTGTAAGGGAATCAGCATTCAGTCAGTGTCTAGCCAATCCATTTTACTTTTTACCTTATTTAATGCTGACAGGCACTGTAAGAGGTGTGTTTTAATCATCGCCTTTCTATAGGCGATGACATTGATACTGAGAGAAGTTGAAAACTTTCCCAGCCCAGCATGCAAAAGGCAGATGTAGTATTGAGAAGACTCAGGTTTGTCTGATGTGGAAACATCCCTTCTACCACACCATTTTGTCTCCCTTGTAATTGGGCAGGGTCTGCAATGCCGCTTGGACTTGAGATTTACCTGCGTAGAATTACAGGTGTTGTGTGATATGCCCTTTGATACGTTGAGCAGGAAATATGTGCTTCTTCAATACTGGATTGAGGTGCATGTGTTATCCGGGGACACTTGGGGTGATAAGGGTTCATGCACCTCACACTAATTTAGTCTCAGGGAGAGCTCCTTTCTGAACTGAAGCTGGTGAGCTCAGACGAGATGTGAACAGGCTGAGATGAGCAAATAGCATGCTTCAATTCTGATAAGCAATTGAAATATTTGGAGGAAAATCACCTTATGATTTGCCCATTCCTTTGGGTGAGGGGTTTTACGGTCCAGGAGTGAGAGTGGGAAGACTGACCATGAGCCAACATTTAAGTGCTCTGGACACAATGTCCTGTCTCCCTGGAAGTGTCAGTTGGACCAATGAGGCAGTGCTATCTGGGAAAACATGCACAAAAGGGTTGCTGAATCTCATGTCTTTCTAGGCCAGATACACCTGCCTTTCACAAATTTTAAAGTATTGGCTACAAGATGGAAAGATGTCTCATCACTACTAGATACAAACTTTACATAAGAATTTAACAATAGTCTAGAGTAGTGACGATATTAGGGATCTAGGAATTTAACTGACCTCAGACTGAATTATATATTCAGCTGTATACATTTATTTATTTGTTTGCACCTGAAAAACTCCTAAATGTTATAGACTCCAAATTCAGACATAGCAGAAAGATGAATTATGGGGAAAATGAGGAAAAAAGTCACTATAGAAGTTACTATAAGTGCCCTGGCTGTGTGGCTTAGTTGGTTGGAGTGCACCAACCAATTGAGCCAGTATGCCAAGAGGCTGTGGGTTCGATTCCTGGTCAGGGCACATATCTAAGTTGCGAGTTCGATCCCTGGTTGTGGCATTTACTGAAGGCAACTAACTGATCCATGTTCCTCTCTCACATCGATATTTCTCTCCCCTCTCTCTCTCTCTGAAATCAATAAACCTCACTGGACAGGATTTAAAGAAGTCACTATAAGTGAAAAGAAAGCCTGGCGTGTGCGGCACACACTGCTGTGGAGACAGGTTGAGCGTATTCGAAACTCTGACACTTAATGTGCTTCGTGCATCATCTCCCCTTGCCCATGGGAGGAGGAAGGAAGAGACCAATTCGGTTCCTATGCCCTAAGATAGAGATAGAGATAGAGAGAGAGAGAGAGAGAGAGAGATGAAATCAGAGAACTGGACTCAGGACAAGGGTCAATAGCCAAAGACTGTTGCTGTGGAGACAGCCAGGTCTTGAGAAGACAGCAGAGCAACAGCTAATACTGGTGCAGCGGGGTTCCTATGAGAAAACACACACCGTGGAGTCTGGGAAGGAAGTCACCATAAGAAACAGTCAAAGATGCCGAGGCATTTGTATTCTCCAGGTTAGATGTGTCAGCATTCCTGAGGTGACTGAAAATATTTTGAAGTGAAACCCGAACAAGGGAAAGGATATGTATTTTCAGCAGGGTAGGCATGGTGTTTATTTATCAGCAAGAGAGTGGGTGGGGGGAGCGCAGTGTTGGGTGCAATTGTTCAGGTCCATCAGACACCCTCAGTGTTCAATCGTTTTCACACTGGAGCTCGTTCAGTCTCCAGAGAAGAAAGAAAGCTCGTTGTCAGTACTGAAAACACTGGTTTTAATCAATGCCAAGAATGCTCTTTGGAGACTTTACATTTGTAAGTCTGTCAAGGGACTGGATACTTGAGTCCATTGTTGCTGATGGTAGCGGCACTCTTCTGCGAGCCAGGAGCTCCGGTTTTATGTTTGGCTGTGCCTTTAACTAGCTGGTCATTTGGACGCCTTGGATCTCCATTGCCTCTAACTAGTTACAGATGCTTGGGTAAAAATTTAAACCTTCTTGTTTTATTTCTCTGCAGAATGTGACTAGTGACAAATACATCATAGTTCTGTTCTGAGAATTGAATGTAAATCCTTTAGGATAGTGCTTGTAACCCAGAAAAAAAAAGACCTCAAATGAGTCTACAGATCTTCCCAAAGCTGTGGTATTGGGACAGGAAAAGGTTATGTGAACATTGCTTATTACTAGACTTCTTAGGAGGGAAAAATCCAAAATCCAATGATCTTGAGCCTCCCCAGTGTCTTCCTGAAGATGACCCTGGGCCTCGGCAGAGTTGGGTGGTGTCAGATTGTCTTCCCGAGGAGGATCAGCAGTCAGAGTCCACAGCGCTGCTCCAGGCAGAGTGGTGGGAGGTTGGGACGTCTGTGAGAGAATGTTTAAATATAGAAACGGCCCATTTCATCATATGTAATTTAGAGCCGTTTGTGTTCTGTGTATCCACGGTGTGTGTTTGTGGCTAGCCTTATCCTGGAACTGAGCGAAGGTGTGAGGTGTCTGGTGGAAATGCAGAGAGCTAAGGATGCAGTCATTTTTCCTAAATGCTGAGGGATGAGTGTGACATGCTTTATGGATCTACCAGTTGGAGAGACTCGGTTTTAATAATGACACCACCCTTTCACCCTTATGATCGATTGGATATTACTCATCAGTGTTTTCTGTTAATGAAGAAAATATTCATATCTAAACACAAAATGAATAAGATATATACAAGGAGCAAAATCTTCAATTAACAGAAGGTATTAGAAAGAGTGGTCCTTTTACAAAACTCACCAAATGAAGTGTTTTTTCATCTCAAGCAATTAAAAAATATCATGACTTGAGAGTAACAGTTTTGAGAAAATGAATGCTAATTCAACAAGAACAGACTGTTCTTTCTAACAGCGCCCTTGAGGAGGGAGCACCCGACAAGCCCTTTGTCACAGCATTGCTGACAGTGTCGAGCCTTCACGCAGGAGATGCCGGCACAGGGGTTCAAGCGTTCACAAAGGTCCGGTGGCCAAGGGCGTGTGTTTGTACTGAACTCGGCGAGTACGTTTCCCTAGAGAAGGTGCATATTCAGACTTTTCAGATAAAAGTATGCTACGTCAGCGGTAAGAGGCTGATGCTCTTTGAAACTGTGTAACTGTTTTCTTGTGCCAGCCTCTATTTTGTTTTATAAAGATAAACAACAAACTAAGGTGAGCTTTGACATCAGGTCAATCCTTTTATTTGTGTCACCTCTTCTGTCTTTTAAGATCTCATCTTCTCATACCTCCCTCTGGGGCATGACCTTTTCTGTCATCTCTTCTCTTTTCTGCACCTTCAACTTTTCCCTCTCTTCTGGCTTGCTTCACTTGGCCTGTACTCCCACTTTTGCTGACAGACCCACTCTCTGTCCTCCCATAGTTCTTCCCTTCTGACACAGACTTCCCCAAATCTTATTCACCCTCTGTCACCAGTTCTTCCTCTCCTTTCATTTGTACCCTAACCCATGACACTCTGCTGCTGCCCTTCCTGCTCAGGTGAACTGCTCTTATTGAAGGTGTTACTGGTTTCCTGATTAGAGTTCCACTGGACATTTTTCAGTAATTGCCTTCTGGGGTTGCTGTGTTTCCTTTGCTACTATTGATCTTCTTGACTTTTCAAAACAACATTCTACTTCTTTGATGGTCGTAACAACTGTCAGCAGTTTTTCTTGCTACTTCTCTGCCTATTCCCCTTGCCTTCCTTGGGTTCTCCCAAGGAAGCGTTCTCCTTTTTGCATTTCTTTAAACAAATTCCCCCTTCCCAAAGTTTCCCACTCAACCTGCAACTCTTAGCTTGTACATACATTCTCCACGTGACTACCAATGGGATCCATCTGAAATTCGTTTGAAAATACCTCTTGATTGGTTTAAATCTTTTGGTAACTCTCCAAGGAAAAACTCCTCTATGTGCAAATATTCTCATGTATGATCTGTTCCTTGACTAACTCTATAGCTCTGTATCACTTCAATCTCTGCATTATAATTTACAGTCTGGTAACTTAGAGCTATTCATAGTTTCCCACCGTACTTTCTCTCCGTTTTGCTCCTCTCCGTGTTACCACTTCTGCCTGGCACGTCCTTCCCTACTCCACTTCACTCGGCCCCTGCCCTTCTGCCTGGGTAACACCTACTCATCTTGCTCTCAGCACAAGTCGGTATTTGGGAAGCCCTTCCGCATCCCCAGTGGCCTGAGTTAGGGGTGAGTTCCCAGTGCGCCTATAACACCCTGTGTGTTTTCCTCAGCATACCCATGTCAAAGTTCTATTTATGGGTATAAAACTTAGCTATTTATGGGTCTTCACTCTCCATCAATGATAAGTTCCTTGTGATCAGAGCTATTTATTCATCTTTGTGTACAGAGTGTCTGGAATACAGTTTAATCAATCCTTTTTACTGTTTCCCAAAAGGCTGCTCAGGAGAAAAGCTCCTCTCTGCCTCATTTTGGCAGAACTTTTTGAACCTGGTAACTGTTAAATTCTGTCAGACATATTTGTTTTGTGCTACTTGTAGGATTAAAGGCTTTAAGAATCTAGGTAAGAAATGAGAGAATAGGTAAAAAATAAAACTGGTGAAAAGAAATGCTAGTTTTTATAGATTTATGTTATGAGAATCTAAGATCTTTGTTTTACTC
Organism: Trachops cirrhosus; assembly: GCA_028533065.1. Taxonomy (NCBI): domain Eukaryota; kingdom Metazoa; phylum Chordata; class Mammalia; order Chiroptera; family Phyllostomidae; genus Trachops; species Trachops cirrhosus. The sequence continues at coordinate 107,380,794 of CM052541.1, forward strand.
TGGAATGCCAAAACCTACTGTCATCACATAATGGTTTATCTCCTTGTTAAATACCATAAGTAGTATTTCTGTTTTTTTTTAAGATTTTATTTATTTATTTTTAGAGAGAGGGGAAGGGAAGGAGAAAGAGAGGGAGAGAAACATTAATGTGTGGTTGTCTCTCACATGCCCTCTACCGGGGACCTGGCCTGGAACTCAGGCATGTGCTCTGACTGGGAATTGAACGGGCGACCCTTTCCTTTGCAGGCCCTCAATCCACTGAGCCACACCAGCCAGGTATAAGTAGCATTTCTAATATTATTGCCCATGTGACTCCAGGGTTGGAAAAAAGAACAAGTTTCATTCTTTGAATGGAACAGTTTTCTTTAGCCATATGCCTGAAAAATATTCAAAGAAGGAACAATTGGAGTCTCTCACTTTTTATTCCAACCTTCATATCATAGGACTTAACTCAAAGTCAGGGCAAAGACGACTGTGTACTTAGACAATCAGTAGCTCTAAATTGCAATATTTGTTAGATCTCTCTAATTCATACCCACGTTCTTGAGGTACTTGGTAACTGGTGTTATCCAACTTATTCTAAATATAAGTCCCAGAGAATAAATCAACTACTTCATCCACATTTTAGATAAACTGAGCCTGTTCTACTTTCTTAGTATGCCCCAGTGTTTACCTATGGGTATATCTTCTTTAATTAAAGATATCATAAATGTCACGCGTAATGCCCACAGCTATTACTAATGGCATGACTTTTAATTATTAAAAAATTCCACAAAGCCTGTGTGACTGCATTGTTTTCCATGGTTTTTGTTGATGCTCTGCAACAGAGGGCCTCTCCAGTGACTCGTCAGTTCTTTCACTGCTGCCGAGTCTCCTCTGACTGCTGTTTTATTCATGCACCACTGTGATGCGTTGCTGCCGGAAGAGGGTGTCAAAGGGAAGAAATGAGGCTCTGTCCCTAAAAATTACATGGCCTTTATGAGAAAATCTGGAGACGGGCCCTGATAAAACGGGATAGGAAGCAAAGTTAGACAGGCCCTGCTGTCACCTAAGAACATTTTCCCCAGGACAGAAGTCTCTTCTGCAACTTTCTCAAGAGCTAGTTACTCAGTTCTCACCAGCGTGTATCGGCAAGGGGGAACACGCTTGCTTGTGGCAGGCATATTTTCTGTCCATATTAAAAATAATTGCTTGTTATATATTTTATTCTGCATTCTGTTTATTTGATGTACATTATAGCTTTAAACTTTTCTCAAGTCTACCCGACTTGTCCCTCTTCCTTCTTCTCTTCCATTTGACATCAAATTTTTGACACCAACATTAGTGCAGTGTGACACAGATATGCCCCTGAATCTTAGCACTAGCCCTTCTTAACCGATGAAGGTCATTAGCTGTGTTAATATCTCTAAGCTTCAGTTTCTCATCTGTAAAACTGGGGATGATAAAGATCACAGAGTTGTTATAATAATTAAGTTTGGTAAGTACACACACATTGATTGTAACTCTTTTCTTTTTTTTTGGACTTGAGTATCCAGAAACACAAGATCCTGTTCCTGACTGCAGGTTGCTCCGTTTCCTGAAGAAAAGAGATGACCAGCCCTGACTAGTATGATGCTGAGTGTGTTAGGGAGCTGTACACACAGCGCAAGGCTTTATGTACACGGAAGTTTCGGCAGGCTAGCCTTAATTATCAGGCAGAGGCAAAAGAAAATCATACTACACTCTAAGCTCCGTTGACATCTTATGGTATTTATTTTCAGCTATATTTCTTCTGTGTGCTATATTTATATATTATGTCCATATCTATATATCATATATTTATAAATAAAAAGGCTCACATTAAATACTGCATTTTGTAACCTTACTCTTTCCTTCAACAATGGACCATGACTTGCTTTCCAGAGCCACAGTTTTGTTTTGTTTTTTAAAGATTTTTATTTATGTATTTTCAGAGAGAGGGGAAAGGAGGGAGAGAAACATCGATGTGCAATTGGTTGCCTCTTGCACGCCCCCAGCCAAGGACCTGGCCAACAACCTGGGCATGTGCCTTTACCTGGACTTGAGCCGGCGACCTTTCGGTCTCCCGGTCCGCACTTGGTCCACTGAGCCACACCAGCCAGGGCCAGAGCCACAGTTTTTAAGCACCTCTGTGTGGGGTATTTAACACCCTGAATTTTAGATGTTCTCATCCTCAACTTTAGTGCTTTTGTTTCTCTTTTTGAGACACCCCAGGGGGAAGTCACTATTCTCTCTACAGAGGTAATTCTCTCCAGTGTTTGGCTATGGAGCATTACGGCACCATCGTACCATCCAGTTTGGTTTCCAGAATTCTAAACGTTACTTTTAACTTTTGCTGTGTTGTTAGACCTTTGCCATAAAAAACCTAAATATTGGACAAGATTATTCTCTATTCCACCACTTCCCCACTCTCCTTTGTAGTAAAGCACTTAAGACAGAACGAAGTGAAAAGAACACGTGATCTCTTTAAGCTACCACTTAAAAAATGCTCTTGAACTGACTCCACTGGCTTATATCCTAAACTAATTCAGACAGAAACAGGCCTGGAGTTCTCTTTTTCATAGTCTGTGCAAAATGTTTTCTTACAGAGAAAATTAATAATGTAAACATGCCCCGTGAGAGAAAGTTTAGATTCTTGTAAAGAAAATTATTTTCCTACCTTTTGGGTACATTATGTACCCAAACATCATTTATACACATATATTTTGGACACCCCAGTTTCCCACCTCATGTGTCTACTTTCAATAAAGTCACTTTGATTCCCACGCAGAGTGAGCTGGAGAGACAGTGTGAAGTGCAAAGGTCATTGGTGGAGCTGCGTGTCCCCGATGCTGCTTTTCTAGATGCTTCAGGGATTGCTTCTCTTTCAAAGTTGGAGCAGATGGAGTCAGTGGAGACAAAAGATTAGGGCTGTCCTTCTCATTAGGGCTCTTCTCTCCTTGCTGGTGAGCTTAAGGTCTGCTAGATGTAATAGACAGGAAACATGCTAGCAAGATCTGAGGTGCTAAGTTTATTCATAAGACCCAGAATGTTGTTCAATGGATATAAAGTTTCAGTTGTGCAAAATGAATAAATTCTAAAGATCTGCTGTATAACATAGAGCCTATAGTTAGCAATAAAGACTGTGTTTAAGTGGGTGGGTCTTCTACCAAGGGTTCTTATCACAAGAAAGGAAGGAAGGAAGGAAGGAAAAAAGAAAGAAGGAAGGAAGGAAGGGAGGAAGGAAGGAAGGAAGGGAGAAAAGAAGGAGCTTGGGGAAAGGGGGATTTAGGGATAAACTAGATAATTCCCTTTCCTGACTTTGATTAACATGGATATTTCAGACACTGAATTTGAATAGCTTATTTTCTAATATTTTTTTCCAGTTATTTTATAGAGCTCTTCAAGTAATCAATAAACTTGCTTCAAATTGTCCCTTTTCCCTTAAGTAACCTTATTGTCACATCACTTTTATTTTTGTTGGCAAATCCAACCATTCTTTCTGTCTCCCTAGTAGTGGGAGATGGAAGAGGGTCTTTCCTCGCCTGTCTCTGTCTCCTCTCCAGGGATTCTCTTTGCCCTTATCTTGTTAATGCCATTATCTCATTCCAGGCCTGTCCGGTGCTTGGAATAGGAGATTCTTTGAAAGCCAGAATCTAATCCTTTGATCTTTTTTTCTTCTGTTTCTCTTGACTATGCCTTTTACTCAGGGGAGTTCAATATATTTTGATTGAAAGTGTTGATTGACAACCCAAAGTTTTCAATGTCAAAGAGAATATTCTATTGTATAGTACATAACTCTAAAGGCCACTGAACACCAGATAGCAAACAAGGAAAATCACTGAAGTCTCTTTGATTCCCACACAGGTAAAACAAATGAATAAAATATACAATAAGCAATTATTTAAAATATACGGAGAGAATAATGCGTATCATTAGCAAGTATGTTCTCCCTCACTGATATATGCAGGTGAGAACTGAATAACTAGCTGTTAAATAAGTTGTAGAAGAGATTTCTGTTATGGGTAGGTGCTCTAGGTGATATAGAGGCTGTCAAATTTGGATCTTCTATAATATTTTATTAGGGCCAGTTTCCTGATTTTTTAAATGAAGGTCCAGGCAATATTTAGAGACAGAGCCTTGTTTCTTCCCTATGACACCCTCTTTCATCTGGCAGCAATGCCTCGCAGTGGTGCATGAATAAAGCAGCAGTCAAATGAGACTCAGCAGCAGTGAAAGAACTGATGAATCACTGGAGAGGCCCTCTGTTGCAGTGCATCAACAAAAACCATGGAAAACAATGCAGTCCCACAGGCTTTGTGGAATAATTAAAATTATGCCATTAGTATTATCTGTAAAATTGTGCCATTAGTATTATCTTTAAGCATAAAGTCAAGCCTTGTGCTTGAATTTAATGATACCTTAACTAAAGAAGGAGATTACTCAATCTGATAAAAGAAGTCTATAAAAAACCTACAGCTAATGTTGTATTCTATATAAAAATATTGAAATAATTTTCCTTAGGATCGGGAACAAGACAAGGCTATCTACTTTTACCACTTTTATTCAATACTGTGTTGGAGGTCTTGGTCAATTCAATAAGAAAAAAAAAGAAGGAAAAAGAAAAAAGAAATAGACTTCCGGCCAAGATGGAGGCATAGGTAGACGCACTGTGCCTCCTCGCACAACCAAGATAGGGACAACAACGATATAGAAACAAAATAACAACCAGAACTGACAGAAAATTGAAGTGTATGGAAGTCAGACACCCAAGGATTTAAAAATAGACACTTTCATCCAGACCGGTAGGAGGGGCGGAGCCTGGCCGGGTGAGGGACGCGGAGCAGAGAGCTGAGCACCTGGGGCAGCGCGCAGGTCCGCAGCAGGCAGACCCTGGGCGCACAGGCAGCAGTGGCTGGTGGGCCCCAGCCAGGGGGTGGCGACCGGCAGACCTAGCAGACCCTGGGCGCACAAGCAGCGGTGGCTGGTGGGCCCCGGCTAGGGGGTGGCGACCCGCAGACCCAGTGAGGTGGCCATTGTGAAGCAAGGCACTGTGCTCAACTCAGGGTCCCAGCACCGGGAAATAGAGCTTTCGGTCACTGACTGAAAAGGAAGGCCCCGCGGGGTGCACAGGCCCACCCACACCGGAATTGGTGCCAGAGGGGCCCGGTTGGCTTGAGGAAAGTGGCAGAAGGGTCTGGGGTCCTACAGAGAGCAGAGCAAGCGCCATTGTTCCTTCTCGGACCCTGCCCCCACATACAGCGTCACAACCCAGACACTGGGGTGCCCAGCCCTGGTGAACTCCTAAGGCCCCGCCCCTCACTACA
>CM052541.1:107386617-107406836 GCA_028533065.1 Trachops cirrhosus
CCCTTCTTGCCTGTAAGGTTTCTTTTGAGAAATCAGCTGACAGTCTGATGGGAACTCCTTTGTAGGTTACTGTCCCCTTATCTCTTGCTGCTTCTAGGATTCTCTCCTTCATTTTTACCTTGGCTAATGTAATTCTGATGTGCCTTGCTGTGTTCCTCCTTGGGTCCAACTTCTTTGGGACTCTCTGAGGTACCTGGACTTCCTGAAATTCTATTTCCTTTGCCAGATTGGGGAAGTTCTCCTTTATTATTTGTTCAAAATCTTTTCCACTTGTTGTTTTTCCTCTTCTCCTTCTTGTACCCTTATAATTCAGATGTTGGAACATTTAAAAATGTCCTGGAGGTTCCTAAGCCTCTCCTCATTGTTTTGAATTCTTATTTCTTCATTCTTTTCTGGTTGTATATTTTTTCCTTCCTTCTGGTCCACTCCAGTGATGTTAGATCCATTTTTCATTCCATCACTATGGGTTCCCTGTGCATTTTTCTTCATTTCACTTATCATAGCCTTCATTTTTTCATCTAGTTTGTAACCAGAATCAACCAATTCTGTGAGCATCTTGATCACCAGTGCTTTGAACTTTGCATCTGATAGGTTGGCTATCTCTTGGTCGCTTAAAAGGATGGGTTCTGAGGCTTTCAATTCTTGTCCTGTTTGAGCCATTGCTTTGCTGTTTTTTTTTTTTGGTCTTGTTGAGCACCTGTAGTGAGGGGCGGGGCCTTAGGTGTTCACCAGGGCGGGACACCCCAGTGTCTGGGTTGTGACGCTGTATGTGGGGGCAGGGTCTGAGAAGGGACAATGACGCTTGCTCTGCTCTCCATAGCACCCCAGACCCCTCCACCACTTTCTGCAAGCCAACTGGGCCCCTCTGGCATCAATTCCTGTGTGGGTGGGCCTGTCCACGGGACCCTCCTTTTCAGTCAGTGACCCAAAGCTCTATTTCCCGGTGCTGAGACCCTGAGTTGGGTGCAGTGCCTTGCTTCACAATGGCCACCTCGCTGAGTCTGCCAGTTGCCAACCCCTGGCTGGGCCCTGCCAGCCAGCTCTGCTGGTGCTCCCAGGGTCTGCCCCCTGCAGTCCTGCACGCCGCCCCCTGTTGCTCAGGTCTCTGCTCCACATCCCTTGCCCGGCCCGACTCAACTCCTCCTACCGGTCTGGATGAACGTGTCTATTTTTAAATCCTTGGGTGTCCGACTTCCATACACTTCAATTTTCTGTCAGTTCTGGTTGTTATTTTGTTTCTATATTGTTGTTGACCCTGTCTTGGTTGTTCAAGAAGGCACAGTGTGTCTACCTATGCCTCCATCTTGGCCGGAAGGCCCCCTATTCTCCTATTAATGCACATCTAGATTGTTTTTAAAATTTTGCTAATTTGAATAATGTAGCCCAACACATTGTTGCACATAAAAGTTTTGTACTTATGTATTTAGAAAAAAATCTTTTGGCTTTGGAATTAAAAAGCCCATTATACAAAGTTTTAAAATTTGATAGTTAATCAATAACCAACCTGCATTTGTCTCCAAAAAGGCTTTCTCTTAGCTAAAATGTAGAAAGATGACTTTTTGTGCACACTTGCCAAAACTAGATATTATTAATCTTTACATTTATGACAGAGTCCTTGAAATATGAAGTATTTTCTGCATAAAGTTAATTGCTCTGAGAGTCCAGGAGGTAGATCACTGTTTGGATCAGGATAGAAGGCAGTAAGAAGTGGTGGGTGTTGTGTCAAAATGGAGAAGAGGGGCCATCATACAGGTGTTCAAATTCAAATCAAAACACTTTGGCAGCCAAATAAAACACAGATTTGGGCTGGAGTCCACCAGTTTGAGCTCACTAATGGGAATGATCTCCAGTGGGGAGAAATTTGGCCCCAAAGTTCTTGGCTCTCCAAATCATCCCAACTGTCTGTCTAACACCAGATATACAGAAACTAGGCCTGGTCTCTGAGCATGCTGCTAGACCCACAAGTATGAAAAGCTCTTCTTGAGGTCCTGGAATTTCACTTGCTGACACCTTTGGATGTGGTGAACTTTTTCCATATTCCTGAGGGCCAGCTGTGCATTAGAGTTGGTCAATAGCATAGAAGAAAAATAGAATATACATCAAAGAATTTCTTATATTTTCATTGTTTCATGCACAATAATGGAACAAAGACTTCAACAACAATTACTATGTGCTCTGTATAAGATCAAATATATTAACTATGAAAAGGAATTAGTTGCCATTTCAGTAAAACTCTATAAAACTGGTGAGTTTTTAAAAGAAATTCTATTTTTTTGGTTTTGCCGAAATATAATTTATTAAGGTTCAAATGACAATGCTTTGCCTTATGAATTGGTTGAAATCACATCATTAAAAAGTTGGACAGTTTTTGGACAGTAATTAGAAAGAAAATCTTTTCAATTCACAAATGTTTTCTCAGCCTGGAAAAGTTCTTCTTTGTTCTTTACAAACCTAATCCAAATGGTAGAGTTGACATATGCTGACATATCTGAAGGCCATGATTGTGAAGAACAGCTGAAATCACTAATCTCTGTGGACCTTTTTTCTGGTTTGTACCCCAGTGCTTTTCATATCAAGGAGGCTTGAAAATTTCCTTCACTAGAGGCAGCAAGGGAGAAATTTAATTTTCTCCAACTAAACATATATCTACTTTAGTGAGCTCTCCAGGCCTCTCTTAGAATGAAACCATTCCATGTTTGCCTAGATAAGTGCATGATAACAAGAATTTTTACACAAAATGTCTTTTACGATAGGCATTTCTGCCCAGGTAGATATGTGAAATCAGTAGAACTGAATTAGAGAGCTGCCTGGTGGGGCAGTGTAGACTTCTGAGCTAGCAGGTCTATGTTTCAAGTTCATCTCAGCTTATTGGTGATTGGCGGGCAATTAATTAAAACTGGTTTGTTTTGTACATTAGCTGAGATAGAGTATGTAGGGCACCAAACACTGGGTCAGCACATAACTCAGTAAATGCTATTAGACAGAAAAAGAATTTTTAAAAGCCTTTCTTCCTGTTGTCCCTGCTCTGTGGATACCAATAGCTGAGTCACTGTTCTGACTTGCTACATTTCTTCTCCATGCCCCATGCAGCCCTTTGAAATTATGGACTTCCCAGGGAGAACTGATCTTCTGCTAAAGATTCACAAAGACTGCATTCAAAGAACCTCATCCCCCATACTTGCAATTAAATTCTTGCCTCATTTGACCAATGTCTTCATTCACTATTCATATCATTTGGTATCCACCATTACCATCATCTCCCATAAGTGTGGAGTAATTCCCAACCTCTCTCCCTCTCTTTCTTATTCTGTCCAACCAATTAAAAAGCAGCTCCTGACTTGATATACAGTTAAGTGATTATGTCCATGTTGAACATCGCTTACCTGTTGGACACACACATGCAGCTCAATATGCACAGCAGTATTTCAGTATAAAATGGAAGTGGTGTAATGGGGTTGGATCTCAGCAAATCCAGAGATTGAGAAGTAAAAGCAGGTGATTGGACTCACATTGAATGATTCTCCACTGCTTTTCATTTCTCCCTCCACCTACAGCTGTGGAAAAGTAGTGACTAGTGTTTACATGTATCTGCATAGTCTGAGAGCAGAGTTAGGCCTGAAAGCAGTGAAAGAAATTCTTTAAATGGGTGGCACTTTGGGTTGTACCTTTGGTCATTTATTTCAAATAAGGAGAGAAAGTGAGGTACAAATCTTCAGTGATTCAAGGGTAGACATGAATAGATTGGTCAAATGGCCAAGAACACGGAAAGAACAAGATTAGAAAGTTGACAAGGAGGTTGTGTGAGGGGTGTACAGTGTGGGCACAGAGTGCGATGAGATCTGTGTCTCATATAAATGAGGTGCCCGGTCTCCTTCAGGTCAACACAGCCACTGGGAACACTGGCTGCTGATGGGTCACAGCTGCTTCCTTCTTTCAGGACCACCCTAGCTGCTTGAACCCACTCAGGCAAGGATAGTTCCCCTCTCCAGGGGCAGCCCACACCCACTGTTTAGTAGATGTAGCAGGAAAGCCCCATCCTTTATTTCAATTTAGGATAATTTTGAAGGTCTCCTAATACAGACGTCCCTGTGGAATTGGCTGAGGCCTCTGTTTAAACTGTACAGTTTCTTCCTTTAGAAGTATCAAAGCAAAAATCCCACAGATAAAGGGACTCAAATATTTTCTAAGAGTTCATTACTTTATTTGCATTATTTCATATCAAATTAATAAATAACAAATATATTTGGTAATTTTATTGATTATGGATATGAGTCTCAGCATTTGCGTAAATCTGATCTAATGGTTCAAAACAGAATGACCCATCTATAAATGATTAGCTTAATCCTTATGAATCGTAACATTGTTTGTAAGCATCAGTTTTGCAGAGTTGGCAAGAAAAACAAGGGAAGTTCTAAATAACACTTAAAGGATGTTATTTGCAAATGCAATAAAAACTGTTCATGGCAACCTGCCTGAGAAATAGAGATCATAGCAAACCCATCTGAAAGTCAATCTTCTTGTCCCTTAGCTATCACTGTCTGTGACCAACCTTCCCAGGCCTTCTGAGAAACGTGTATTATAGATGTTAGGACAGACTCTCAGAGCTTCTGAGATCCTGATGGTAGTCACATATGTATGAAGAAAGAGTAATATTATTAGCTGAGGAAGCATTTTGTGAAAAAAAAATCAGAGGAATGTAAGCCATGACCATTTAAGATGCTTCATCAGATGTGTATTCTTTTTTTTTGAAGAGTTTATCTATTTTATTTTTAGAGAGAAGGAAAGGGAGCCAGAAAGAGAGAGAGAGAAACATCAATGTGAGAGAAACATCTTTCAGCTGCCTCTCGTCTATGTCCCTACAGGGACTGATTGGGAACAGAACCTGCAACCCAGGCATGTGTCCTGACTGGGAATCAAACTGGCGATGTCTTGCCCAAAGGGATGATGCCCAACCCACTGAGCCACACTGGCCAGGGCATCTGTTCTTTTCTCGGCTCTGCAACAAATGCACCTGCAACAAATGAGGCCAAGAGGCATTTTATTTCACTCTCACATTAACTTATCCTACTTTATTTATTGGCTAATGGATTCTCTAACATTCCACACAAAAAGCAGAGGATAAGACCATTTCAGAAGGTCGTGATTTTCTTATGTAGAGAGTTTTCTTCCATCAGTATGACTGGTGACCCATGATAAACACCTACGTGAGTAGCTGTCCACATTCAAGGAGTTTGCTATAATTTTGTTAGTAGTTACACTGAAGATAGTTATCAATAGGGGTTGCTTGGCATGATGTAACAGAAACCTAACTACAGTGGCTTAGCCAAGAAGGATTTTTTTTTGCATAATATAAGAATTATTGATGCAAGTAGTCTAGCTTTGAGGTAGCAGCCACATGAGGCCACCCAAGTTGGAGTCTTAGAGTTTTATGCCCCATCATCCTTGGCGTGTGGCTCCTGTATTTATGAATTCATGATTGTCGCTTCAGTTCCAGAGCACAATCCAGGCATAAAAAAGGAAAGAATAAGAAACAGAATTGCCTCTCTCAGTAATACAAAGCATTTCCAGAAACTTTCAGCAAAATATGCCTCAGAGATATGTTACATTACCATCATTGCTGCAAGGGAGGGTGAAAAAGATTTTAGATACTAGCAGATTGCCAGTATGTACAAAGCTTGTAAGTACAAAGGAAGGGGAGAATGGATAAAGGGTAGGCAACAGTGGTCCTAACAAAATGGGTTTCCACTGCCGTTTTACCTTTCTTCTCCCAACTATGCCCACCATTGCTACATTTTCTTGATGTATATCATTGTCTACTTAAACACTAAAAAATTAGCACTATATTTCTCTAGAGTTATCCTTTGCACTTAAATGAAATTAGAGTACGCATAAAATCTCTCTTAGTGTTCATTTTTATGAGAGGAGCCAAGTTCAGTGACAAGGTTGCTAAATTATGTCCTTAATAGTACTGCCAAATGTGTAATAATATTTCACTACTAAAATATTATTGAATTTAGCATGATTTCTAATTAACTAACTTTGAAAACTCACCTTTTGATCGATGCCATATAAATGAAATTTTTTGTGGACCCGAGAAATCATCTTTAGCATAAATGTCTATTTTTAAAAATAGATGAAATGTATTTTCTTTTGTACCTTCATAATACTCAAGTTGGTAAGGACAATTTTAATTCCCTGGTAGTTCAATCACAAAAGTGGTATCTCTGGCTTCATTAGCAATAGAATGAACTTGATTTTTTTTAATGACTTAATTCCTTGCTGAGTTTCACTGGTTTGCTTTTCCTAGAGGAAAGCTATGAAGGACAAACTTCCCAGGTGTCACTCAAAAAGACTCCTTTGAGAGGAAGACAACTCGAAAAGAAGTTTCATATTTATTTGTTGTTATCAACTTCTGTCACAGATGGAAATGTAACAAGAAGTCATTTGGAAGTTTTTTTCATCATATTTCAAATACAAAAGTGAGAGTGTTACCAATTTCTTATTTAATAAAAATTAAAATAAATCTAGGGACAAAACATTGTGCAACTGAAATAATATAATTTAAAATTTAGTTTGTTATTATTAATTAAGTTGAAAAGTTTTGTGTGTCTCCTGATGGACATGTTAGCAGTAGAAAATTTCAATGTTGACAGTTGTTTTTAAAGAATGTCATTAAACTTGTTGTTTTGCTGTTGTTAAGTTGTATTTAAAAGTAGTGAGGATTAGTAGACATAAAATGCAGCAGGAAATAAAGAAAGGCAGAAGAAAAAAGACATGTTAGGTAAATTCTGATTTACTTTGTGCCTAATAAGCAATCTAAATTCACAGCTTTTCCCCACAGTCATTTCTCGGTATTGAATAGCAGTGTATTTAACTGAGTGGAAAGACTGATATTTGGGGATAGCCTTTTTTACACTGGAATTTTTTTTTAAAGTAATGACTTAGAAAATCAAATTTCCTAGGAAATGGAGAATTAAATAGAATTAACCACTTAGTTACTCTGTCCCTCAACAGCTGTTTAATTCATTTGTGGTCTTTCAATTAAGGGCATCAGAGTAACTTGTCAATTAAGACTTTTTGCTGGAGTTCCAGTCTTCATTATGAAAAGAAAATAAGTGATTGAAAGAACTCTTGAGATAATTAGCACACACATACAGTAACAAATGCTGGGCAAGGGTCTGGCCTCCTACTAAGAGCACAGGTAACTCTTTGGAGTAGGAGTTTTCTCTTACCCGCTCTGTGGGCGCAGGCTGGGAGCTCCGACAGGAATACCTGAGAAGCAGGTGATGATGGGAGCTGGAGGACAGACACCTCGGCTTCCTTGAGTGGGATAATTCTGAGGTGAGAGTACACCTTCCCAGCAGCCCCTAAAAGGATTAAAACCCTGCTGCCCAGAGCAGTAACTGGCTGGCCCTTTGATGAGCTCCTCCACCTCTGGTTTCACTTTCTCTTTGGCAACTGGTACTTCCTCAGATCCCCTCACAGATAAGCTACTTACCCCCGATGTTTGGGTTTCAGAGTCTCCTCCACTTAAAACACATTATCCCATTTGATCTCAATTACTTGACTTGTATAGGAAAAACTATTGTGAGTTTTAGAATTTCTTTCTGACTGCCCTGATTGTTTTTGTTTTCTACTGGAGTTATTTAGTTATGTTAATTTTTTTACTTTGGTTATAAAGTCCCAAGTTTTTCGTGTAATGTTTTCTATACATTTTCTACTCCATGAAAAAAAATTGAGAGCTTGGGTTATAAAGAAGCCAAACCAAATGAAAAAATTGTTACTATTTTCTGTTTTTGTTTGATTTGCCATTTTATCTAATCTAAGAATTTTAATAGCAATATCTATGAAAAAGTGAAATGACACTATGAAATAAATTGCTTTGATTATTTTCATTTAAGAGGTATAAACATTCCCACTTAATGGTTTATCATTCAGTTTTCTGCCATGTAAAACAGATATTCAGAATAAGAATTTTTCTTCACAAAAGAAAATATTTTAACAAGTTTGTGTTCAGTGCTTCTCTCATTCATTTATTTCCTAAATTAATAACCCCAAATCCTTTTTAGGTTCCTTTCACACCATAATTTCATATCTCCTGCCTTCTGACTACACAATGAACCCAGAGAAGCCTGTTTCCTTTGTGGACACTTCATAAACAGTCACTGAATAAATATTCTCTGATTGTGGGGGTTGCTTTCTGATCTTCAGCTGAAGCAAGATTGTGTGATCTCAAAGCCATAATCTGGGACAGAGTAGGAAACCACTCAGGGAGTTGGTTCTATGGTATTTTCCTGGAAGGAATGTCTGAAAATGTACCACAGGGAAATTCTCTAATCTTCACAAAAGTTGTGCAAACACCTAATTCCTTGTATTAAGCTCCTTGCTATTTAAAACAACCATGGTATTTTCCGTTAGAGTAAACCAACACAGAATCTGGTACCAAAGGACATTATAAGCAATAGACTTCAAGGGTGGTAATTGGGAATTTATTATTTGATCAAGTTGGAATGGAAGGCAGTGAGGAGCAAGATACCATTACAGAATGACATATTAATGCATAGCATCAATTTCTTTAAAATATTAAGGACAGACCAAGTGGTGATGGTTGCCACAGCATATTACGATAGGCATAAGTTATACAAGGACTATAGAGTGATGTAGTTACTGCAAACTCTGCTATAGAGAAAACAAATGAATCAGGGCTTTTAATTCTATACTCACGGCTATATGGTGATGGAAGAAGATTTGAGTTTGGGTGGTAAACACACAGTACAATATAAAGACCATGTATTATAGAATTTTGCACTTGAAACCTATATAATTTTATTAGTCATTGTCACTCCAATAAATTTTATTAAAAAGGAGAACCAAAGATTTTCTATCAAGACACTAAAAAAGTCTATTTCTTATAGCCACAGAGTTTCTGTAAGTAATTTCCAGGTGCAGAATATGATTTTGTTATTTCCTAGTTTTAAAAATAGATTGATTCTATTGACTCAAATACTTGTTCTGGAAGTTAGGATTTATTGGAAGGGTGGGACACTGATATAAGGAAGGGGTATTTTGGAAGATTCAGATATATCTGAGTACCTCAAATCCAAAATTTCACAGAACTTTTCATATCAGTGGAAGCTGTCTGTCTTCATCTGTCTGAGGACCTGGTCTGCTTTGAAGACCCTGCATGAAACTCATATGAGCTTGTTATCTGGAAGGTACATGCCAATTCTCATTTCCAATCCTGGTCAGCCCTCCCTCTCATTGCCTTCTCCTGTAACTAGAGTCCGGATGCTCAATGGTTAGCAAACTGCCACCAGAGGGCAAGGAGAGATGGAGGAGAGAGGCAGGGCACTCCAAACTGGGAGGTGGCAGGTTTAATAAGCAAGGGAACTTATGCACGAGGCTTGTCTTGGTGTCAGCAAGACAAGCAGACTCCTCACTTCCCCTCAGCATCTTAAAAGTTTAAACAGGGACTGTAACTGGGTTCAATCAAATATTTAGTCTAGAGGGTCTCAAGAATGTATTAATTCTCACAAGTGTATGTCCTTAAAAATGGCTTGGCTGTGGAAATGTGGACAGAACACATTCCAAGCACAGGGGAGGAGGTGAGGAGCTTCTGATTTCCTGGATCCATCTCAGGATGGTGGGTGTCAACTGGTCCTCGTGTTGTCTCAATGACCTCCTCTAATAATGCCCTATGGCGAACAGGGCAATTGTAAATTCAAACCCTAGAGGAAAGGTTTACATATGAAAGATTTGTAAGACTTTTAAAAGTTGAAGGATATGTGTAGCAGGGGAGACTGAAAGTACTAGACCAGAGAGAGGGGAACACGATTTTAAATGAGGCTCTTGAAAGAGTCTCTACTGTGGATTGAGCAGCCGAGGGAAGCTTGGATTGTTACCTAAAACTGGACTAAAGGGAAGCCTCTGTTGACTGAAGTTTGAGATGCCAAAAGTTCCTATAGTCATGTAGAGGAAGGAATCCAAATGTTTAGGATGAGACAACTCAGAAGACTTTCCTTTTAATCAAGATACCAAAAGCTACATTGATGAGGAGGACACCACCTCCTTTGAAAGATTCTGTACTGGTTGTCTTAGATTTGGAAAGAGGAAAAAGGGAGGAGATGCTGTCAGTGAAAGGATTAATCTGATTTAAACAAAGATTCCTTAATTATTACTGACTAGGTAGACATGGTTACCAAGATAGAGCATGACCCAAGGAACTGGAATGGTTTGGACATTACTAAAGTTTGGAGATAGTTAGCTGACCAGACAATATTTGGAACTGAAAAAGATGGGCAGTCCACAAACTTCCTACCCTGATCTGCTTAGACAAAAGTGCTCTAAGCTGACTGGAGTCATCAAAATCAGTTATGGTCCTTCCTCAAACTAGAAGGAGACCCAGTTTATAGGCCTTCAGCACTCTAATGGAAGAGTCGCCAGGCACACTTGAGGAGGACCCATTACGTATGCATATTTCGAAACTTCTTGTCCCTCAAATTGGCAGTCATTTACTAAAGTGATAGCAGAGTGAATAAAGTAATACACCCAGACCTTTGTATACATTTTAAAACATTTTTTGTTGAAGTAACAGATTTAGAATGCTATTGATTACCACCAGAGAGGGGAAATTAAGGTATTCAGGTAAAAGGAATTTTGGCCTAAATCTGTGTCTCACACTGGGCCTAGTAAGTCTGAGAAAACTTTCTGTGGTTTCCCTGCCCCCTGCCCCCACATTCTTAGTTAATAATAGAAATAAATTTATTCAACAACTGACAGAATCCCCCATTGACCAATTAGTGAAGGCTCTTCTAGTAAGAAAGGCCATATGGGAGTTCTAGAAATTTATCATTATTACCCAAATAATAAATCAAAGTCAATACCTGATCCCAGAGGAATTAGAGATATTAGTGGCAATGTCAGAGTCTTAAAAAATGCATACAAAGATGAAGATCCTTTTATACACCTATTTAAATCAATGGAAAATAGATCTTGTAGAACAGTGGGTTATAATAAAGTTATCAAGGGATGACTGTAATTGCAGGTGCTAGTCCAGATGTGGTGTATTTAGTGAAGGAAATGAATATATACTGTGGGGGAGGAGAAACAAACTTCCCTCTACCCACCAGCTTCTTCTGGCTGGTCTAATAATCAAATGGACATGAGACAGATTAACAAGAGAAAATAACCACATTTAATACATACCTGTGCATGGGAACCTCATGTACATGTGAGTCAGAGAGCCCATGTGCAGGAGAGGTTCAGAGATTGAGGGGGGATTGAGGCATATAAGACATTCTGAGCTATGGATGAAGTAATGCACGTTGGGGGGCTTCAAAAAGTCATTACAGGACGATAAGATGTCCTGTAACTGTAGATACCTCTGATAATTTCCCATTATGGGTAAGGCTACTAATTAAGGTTCCTCCAGGTAGTCAGTGGAGGACCAGAAGTTTCTCTTGAGCCTATAGATAACCTTTCCTTTAATTCTAAACAATCTGTACACCACAGAGGCATATCTTGGGGTGACTCATTCTGGACCCCTACAGTACAATGGTGTCTATGTGACTTGATCTGGTGAATACATTTTTTAGCAGTTTGTTTTAGAATTATTGGTGTAGCAGTATGCCCTCATCTTGTCTTACTGTTAGAGCAACTTTCCCACCCTTGGCCACATTATCAGTTATATTGATGACATCATGTTGATAGTTCCCTGATGTAGGGGACAGAGCAAGACACATTGATTAAACAAATGTGTTAAAGGAGGGGTGAGTAAACTCTGTAGACTGCACTGAGTATGGTTAATTTTATAATTTGATCTTAGAATTGGCAAATTTTTTCTGTAAGGGACAAGATAAAATATTCTAGGCTTTGCAGTAGAGGCCAAGTCAAGGGTACTTACAAAACAATAGAGAAAATAAATTAATATAATGTTTTTATTGACAAAATTAAAAATGCAATAATAAAAGTAATAATTGAGTACAATTTTTTGTAATACTATTCTAGTAATGAGAAGAGTAGCATACTATTTTATTTTTGGGGGTTATTATTTTGAATAATTGGTGTTCAGAGTTAGTGGTTCCCGTCATCAAAATTAAGTGAAATATTCATCTGTTAATGCTGAACTATAATTAGATTTTATATAGTTTATCTTTGAAAATGCCTTTTCATACAAATAGTTACTGCCAAACACTGGTATAAATACATGAGCATATGATTTTAATTGAACAAATTCAATGCTTACACGGCATTTATATATTTCTATTAGATTCTTCTCTTGATACTTGTCTTTTCGTGTGTCATTTCACTGCAGATTCATCATTGCTAGTTGAAGGTTAGGTGGAAGCTCCTCAATCGCCCAGTAAGATGTATTTTGAAATGAATGTTTCCTTGGCCCCTGCAGCAAGGTTCCCAAAACACTGCTGGAACTGTACTTTAAGTACTTCAAAATATACCAACTACATCTTTGTATGGAAATGGTGAGCTCACGTTTTGTTTAAGTTTTGAAGGCATAGGAAGTATGTACAACAACTTGCACACCAGAGCAGGGTGGAGGGCTGGATTCAACCAGAGGGCCTTGTGTTTGCCACCTGTGGATTAGAGAGAAAGGTTCCCTTGGTTTTTAATCCTCGTCTGAGGACATATTCACTGATTACAGAGAGGGAGAGAGAAAGAGAGAGAGAAACACTGATGTGAGAGAAACCAATCTGCTGTCTCCTATACATGCCCCCACCAGGGATCGAACCCACAGCCTAGGCATGTGCTCTGACTGGCACACGATTGAACCTGTGACCTTCAGTTTGCCGGACGGCACTCATACCAGCCAGGGTGGGAAAAGTTCCAAAAGGTGCATAGTAGGCACCTTTGGGCCCTGGCTCCTACCAACGATGCTCCTGTTTCTAGCCCTGCAGTGGGATTGCCAGTGGGCTGGGGCATGAGAGAATGGAGGAAAATAGGGAGACCCCCACCCCCACCCCAAGTTTCTCTCAGTGTTAGGAGATTCCTTTACCATTCTTTAGACAGAAGTTGATGGTTTCTGGAACTCTTCTCTGCTGTTCCCAGGTATCTGCACTTTGGTGTTTTGAGCTGCATTGGGTCCAGGTTGGGTGACACCTGGGGACAAAAAAGAGAAACTCACCGTAAATTTCAAATTCTTTTTTTTAAAAATCTACCTGCTGTCATTTACTCCTCAGAATCTACACATTCTGTCCATCAGTGGGCGAGACAGGGTATAGTGAGCCTGCTTACCCGGAACTGTAACTGGCAAGCTGCTGAACTTCTTATTCTTCCAGTGCCACCCGGAGTGAAGTTAGTCCTTCTGTTCACCCTTGTTTTCTGTGTTTAGCTAGCTAGTGGGCCTTGTGAAGGTATTGCCTTCTCTTCAGGGAATCTTATGTGGAGGTGTTCACCTCGATCTTCTACTTAATCTCTAGGCTTTATGTTTTGCCCCTGTACTCAAGCCCAGGGAAGATACCTGCTTTAGCAAGAGCAGAAGGGAGGGACAGAGAGAGAAACATCAATGTGTGGTTGCCTCTCATGTGGCCCCCACTGGGGACCTGGCCTGCAACCAAGGCATGTGCCCTGACTGGGAATTGAACCAGCAATCCTTTGGTTCACAGCCCGCGCTCAATCCACTGAGCCATACCAGCCACCTGCTTCTTACCTGTGAGGATATTCTTTACTTCAGTGTAAACTCAGTCATGCATTGACAAAATGTTTTTTTTAAAAAATATTTTATATAGTATTATTAATATTCTCCATGAGAATTGCTTTTTAACATCTGTAGCCACCACACTGGAGGTTTTGATTTATTTTTCTTTTAATAAATTTGATTTGTGGTTTTTGTTAAGGTGGTCGTTGATGTGGACTGCGAAAGAATTCACAAAGAGAAGAAAGTGCAGAGGGCAAAGTTTTTATTTTTACTTTCCCAAGGGAGGGAAAGGGCCCAGTGCGGAGAAATGCACCATCACCAGCGCTGAGGGGTGGGGGCTGTGAGTTTTTATCGGGTAATGGGACGGTTGTCGAGCAGGCTGTTTTAGTTAGGCTGCAACTTGTTTGGATATTATCTTTGGGTGCAGGATCCAGTCCTGGTTGTTTGGAGCCTCTGTGCCTTCAGGGCACTTCCAGCAATTTTCTAGTACTGAGGATAAAGGCTTATAAAACAATTAGGGTCAGTCATGATTTATGAGGTCCACCTAGTTCTGGGAAAGAGGGCCTGAGAAAGTGGCTTTTGTCCTATTAGTTTCATATGATGTGGATACTATTTCAGGAAATATATTACCTTCCAGTTTAAGTGTCTTAATAAATTAAGGTCCCATCAGCTCTTTCTTTGTATTTAATATTCTATCTCCTTTTATTTATCTGTCTGGCATGTTTTTCTGGGACCTTTTATAAACATTTAAGACAGAGAGAAGTCAAGCTGACTTACAAATCTATGATAATCAAACCTCATGAATCAGAGGGGATTTTGGGAGAAAATTCACTTTAAAATACCAAAGGCATGCCTTCCAGATTTCAAAATTCTGAGCTTATTTGTTGAAGGATTTTGGATGGGAAAAGGTGCCTATTTTCTATTATGCCTAGAGGGTAGCAGTACATTTTAGTTCCTGAGTAAAAAACAGTGATGCTCAGGGTGATTTACAAGAACAGTATTTCAGGAATGCTGAAATCATTAAAGACAGCATTTTGCAGGACAACTCCACCCTAGCAACATGACTCCCTGTGGCCAAATTTCTTTGAAAGGCTGATGAGCGTGATAATTCTTCAGGAAGAGGATTTAGGACAGGGCATTAGATCTTTCCAGAGGCCCAAAGGGGTACGTGCTGAATGAGATGTAATTTTGGGGTTTTAGATTGGGTTTAACCCACCCTACAGGGTAATTGAATCCAGTATTCTCTGAACACTGCAGTGTTAATGTTTGTGGCTTTAAAGAAAAATCTGCGTAGAGATTAGGCTTCTTTTGTGGTGCAGAATGTCGTTATAATAGTGGATGCATGGCTGGAGAGAGAAAGTGAAGTTTATAGGTGTGTTGTAGTCCACTAGGTAGTTCAGACTTATTTGCAGGAAGTCTTCCAGCTTGCATTTTCTATGTGGAGAACTTGGAATCCCTTGGTACAGTTGGCTCCCTAACTAACGTGTTTGGTCCTGATGAGTGCCAACTCTCCACTCTCTCTGTCCTCGGAGGGTGAACTTATCTGAGTTGTTCAAAGTAAAATCAATAGCCACTTGGCTTCTGGATTAAAGATATTTATCAGAGCAAAGAAATGATATGGATATGGAGCAAGTGGGTGTGTTTAGGTCTAAAGTAATGATCAGGCATATGCTGGACATGTCACTGAGTCATCGCTGACCCAGTTTTATCTGGTGTAGAGATGCAGCCAGCCTTGGGCATGGATAGATCTTTGCTGTGCATTGTAGAATGAGAATTAGAATGTGAATTGCCAGGAGACAGGCTTCCATCATTGTGAGTATAGTGGCTCATTGGTTTGCTTGGCTTCCCTTAAGCTATAGCAATAAACATGCACGAAACCAGTGAATGGTGGAAAATCCCCTCTAGACATCCTCATTAGTTAAACTAGAGATTCAAATATTGTACAAAGCATATGAGCTTCATATGACTCAATTATGCATTACATGCTTTTTTCCTCCCCAAGTTAGTCAGCCTTTTCAAACTTCTCTCCCACAGGCTCCTCCTAAAACAAGTCATCTACAGAATGACTACTCACTTGCTATCTCTTCTGGTAGGTACAGGGAATTTGAACTTTTCTATCATCACTGTTTCTGCAACCCATGCGGCATTGTGTCTAGAACATTCTAACTTCTGGTGTTTCAAATAATGTTCAATTAATATGTTAGGGTAGTTGTGTGACAAGAGGTGCCTAAAATGATGCCTGGTATCTGCTCAGTGCCCAAGTGTCAAGTTTATGAATTAAAACACAGTTTTAACTAACATCTGCCCTTACCAAACATTTCCTATTTCATTCTCTCATACTTTCTTTCTAGATAGAGGTTCACAAAGAAGGAGTTAGGGACCCAGATTTTATGGTAATTTGACAGAGGGTATGCACCTAAAAATTTGACAATGAAAATATTTTCTTTAAAAAAGTCTCATGCCTACCTTCTAGCTAGATGTTCACAAACAGGAGTTACATACCTCAAATTACCCTCTACTGCTTTTCTCTCTGTATTTAACCTCGAGAGAAAAGTTGAAGGTGGACACGCACGCACAAAGCTGTGAAGGATGGTGCGGTGGATGGATGTTAATGTGACGCCCTCTCCCCCTCCTCATTCCTTCTGATATGCATGCACTTCTATAATCTATAGGTTCAAATAATATATGTGCAATTTACTAGCTAAATGATTTGAGCAGATTCTTTAACTTGCTTTAACTTGTCTCCTCTTTAAAACATGAGGATAATAATAATAATGATGATTTTGCAGTATTGGTTTGGGGTAAAGGTAATAAATAGAGAGTGCCTACCGTGTAGTTGATGTTCAAACATTTTACTATCTTTCCACAGGCTGTTCTTTACACTTGCAAGGCTCCTTTCTCTTTTCTGTGTGTATTTAAATCTCATGCTTGTAGACTCAGTTCACATTGTTTTGTGATTACATTTGCCAGTGCATGAACTGCACTGAGAGCTCCTGGAAGGCCAGAGCTTGTCATGCTCTTCCTGTGTTCCTAGCACGTAGCCCAGTCCTTGGCATCGGCAGATGCTTCTTAACACTCCAACACTCCAGCTCAGATGGATCTCCTCCTCTAAACTCAAATGTTTGCTGTCTGTGCCGTTCACTTGTCAATTAGGGACTACCTTTCTTTTTCTTTTTTTAAATTTTACTTATTTATTTTTAGAGAGAGGGAAAGGGAAGGAGAAAGAGAGGGAGAGAAACATCAATGTGTGGTTGCCTCTTGTGCACCCGCAAGGGGGACCTGGCCCACAACCCAGGCATGTGCCCTGGCTGGGAATCAAACTGGCAACCCTTTGGTTTGCAGGCTGGTGCTCTAACCACTGAGCCATACCAGCCAGGGCAGGACTACCTTTCTTATTTTTCAAATTCTAAACCAGCTTAAGGCAGAAACCAAGCATACTAGTTCTTTATATCCCAAACTTTATCTATAACAATGAAAATACATCTAGCACTTATTAAAAGAATAAAAGGTTGAAGGACTTGGCTGGGGATATTAGAGTAGCACATGGACTGAAATTAAATGTCTGTAGGTTAAAATAATTTAAACTTTTACTTAGAGTCTAAATATTTTGAAGTTGTAATACAGTCTTTTATTTAGTTTTATTGTTTAGCATTTAAAAAATACACTGAAGTATGGTTTCACTTCAGCATCATGAACCAAACAATGTTATGTTTTGGTATTTTATTTTTTTAAAGATTTTATTTATTTATTTTTAGATAGAGGGGGAGAGAGGGAGAAAGAGAGGGAAACATCAATGTGTGATTGCCTCTCATGCGCCCCCTACTGGGGACCTGGCCTGCAACCCAGGCATGTGCCCTGACTAGGAATCGAACTAGCAACCCTCTGGTTCACAGGCTGGCACTCAATCCGCTGAGCCACACCAGCCTGGGCATGTGTTTGGGTATTTTAATGAAAAATTAGTCTTGGAGAATTGTTGCATTCGCTTTTTAATTAGAATCCATTTTGTTTGCATTTCATTGCAGATTAATTTTGAACTAATTTAGGATTAAGTAAATGAGAACAATATTGAAATCAAGAAACTAGTCATAAAAAATAGCTTTTTCTAAATGTGCAATGAGAAACAAAATGGTAATTTCACCTGGCAGGTGACTAAGGGGTTAGCTAAGAAAAAATAAAAAGTCTTTTGGGAGGAAATCATTCATTTATATTAAATCAAGAATCAAGAAGGCATGTTAATTTTGTGATTGATGAAGAAAGCTTGTAGCTTGCACTTCCACAAGTGCAAGGCAGGGTTTGTCATCAAGATTCACCTTCAATTTTTGCCCGATCCATTTTGTTTTCTAATTGTTGCAGCATTGGGACTTCTTTACAAGTAGTATATTATTTATTCATAGACTTTGTTAGAAAGCAATTAAGCTTTAAAGAAGTTTTCTCTTCACTAATTTTGTATAGTACTTTCCACAATGTATGAATACAGGCATTTAATTCTATAAAATTCTAAGCACTTCTCTGTTTCTCATATATTTGGGTATGCTTTTATTCTTATTTGGTTAAAAATATTTTATAATTTTCCCAAACACTTCGTCTTTGGAGTATAGGTTATTTAGAAGTTTTTAAATTCACTTCCAAATTTTTAAGAATGTCCCTGATACCTTTATTTTTTTGCTGTTTAATTTTGAGCTGGCCACAGAACATACTTTGTTTGATTTTAGTTATTTTACTTCATTGAGGTTTGTTTTATGACAAACCCTAATACTCTATATTAGAGAATATTCTATGTGCATTTCAAAAGAAGATTGAATTCTGCCCTTGTATGCTCTAAGGATTACATTATATATTCTGAACTATGTTAAAATGAGAGAGGATGAGATCATAAAGCAGAGCCCATTATTGTGCAGTAATGAGGACCATGAGAAACTGGAACCTGGAACATATGGGGATGGGATAATGTCACAGAGCTGACTTTACGCTGATAAGATCATTACGCTTCATCACCCATTGTAACAGTAGAGAAGCATTGGTAGTACAGTCTGGTCCGGCTAGCTCACTTTTCATGATTTATACTTCAAAGCAAATTGTAAGCTCTTGGAGTGGGAGGACTATCTATTGCTTAAAGCATAGCATGACTTGCACACAGCAGGCATTCAACAGATTCACAGAGATTACTAGGAACTGAATTTGTATTTCTTGTTTTTTTTTTCCTAATTCAGTAGGAGGCTGATGTTCCCTCACTTATTAACTGTTTTCCTTCTTAACGTGTGCTAATAGGAGTTAAAATCTAATTAAGTACCCCTAGATGGATACCTGAAATAGCTTTTTGGCAAGAGTAAACACTGCTTTACTAATTCTAAATATGCTGATTAGTGATGCGATTCAGCAAACCCGACTCAACATTAGAGTACATAACCACCCACACAATGGAGTACCGAAGCTCCAGGTGGTTGCCTGGCTCCCCCTCAACCTATGTATACAGAAATGCCCTTATTTTTGTTTGGAGTCCTCTAGGAAAGATATGCCTCATTTGGCAGAAGGTATAATTTTTCTGTAACCAAAGCCAGAATATGAGAGAAAAGAAAATTAAACTGTTAATCTTTCAATGATGTCAAGAGTAAATTGTTTTCCTTATCTACAAAAAGGTGGGTTAGGTGATCCGTAAAGCTCTGTCTAATTCTAACACTTTATGGTGCTGGAAGACAATGTAGGACTTGCACATTCTCAATTTGATATCAGAAAGTGTTTAAGTTAGAGGAAATATCCTGGAAATACAGGACTTGGTAAGGCAGTGAAATGAGAGGAAGTGGACAGTGATGGGCAGCATGCAGGCACTAGGTGCTCAGGGGATTGTGTGTGTACAAAACTGTGCACAAAAGCAGGGACAAGGGAGCATTCAAAATGGACATTAAATCTTGCATATGAGTAGAAAAGCAACTGAATTGTGTATATCTCAGCTTCTACAGATACAAATAGATATAATCATTCAAATACACCATATATTTGAAAACAACACGTATTAATGCCAAGTACAAATTTTAAACATTAAAATATTCTTTTTAAAGTGTATTTTATTGATTATGTTATTACAGTTGTCCCACTTTTTCTTCCCTTTATTCCTCTCTGTCCTGCAACACCCCTTCAACTGGCACTGCCACCCCTCCTTTAGTTCATGTCCATGGGTTGTCCATATAAGTTCTTTGGTTTCTCCATTTCCTATACTATCCTTAACCTCTCCCTGTCTATTTTCTATCTACCAATTATGCTTCTTATTTCCTGTACCTTTTCCCCTATCCTCCCCACTCCCCCTCCCTGCTGATAACCCTCCACGTGATCTCCATTTCTGTGATTCTCTTCCTGTTCTAGTTCTTTGCTTAGTTTTTTGTTCTTGATTTTTAGGTTCAGTTGTTTATAGTTGTGGGTTTGTTGTCATTTGATTGTTCATTTTTAAAATATATTTTATTGACTATGCTATTACAGTTGTCCCATTACCCCCCTTCATTCCCCTCCACCCTGAACACCCTCTCCCACCCACATTCCCCGCCTTTAGTTCATGTCCATGTGTCATAAGTTCTTT
>CM052541.1:107407336-107498276 GCA_028533065.1 Trachops cirrhosus
CCAGCCCCTTCTTGCCTGTAAGGTCTCTTTTGAGAAATCAGCTGACAATCTGATGGGAACTCCTTTGTAGGTTACTGTCCCCTTATCTCTTGCTGCTTCTAGGATTCTCTCCTTCATTTTTACCTTGGCTAATGTAATTCTGATGTGCCTTGGTGTGTTCCTCCTTGGGTCCAACTTCTTTGGGACTCTCTGAGGTACCTGGACTTCCTGGAATTCTATTTCCTTTGCCAGATTGGGGAAGTTCTCCTTTATTATTTGTGCAAATAAGTTTTCCATTTATTGCTCTTCCTCTTCTCCTTCTTGTACCCCTATAATTCAGATGTTGGAACGTTTAAAAATGTCCTGGAGGTTCCTAAGCCTCTCCTCATTTTTTTGAATTCTTATTTCTTCATTCTTTTCTGGTTGTATGTTTTTTTCTTCCTTCTGGTCCACTCCATTGATGTGAGACCCATCTTTCATTCCATCACTATTGGTTCCATGTGCAATTTTCTTCATCTCACTTATTGTAGCCTTCATTTGTTCATCTAATTTGCAACCAAAATCGATCAATTCTGTGAGCATCCTGATCACCAGTGCTTTGAATTGTGCATCTGATAGGTTGTCTATCTCCTCATTGCTTAGTTCTTTTTCTGGAGTTTTGATCTTTTTTTTCATTTGGGATGTATTTCTTTGCCTCTGTGTACTCATTATGTTTCAAGGGGCAGAACCTTAGGTATTCACTAGGGTGGGACAACCCACGTCACTGCACTGTGAGGGAGGGGTCAGAGAGGAAACAATGCTGCTTGCTTGGCTCTCTCCCCACTTTCAGTCACTTCCCCCACTACCCACAAGAAAATTGGGCCTTCCTGGTTATGATTCCCAGGTCGGTGGGTTTGTGTAAGTTCTAGGACCCTGTGGATCTTTCCAATGCACTCTCCTGTGAGGTTGGGAGTTTTGCCTGCTGCAACCCCCACAGGTTTTTACTGCCAGAGGTTTTGAGGCTTTACTTCCCCACACTGGAACCTTGGGTCATGTGGTCTGTCTTGGTCCCCAGTTGTTCCTCCCGGTTCATTCACATGCAAATGTGGGACCACCCATTCCACTGGGTCTGTCAATTTGTGGTGTGTCCTCTCCGCACCCTGCTGCCTGTCTCCGTCCCTCCTACCAGTCTGGATGAATGTTTCTTCTTTAACACCTTGGTTGTTGGAGTTCAATTTTCTGGCAGTTCTGATTGTTTTTTATTTTTAATTTTGTTGTTCTTGTTTTGGCTATGCAAGGAAGCAAAGCATATCACCTACACCTCCATCTTGGCCAGATATCGTCAAATTTTAACCGTTAAAGTATTCTAAATAAAGCTAATGGAATATATATTTCTTTTTTTTTAAAGATTTTATTTATTTATCTTCAGAGGGGAAGGGAAGGAGAGAGGGAGAGAAATATCAATGTATGGTTGCTTCCTGTGCATTCCCTGCTGGGAACTGGCCTGCAACGCAGGCATGTGCCCTGACTG
Organism: Trachops cirrhosus; assembly: GCA_028533065.1. Taxonomy (NCBI): domain Eukaryota; kingdom Metazoa; phylum Chordata; class Mammalia; order Chiroptera; family Phyllostomidae; genus Trachops; species Trachops cirrhosus. The sequence goes on from CM052541.1 coordinate 107,408,826, forward strand.
GGAATTGAACCGTGATCTCTTGGTTCACAGGCCCGCGCTTAACCCACTAAGCTACACCAGCCAGGGTGGAATATATATTTCTAAGTAAAAAGGTGACAGTTTTTCTGTACTGAGATAAATATCTATTTTTATATTCCACAACCTTCTGGAAGAAATTTGAGCTCATTTTCAAGAGGACTAAGTAGACCCCCAATTTTATTTTCCTAAATTTGATAAATCATGCAAACATTTCTGGAATCTATCTTGGTCATTAATTTTTTTTTTTACTGAAGTTTTCCAGAGCTGCTTTTGTTTTATATAGATCCTTGTGTATTCATCATTAGCTATAGCAGTTCAGCAACTCATTTATCATTTCATGGCAATCTGCTGTGGTTCTTTCTTTATCATCTTAAGCTAAAATCATCCATTTTCACTGATGTAAGGAGACTTATGTTCCAGAATCTTACCAGTAGTGAAATTTTTCCCTTTGGAGTTGTAGGTTACTACCTTGTCAGGCAGCCCAAATGGGCTCCTGGTAAAATAGGTAACTTGTTACATTGATTGTAAGACTTAATCATATTCTGGGTCTGGGATATTTTGATTATACTTTCCAATTTTTAGCTAGCTGTTTCTGTAACAGCTAATAGATAGGATTTTCTCTTTCATATATCTATGAGGAATTTTGTGAAATATTTCTTAATTAAATGCTTTAATGAAAAACTCCTTTATAGTATCTATATATTTTTGAGAAACATTGTCAGTGATAAAAATTACTGTTAGTGGTTTAGTGACTTTTTAGGCATTAATCAAAAGTTAAAAGATCTACACCATGGGCCTGCAAAATGGTAATAAATCTGTTTTACTGCAAAAGCTATTAATAGCTTTGATAAGGTATATTAAAATAAGTCTGGGAAATGGAAACTTAATTAGCTGGCTGACTCAATTTAAAAGAGATTTTCAAGTACCATCCTCTAAACCATTAACTTTACAAAGTTACTCCTGGAATCCAAGCTTTAATTGAGGTACATTTTATGACAATTATCCCATAATAAATATTCAGAATCACAGTTCATAGCTTCAGTCCACTGCTGGGTTTTGTACCTCACTGTAGTTGCTTCATTTGCAAAATGAGAGCTGACATGACTGTGTGTAAGCCTACTAATTTGAAAAGATGTAGCACTGTGCAATATGAGGGCTCTCATGGATGGTTCTGCCTTGGGAAAGACCATTTCTTCCTTTTTGATAATAGTTTCTGCAATTCCACGTTGGGAGACCTGGAGCTGGTGTGGAAATTGTGTCTTGAGGAAGGAATAAAGCAGGTTTTCTAGTCCAAGCTGGGGCAGTAAGTTGTTGGGGAGTGATGAGCAATGGTATTGAAGAGGTAAGTGGGGACAAGATCAGGAAGCACCTTGCATGGCTTGCACACAGCAGGCACTCAGGGCAGTTATAGGGATTATTAAGAAGTGAATTCCTGTTTCTTGCTAAAGAGTTTTGGGGAAACACATACCCTAGTATGAGGAATTTCAGGCCTTTTTTTTTAAAGTACTGAACACTGAAGTGCCTCTTCATATAAAAAATGGATGACTTTGAAAGCACCATTGGTAGTGAGGACATTTCTATCTTACTCTTGATGTTTCTTCCTGAAAAAGCTGAACTGGAGAAACTGTGTCTTTGCCCCACCTCTTCAGCACTTAGTTTACTCCAGCTGAAAGAGGTAGCTTATCTCTGGCAAATTTGCAAAGTGAACTGGGACTAAGTGCCCTCTACATTTTCACAGCTGAACCTGAGCGTGTTCTTTTTGTGAAAAGGCCATTTAGTTCTCACGTTGAGCTCTCTATTGTAATTTAGTCTTTATGAATTATTAAAGTGATATTTTGGTCTCCACCAGATTTCCTTTCCCTTATTTCTAAATTTGTTCAGAATTTGGAGAGAGAAAATGTATTTATTGGGCCCCGGGGACACCCCAGCAATAACAGCAACTGAATCTGCAAGGTGGCTCGAGCAGGCTGGGTCCCGGACTGTCCGTGTTACTGACATCCCGGTGCAGGTCCTCTTCACACTTCAAAGGTGCCCGATGCTCTCGGCCAGGTATAACTGTAATTTTATAATTTTAACACTGATAAGAATAGAATCTTCAGGACAAGTAGAGAAGAATTATGGAATTTTAAGGCATAGATGCATAGGTTTTTAAAGAGGTGTGATTTGGTGTAGAATTGTGGGTAATACATTGTTCTACCCGAAGCTGAATCACACACAGTTTGTACGTACAACAAACATGTTGATATTTCCAAGAGCCACAACAAATGTCACCTATGAAGAATTTGGAAAATATTTTTATTTATAAATAAATATTAAAAAATAAAAGAAATATTTTAATAAATGTTTTATTTATAAATACATTTATAAATAATATATTTATTCTATATAGGTTGCTTTCTTGGAACAAAGGGGTATTGTTTCTTTTACTGAGAGATGGACTAGTCTGTGAATATTTTTTCTTGGTTTAAAATTCCTTTTTCCTGTTTGAGAGATCTGTTAAGTTTTTTCCAAGTTCAGCGAGAACAAAGCCCCGGTTGTGGCCATGGAAATGTTATTATCTACTATCTTCATCTTAACAAGTATGGAGTTGTAAAGAACGTGTGGAAATAATAGTAGGTACTGTGAAGAAGGCGCCTTAACCAGTGGCTCTCCAGGGCAATCATTGTAACAGCCGCATCAGCATCACTGGAAACAATGGAAAAATGTTAGCAAGCCACATTCTCGGGCTCCCACCCCAGATCCACTGAGTGAGAAACTGCGATGGGGCTCAGTCTTCGTGAGTGTTAACAAGCCCTCCAGGGGATTCTGGTACACGCTAACATGTGTGAACGGTTGCCTTACCTTAGAGAAAACAGCTCCCAGAGGAGGGCAGCAGCTGGGGAGCACCCAACTCATTCAGGAAACATCCATCTGCTTACTCCGTCTGCTCCTCTAAATTTTTTGAATGCAGACAGAGGGCAAACAGCCCTTCTCTGAGATTAGCAATTGTTATACCTTTGTTGTGAGGAATCACCTGTTCTGAGTTCTAACAAGATTCCAGTTATTTTCTGAGTAGCTACTGTGACCCAGGAAATGTTCTAGGCTCAGTGAACATAGGATTGAACAGAAAGAAAGTGTCTCTGCCCTCATGAATTGTACTGTTTAATGAGAGGAACAGTTAAGAAGCAGGCAAACAAACACAGAAATTGTTGCAGATTGTGATAAGGTTTAGGAGAGGAAGATCAGAATGTAGATCTACTTAGAGAATGTGGTCAGGAAACAGGCCTACTGTGTTGGGAGCTGGTGGAGAGTGTTTCCAGGTTCCTGAGATACAAATGAGTTACCTAACAACTAATGGAAAACCAGTGTGAGTAGAATGTGATAAGCTATGGAAGACTGACATGAGATGAGGTTGGATTTGTGGGCAAGGGCTAAGCCATTCTTTTTTTTTTTTTTGAGAGAGAGAGAGAGGGGAAAGGAGGGAGCGAGAGAGTGAGAGAAACATTGATGCAAGAGAGGACCATCTGAGACAGAAACATCAATTGATTGCCTTCCATATGTCCTGACCAGGGACCAAACCTATAAGCCAGGCAAGTGTCCTGACTGGGAATTGAACCAGTGACCTTTTGGTTTGCAGGAAAATGCCCATTCAACTGAGTCACACTGGCCAGGGCAGGGCTAAGTTATTCTTTTCCAAAAGGATTAATCTATGCGCCCCTCTCTGCCTGATTCCTCGTCCCCTATGAATCTCAAACATACTTCTTTTTTCTTACAGTAATCCACTTGCCAAGCTTGAACTTAAGTTTACAAATACTGGTCCTTGCCTATGTTTTCCTATGTAGCTTTGCCTTCAAGACTTGTTTTTTAGATATTAGTATGTACTGCCATTCAACACCAACCTGTTTATTTTTTAGAACTTTTTATTCAAATTAGGCCCAAGTTAATTTCATTAGCTATATATTGCTGCTAACAAATTATCCCATAACAGAAGTTTAAAACAACAATATTTATTATCTCACAGTTTCTGCAGTGCAATAATATAGGAATGGCTGTTGGTCCAGGGTCTCTGGTGGGGCTGTAGTCAGCTGCCGACCAGTGCTGCAGTCATCTGAGGGCTTGACAGGTCTGGGAGGATCTGCTTTTAAGGTCACTTAGATTACCACTTGCCAAAGGTCTCAGTTCCTCACAACATGGGCCTCTCCACTGGGCTCCTCAGGACATGACATCTGGCTTCTCCAGAAGCAAATGATCCAAGAGATAGAAGCCATGATGTCTTTGTAACCTGATTTCAGAAGTGACACAGCATCACTTCTACCATATTCTATTGATCGCACAGAACAGCACTAGTACAGTGTGAGCAGGGAGGGATTACACGAGGACAGGAGTACCAGGAGGCAGGGGTCACTGGGGCCCATTCTGGGGAAGGCTATCACATGGATCTCAGGTTAACATTACTAGCTCTTTTACTTACTAGTTGTAATCTGTTTGCATGTATTTATACCCTGAAAGAGGTCCTTTTTCACATCTGATTTTCATCTATGATTTCTAGCTATGTATGTACTTTCCCCCAAACTTGGCCTGCCCATCTGTCCCTTCTTTGACTGTTTTGTTTTTGGCTTAATAACAATTATGTTATGACAGCAATGGCAGCCACCATGTATGGGAACAGGCCAAGAGCAACACTGAGAAACACACAAAGTATTTGAAACCTAAAATGAATTATGATGGAAGGTCACATATGTTTCCAAGTATTAGTCATGAATCTCCAATAGACCCATTGTCCTACAGCTGAATTCCAACCTTGGATTTTTCTTTAGTAAAATTTCCAAACAGTTTTATAAATATTGTCCATTAACTCAAATGTTCTTCAGTGCACAAATTTTGTTGAGTCAACACCTCTTTTGGAAATAGCCTCATTGTTATGAAAGGGCAGAAATAAAAATGATTCTTAAATCATGGGCCTCCTTCAATGAGGCCCATGAAACTTTGTTTAACAGACAAATGGAGGAGCTATTGAACTCTTAATTATAATCACTTAATTTCATTAAAATGTGGAATAATAAATTTGTGGTTTTTTCATGGGTAGTAATAACAGGTAGAAATTACAGGATACTCTATGCTTTGTTGATATTCTTTTTAAAAATTCTTTTAGATTTTTATTTATTTTTAGAGAGAGAAGAAGGGAAAGAGAAAGAGACAGAGAGAAACATCAGTGTGTGGTTGCCTCTCATGTGTCCCCTACTGGGGACCTGGCCTGTAACCCAGGCAGGTGCTGTGACTGGGAGTTGAACCGGTGACTGTTTGGTTTGCAGGCTGGCGCTCATTACACTGAGCTGTACCAGCCAGGGATATACTTTTGTTAGTTACATTTTAAACCCTGAAGTTTTTTTATTTTTTATTTTTAATTTTTTTACTGATTAAAATTTTTTTTCAGAAAGAGAGAGGAAGGAAACAGAGACATAAAAACATCAACTTGTTGTTCCACTTATTTTTTAAAATGTGTTTTATTGATTATGCTATTACAGTTGAAGTTTTATTGCTATAACATATTTATGAACTAGTTCACTCAATGAATTTGTACATATTTTAGGAATTGCTTATTAAATAAAACAATGCCAAGACTGGTAAAATTTAAATGGCTATACTTAGGAGATAACAGCATTTCTTTAATTATGATTATTCCTGAAGCTTGAAAGTTATATATATATCTTCTCCATTTCTGCAATATTTTTATATAGCTCAGGATTAGTCTGGTTGAGGTAAAATAATGAAAATGTCACTTGGTTTTTATTTATGGCCATTTTATGATAACAAATTTTTGATGCTGAAATAGACAAGGAAGTTTAAAATGTAAAATTAAGTTTGGGACCATTAAGGGTAGTAAATATTGAGGTGAAGGGAAGTAAGTATGTGGGAAAAAACCCCTGGGCTCTTGGTCTATTTCTCTCAAGAAATTTATCATCTAGTATTAGCATTATCTGTGCACATATTTATTTTCTTCGGTAAATTTTGAACTCTCTGGGCAAGAACTGAGCTTTCTTTATATTTTAGCCACAGTACTGAACACAGTATGTAGAACATATTAAGTGCTTCATAAAATAATGATGAATAAGGGAAACTCTCTATGACCCTCGGTCAAGATAGACTGAGAAACATAGTCTATAAATAACACATACTTAATTGAAATATATACTGTTACTATTAGAAAGTGAGGGGGTGAGCCCAACAAAGGGTGGTAAAATATGTTTCAGATAAAATGTGAGGGATATTCCATTCAATCTCAAAAAATGAAAAGATGTGGCCACAATTAGAACTATATTTCTGTCTGTGAGAGGTAGCTGAGTGTGTTTGGAAAGTGGATGGCACCAGGTCAAAGTATTCTGTTAGTTTCTCCTAGGCTCTAAATAGAGCTGTCCTAGTGACATTAAACATACTGAACCCTTTATATTGGGACATCACCTTGGTGCTCCTGGCTTGTGTAAAAGGTTGGGAAAAATAAATATACCTAAATAGGTTTTCTCTTTGTGTGTGTGTTTATAAGTTTTCAATAACATTTTCCAAATTGCTAAGATACTCTTGACTTTCATAGCTACACTACACACATTGCTTGGACTTTCATAAGGTAAAACTAAGAAGCCATTTCTACTAAGCATGTGTTTTAATGTCTAGACTTTAGAATACATGCTGAGGATGACAGAGTGACAGTAAGAACCCCACAGGACACAGGTGGCAAACACAAGGCTTGTGGGCCAAATCCGGCCCTCCACCTTGTTTTATCCGCCCCCCACCTTGTTTCTGCCCTGCGGCAGTGCTGAGCCCCTTGCCCCTAGTTAAGGAGTAGTTATTTTATACAGTCCTAAAATTACATTTGACCCTTTGAAGGCAGCCATGAGGCTGATGTGGCCCCCAGTGAAAACGAGTTTGACACCCCTGCCATAGGAGATGTAAAATGCAATGTAATAAAATGAAATTTCACAGATTTTGGATTTAAGATTACTAGCATAAAGTCCTAGTTCTTCTATATACTGGTTGTATGGCCTTAGAGGTCATTTTTGCTCTTTAGTGTCTTCAGTTGTATGACAGAGATTTTTTTGGTTTCTTTAAAGACCTAGAACAAAGCTTCTGAGTATTTGAAAGGTCAACAAATATTAAAATAAGAGGAGAAAGTGCCGTTCTGAAGACATGACCTATGAAGACAAATCCCTGATCCCTTTGGTGGTAGGGAACACATGAAAGAGACAGAAAGACAGAGAGAGATGACCCAGAATTAAACTAAATTAAAAAATGTTTTATAGCAATCAATTGATAATATATTCAATCTATTTTTCAATGGGTTAAAATGTAATTGTCTTTAAGTGATCTTCTAAAAAATGTTAGTTTGGGCTCATTTGTCCATGGGGCAAATGAAGCTGTATATTATATAATTATCTGGTGAATATGATTTTTATATGTTATATATATAAGTACCATTTTCTACGTATTTGATTTAATCTTAGATTATTTCCCTCAGTTTTAACCTTCCTGTACTGTCAATTACCAATTTTGCTTTTCATTCTTTCCGTCCCATCACTAAACTTGTATTCAGTGCATTTCCAGTAGGTGCTCTGTCTGGGCCCAGGAAGTGGTGTTGCCGGTCAGGGATATGCAATCTCTGTGATGATTAGACTGGGAAGTTTCTATTGACATTTCTTTAAACTCTCTGATTCCTTCCTTCACTGTGTCTAGTCTGCTGATGAGCACATCAAGGCATTGCTCATTTCTGCTGCAGTGTTTTTTAAAAAAACTGTCTTCTGTTACCCTTGATGCTATCCCATATGCATGCAGTTGTACCATTAAATAGTGTTTGAGAACATGAGTTTAGCCATTGCTTAATATTTCATTTTGGAACCACTATGTTAGTTATCTGGTGTTGCATAACAAATTACCCCAAAACATAAGACAAGTTCCCATTATGTCCCAGAGTTTCTGAGTATCAGTGATTCAGGAGGGACTAGTTGGGAGGTTCTGGCCCAACTAGGTTCTCCTGAGGTTGCAGTTAAGTTGTGCCCAGAGCTGTGCAGTTTCAGAAGAATTGGCTGCACCGGGAGGATTCCCTCTGAAGCTCACTCACCTGGCTATTGACTGAGGAGGCACCCAGGCTTCTCCACATAGCGGTTCCCAACAGGGCTTCTCCCAAGGGATGACGCACGTTTGCAGTTCAAGCACAGTACACTTTATGTTGCAAGATCCATCGAAAGCAATAAATTGTAAGGTCCTCGGGAGGAATTTGTGCATCCCCCCCACCCACAAAGAATACTTCAAAAATGGGAGCAGTACGCCTTAATCCAATTTTATGTGAGAAGTGATCTCATTCTCATCTGCGACCACTTCTCTCCTGTGATCTGGTTGAAGTAGAAGCACTGAGAGCAAAACGAGCAGCATTCCGTCCCGTCAGGAGTCCTCTTCAGAAAGTATGAAGTAGCAACCAGGCTTTCTCCTCAGAAACACAGTTTTTAAAGGTGATCTGATTTCCTTCAAAGTGACCCTTCTTGTCCTGTGAGGGGAAGATGCTGAGGCAGCAGCTGATGACGGCTGAAGAACTGCAGTCTCAATGTGGCTTCTTCTGCAAATCCTTGGTTATAACACTTCCGTTTAGCCAGTCTTCAGTTGGCTATTCAGGTTGATTGCTCTATCATTTAGTTGTACTTCCGCTGTGGTCCTGGGAAGAGGTGAGGGTAACTTCCACCTACTCTGCCACAGTTTTGGGCACAGCAGGAAGGAAATCCAGAGCCCTTTGGGCTCCTGCTATTAAGACCACGCCCAGGCCAGTCATTTTCCCACTGCGATCCCCGGGAGCCCCAGGACTGCTGCTCAGCCACCAGGCACAAAGATTTCCCAGAGTGGTTCCAGAAGCCGGGGAGAAGGGAATGCAATACTAGGTCTGCCAACAGACCTTGCTGCAATGTTTTTGATGTGAAGTATTTCCTTTTAGTTCTTTCATAGAATCCTTATCTCTTAGCTTATATCATACATCTGTTCTTGGATATTGTTTACTTTTTCCATTTTTTTCTTAGCATATAAAACAGTGATTTTGAAGTCTCTATTTGGTAATTCTAAAATCTGTGTTATATCCGGGTTTGGTTCTGATTGTTGCTTTGTTTGTTTTCTGATTCTGTGCTTTTTCTTGCCTTTTAGCATTTGCCCATCTACACGGATGTCATTCCGTATTCCCAGGGTATAGTGGTTTGTTGCAGGCTACTTCCACTTTGAAGTGGAAGGTTTCCAAATCATATTATTTAAACCAACACCTTTATAAAAATTGTTCTTGATATTGTCTATTCTGTAGCAATAACACTGTAGATATGTAACAAAGTTAATGTATCATGGAATAAATATCTTTAGGTCAAATAAAACAGAAATTCTAATCAAGTTAAAACATTTATCTTTTTAAAGAAAAATTATTTTTAAATGACATCATGGAGTTTACCTGAATGATTATTAGCCATAACTTCCTGATTCTATAAATAAGAGTTTTGAGTTCTAAAACAATGCTTTTTCTCCCATTCACATATTTTTCAACCAGTGTTTGGGGACTGATTTTGTGCTGAAAGCAGAACCAGTTGCTGAGGGTATGGAGAGAGCAAGATAAAATTCCTTACCTTGAGGGAAAACCTTAGCTGCAGTAGGGATATAAACAGTAAATAAGCCCAGAGCAACATGGTATTAAAATATAAATATGTATGGAACTATATATGAGCATATTGTGAAGTGTGACTGGAGAATTCTGAGAGAGCTTCATGGAATATTTTAACTGGGTCTTCATGACTAAAAATGTATTTTGAAAAGGAGGGGTGAAAGGGCATTTTAAGTGCAGAATGGCATGTGAAGGACCACAGATGTGAAACAGCATAGAATTTCCAGTGTGGAGGCCATGATGGGTTGGTGGTGGTATGACCAGCTGGTGTTAGAATGGAAAGTTAAGGATCAAATTGTCAAAGGCCTGGTACACCTCGTATAGGAATTTGGTCTTCATTGTGCTAGAGGGGAGAGCTATTGAAGTGTTTATGTAGAAGAAGCTCGATTAGTGTTAGGGTGGTCAAAGATGGGTGAAGTGGCTTGTATATTGTTCTACAGAGAGTAGAGTTAAAATACTGATTGAAATCCAATATTCTTTTTTTCATTATGTATTAACAACTTTGTTTATTTTAAGGTATATTTTATTGATTATGTTATTACAATTGTCCCAGCTTTTTCTCCCCTTTATTCACCTTAGCCCTGCAATCCCCTCCCTCTAGCATCCCCCCTCTTAGTTCATGTCCCTGGGCCATACATATAAGTTCTTTGGCTTCTCCATTTCCTATACTATTCTTAACCTCTCCCTGTCTATTTTGTGCCTACCATTTATGCTTCTTATTCCCTGTACCTTTTCCCCCATTCTTCCTACCCCGCTCCTGCTGATAACCCTCCATGTGATCTCCATTTCTGTGATTCTGTTCCTGTTCTAGTTTTTGCTTAGTTTTTGTTTTTTAGGTTCAGTTGTGAGTTTGTTGTCATTTTATTGTTTAGTTTTTGATCTTCTTCTTTTTCTTAGACAAGTCCCTTTAACATTTCATATAATAAGGGCTTGGTGATGATGAACTCCTTTAACTTGACCTTATCTGGAAAGTGCTTTATCTGCCCTTCCATTCTAAATGAAAGTTTTGCTGGATAGAGTAATCTGGGATGTAGGTCCTTGCCTTTCATGACTTGGAATACTTCTTTCTAGCCCCTTCTTGCCTACAAGGTTTTTTGAGAAATCAGCTACTAGTCTTATTAGAACTCCTTTGTAGGTAACTGTCTCCTTTTCTCTTGCTGCTTTTAAGATTTCCTCCTTATCTTTAGCCTTGCATAACTAAATTATGATGTGTCTTGGTGTGTTTCTTCATGTCTCCAACTTCTTTGGGACTCTCTGAGCTTCCTGGACTTGCATGTCTAGTTCCTTCAGTTTGGGGATGTTCTCCTTTATCATGTTTTCAAATAAGTTTTGAATTTCTTGTTGTTCTTCTCCTTCTGGCACCCCTATGATTCAGATGTTGGTACATTTAAAGTTGTCCCAGAGGTTTCTCAGCCTCTCCTTTTTTTCTGAATTCTTGTTTCTTCATTTTGTTCTGATGGGATGTTTATTTCTTCCTTTTGTTCCACATCATTGATTTGAGTCCCAGTTTCCTTCCCTTCACTGTTGGTTCCTTGTATATTTTCTTTTATTTCACTTTGTATAGCCTTCCTTTCTCCCTTCATTTTATGATCAATATCAATAATTTATGTGAGCATCCTGATTACCAAGTGTTTTGAACTCTGCATCTGATAGGTTTTCTCTCTTATTGCTTATTTCTTTTTCTGGAATTTTCATCAGTTCTTTCATTTGGGACATATTTCCTTGTCTTGGCATGCCTGATATGTTGTAAGGGGCAGAGCCTTAGGTATTCACCAGGGCAGGGCAACCCACTGCATTGAGTTGTGGCACTATATGCAGGGGAAGGGCCAGAGAGGGAACAATGGTGCTTGTTAGTTTGCTCTGCTCTTGCCCCATTTTCTGTCACTTCCTTTGCTTCCCACAAGCAATTTGGATGCTTCTGGTTATTCCTGGGTGAGTAGGCTTGTGATGTTCTAGGATCCTGTGGGCCTCTCCAACAGGATCTCTCCTGTGAAGCCGGGAGTTTCTCCTGCTGCAGCCTCCACAGGTTTTTACAGATAGAGATTTTGAGGCTTTATTATATATATTTTCCACTCTGGGACCCTGGGTTGTGTGATTTGTCTCCCTCCCCAGTTGTTCCTCCTGGCTTATCCACATCCAAATGTGGAAAGTCCCATCCTCCAACCGCCGCCTCATTCACTTTGCTGCATGTCCTCTCTGCCCTGGCTTCCCATCTCTGCCTCTCCTACCAGTCTGGATCAATATTTCCTCTTTAACTCCTTGGTTGTCAGACTTGCATGCAGTTTGATTTTCTGGCAGTTCTGGTTATTTTTTGTTTTTAAATTGCTTGTTATCCCTCTTTTGGTTGTACGAGGAAATGAAACATTTCTACCTATGCTTCCATGTTGGCCAGAATCTGATATCATAACCCAATAATCTTATCCTTAGCTGATTATAATATTGAGTATAATAATGATAATAATATTTATTATATATTTACTATGTTAAGTTACAAGTGCTTTATTTCTATCTTAATCTTCACCACAAGGCTGTGGGACAGGGAAGAGTTATGTCCAGACTGACTTGCAAATTGTAAATAGGAGAGGATACTTTTGAAAGGGTCACTGGGCTTTGATCTTTGATTCAGTTGTGAAGATTTGCCTGCAGTTCCTATTTACCAGGGAACAAGAATAGTGAGTAAAAAGAGGTGTACCTTTATCACTTCAAGAAACTTAGAGATCATTTTGTGAACTTGTAACAAAATCTATTATACTATCAAGACACCTCAACTAGAATAAAATAGATGGCAAGAGAAGAAAAACAGCCTATGGAAAGAGTACAGACCTTGAAGAAATAACATGAATGCCTTGGATAAGCTATTGCATAGACCAAAATCATGCCAATGTCAGTCCATGTCATGTCAGTGCCATCACAGAGCAACAGAGTGTGGGTATGGGATGAACGGGGAGGATATCAGCCTACGTGGCAACAGTGAAAGATTTAGTAACCACTCAGGAGATTGGATGAACAATCTTGAAACTGCCAGGGGTAGGGGGACTTTTGCAGAGTGAGATTGCAAGACTTTGCTTCTATTGATTTCTTTAGTAAGTGACCCAAATCTCTACTATTAATAAGATTTATACAGTTTTGATTGTATTCTGTAAGGTTGCAGTAGAAATTAGAAAGGCAAAGGATGGTTGAGTTTGGTTAGGTGAAGAAATTACAAATTATACTCAGAAAACAGGAAGCACTATGAAGCTACTAGTTGAACACCATGAATATTGGTACAGTTAGATCTGTATCAGACCTGGCCAGACCATGGGGCAGAAGAGGGATCAAGTGAGGGAGAGGTCACAGGAAATGCTGGAGGCGGCAGTGGTGTAACCATACTGCTAGTGTGGAGTGTGACAACAGATTTCCCTAACCCCAGGCAGAGAGGTGGCAGAGGGGGCCCTGTGAAGAATCTGTGTGAGGCTTGTGAGTGTGATTGATGGAGGGAGAAGCCCTCCTACACCTTTCTGGAACATTGTGGCAGAGGAAGATGCTGACCTGCCAGTCTACCCCTGGAAAAAGACAAGATTGGCTAGGGAGCTGAAACCTTCTGGAATGCATGAAATTTTGGATTGGGAGATTGAAACAGAAGGAAGGGAGAAGCACATCCCAGTTTCCCTGCACTCGCCCTGCTGGGACCAGCCATGTTGTGTATGCTAGGTCATGCCCTAGGGATGCATGGCCTGGTGGTAGCCCATGGGATGTTGTGGCATTTTCTGCTACTGCACAGATAGTCCTGGACCCCGCCCCTCTCTTCCTCTGGAATCTGTGGATGAAGGCTTGGTACACCTGGCTGCAGGTGTGGTTGACAGCAGCTCCAGGCTCCTGTCACAGGGAGCCATGGTGTGGCAATGGTGGTGTGGGCTTCATATGCGGATTCCAGGGAGCCTGAAGCCAGAGAACAGTCTGCCTAGCAGTCACTGGAGTGGGGTTTTTGGGCATGGTTTTGGGTTTCAGTCTTTTTTGATTTCTATGTTTTGTGGAAGTGAGGAGCTTGGAGCCAGGGAGTTCCCTGCTTCCCTGAATTGTGCAACATATTAATAAAGACCTTTTTCCTTCCCCACCAGCCTTTGTCTTTAGAATATGCCTGGGTTTGATGATGGGCAGCTGAACCCCACTTTTGTTTGGTAACAATATGACTTTCTTTAGTTGAGAGTCTCTATTTCATTTATTGTAAAAGTGTCCTTTGAAATCTCAAGATGAGAAGTCAGAGTTATAAATCAAAATCATTTTTAACAAAGTCAATAATTAAGGCTGAGGGTATTAACAAAGCCTTTTGTTACAAATAGTTTGATATGTAAGATAGTATCATCTGGAGTATATTTACTTCATGAATCTAGCTAAATGACTAATCATTTCAACAAAGGCTGGAACTCTAAAAAATTTGTTTTGATCATATATTGCACTACTGTTAAATGCCCAGGCAATAAAAGTACTCTATTCTGTCTCCCTGAGCATTAAATTGACAAAAGAATTAAGACTTTTGATAGAATGCTCATATGCTTCATGTTCTATTCTTTAGTGTGTGCATTCAAAAGTGACCCTGTGCATGCACATTATGCCCAATAGTATAATATTATATATTATGCACAATAATATATAAAATTCTGTCTCTTAATAGAGAAGAAGTATGACACCTCTGAATATGCCCAGTCTTTCTCCATGTTTCTCTCGTTTTTCTGAACCAGAAGTGGTCAGTGCCCTCGATTCTGATCTCTTGACATTCTCCTGCTGGCAAGTTATAATCAGAGTCAACTTGCATTTCTCAAAACCGCTTTGACTATCCTAACCTCCCAGAGGGACAGAAACAAATTGCTCTAGGGTTTGGAGAATTTTATACAATTAACCTATCAGGGTTTTATTGGTAAGTTACTTATCTAGCTAGTGAGCAAGCCTTTGAGGAACTTCCTTGTTGGGACTTCAGGGATATTACCCTGAATGCCTAAAATAAATCAGCTTGGAAAAATATCCTTAATGCATAACTTTATGGCCAGACTAAATATTTTTCCTATAAATAGTCAAAAGTAGGTAAAGCAGTGGGGAGAGGAAGATTAGAGAAAGAATGAGGGATGAAACAAAGGGAGACAGAAGACAAAGGGAGACAAGTTTAAATCAAGTTGATTTATGGGAGGCATAGATTTCAATCCACAGATGATACGGATACTGACAGCAAACTAGAGATAAATTATTTCTCAGAAAGAAATGGCATTGAGGATTTTCCACTAAGAAAGAGAAATGAACAACATAAAAAATAAAAAATTGAGGTAGCTGCCTAAAAGCTTTGGTGTTCACAACTGCATTTCAAAGATATACATCTTTTAGAGATGAAATGAGAGTACTGTGAACATCAATAGATTATTTTACTATTTTATATTCTAGTTCAACAGACTTGAAATAAAAGAAGCTAGGAAACATTATGCTATGGAAGCTTGCATTAAAAAAAATCAAGAGAATATAAATCAGTATGCAGCTGAGAACTTGCTTTTTCAGGAATGGATAATAACTTCTAAATTATTCATGCCCCTCTGTGAGGAAAACCCTCTGCTTTTCAACATACATTTGTTTGTATTTTTGAAGATTGGCTGCCAACTTCTGTTTATCAGGGGTACAAGATTACTTCTGCATTTGTCTAAGAATCATGTTTGAAATTTATCGGTGATGGATCCTTCAGGCCCCCAGCAGGAAACAGATGGCATGCTCAAAAGGGTTTACTTAGAAATAATTTAATAAAAAGCTGTGTACACAGGTGTGTTCAGGGTGCTGGCGCCCAGCAGGGATGGTAAGGCAGCCAGACACGACCAGTAGCAGAGGTCCTCCACAGTCCGCAGGCAGGAGCGGCGGGAGCTGCAGCAGCATTTCCAGAATGAAGCTGGGACTCAGATGGGTGGGAGGGATGCCCGTGAATACTCTAACTGCTCTTCTCCCAACCCTTGGATCTCCTGTCAGAGACTCCCATTGATCAAACCCGAGAGAAAGTTGGAGACCAGAGCCTCTGTAATATACCATCGTCTGTAAAGGTTTTCAGTTCTGAAACAGGGCACGTAGGAAGAGGATTCATGTGGTACATATAATTAATTAATTAAATTTGAAAAACAATTTACTTGATAAACCTACAGAAATCCAGATGGATATTTTTAGTTGGAACTGAAAAAAATTGTTAAGTCCAGGAAAATGATTTAGAAGTAATATTTGCCCTTAACACTCAGCTTCATACACAGGGTTTTGTCTAAAACCTTTCCCTTTTTCTTTCCACCTACATATATAGAGGATGACCCTATCCACTCCCATAGCTTAAATTTCCATCATTATTCTTTATACAGTGTGGTAACTTTATAAATTTTGTAACTGACATAAATGTAGAGTCTATTATACTTGAGTGGGATGTTTCCACACAAGTGTACTAGGGTGGGCAAAGTAGGTTTACAGTTGTGAGTATGTGAAACACAGTTTATTCTATACAAGCAATATTCCCCACAATGAAGCTACATGCCAAAAAAATGAAACGACTACCAACTTACACCATACACAAAAATAAATTCAAGGTGGATAAAAGATTTAAATATAAGGCATGACACCATAAAAGTCCTAGAGGAGAACATAAGCGGGAAAATTTCAGACATTCCACGCAGCAATATTTTCACCAACATGTCCCCTAGAGCAAAGACATAAGGAAAAGAATAAACAAATGGGACCTCATCAAATTAAAAAGCTTCTGCATGGCTAAAGAAACCAGCTTTCATATGAAAAGAGAATGAACTATATGGGAAAACATATTTGCCAGTGATACCTCGGACAAGGGTTTGATCTCCAAAATATATAAAGAACTCATATGACTCCACTCCAGGAAGACAAACAACCCAATAAAAAAATGGGTAAAATACTTGAACAGACACTTTTCCAAGGAGGATATACAGAGGGCCCAGAGACATATGAAAAGATGCTCAGCTTCACTAGCCATCAGAGAGATGCAAATTAAAACCACAGTGAGATACCACTTCACATTGGTGAGAATGGCCAACATAAACAAATCAACAAATAAGTATTGGAGAGGATGTGGAGAAAAGGGAACCCTAGTGCACTATTGGTGGGAATGCAGACTGGTGTAGCCATTGTGGAAAACAGTATGGAATTTCCTCAGAAAACTAAAAATGGAACTGCCTTTTGACCTAGCAATTCCACTGCTGGGATTATATCCTAAGAACCCTGAAACACTAATCCAAAAGCACCTATGCACCCCAATGTTCATAGCAGCACAATTTACAATAACCAAGTGCTGGAAGCAGCTTAAGTGCCCAACAGTAAATGAGTGGATCAAAAAGCTATGGTACATTTACACAATGGAATTCTATGCAGCTCAAAGAAAGAAGGAACTCCTACCCTTTGCAACAGCATGGATGGAACTGGAAAGCATTATGCTAAGTGAAATAAGCCTGGTGGTGAGGGACAAATACCATATGATCTCACCTTTAATGGGAACCTAATCAACAAAACAAGCTAGCAAGCAAAATATAACCAGAGACATGGACATGAAGAACAAACTGGCAGTAACCAGAGGGGAGGTAGGCGGGGATAATGGGGAGGAAGGGGTGGATGGGTTTTAGGAACAAGTATAAAGGACACATGGACAAAACCAAGGGGGGGATGGAAGCAGGGGAGGGAGGTGAGGATGGCTGGGGTTGGGGGGGAGTGGCGGGGGGTAAATGCAGACAACTGTACTTGAACAACAATAAAGTAATTTAAAAAAATCCCCGTAATTATGTAATAATGTAATTTAGTTAATGAAAAAGAAATGTTTGGTTAATAATGCTTATTTATATTTTTATTGAAAATTTCTCTTTACAGTGCTATCAGAGTAGACTGATGAATTTATTGAAGAAAATAGAACTCAGCTTTAAAGTTATCTTTCTCATTTACAAATGTATCTCTGTAGGTTTAGAAGGTATTCCTTATTCAAAAATCCCTACTAAAAATTTGAGGGAATTGTATTTTGAGCAGAAGTTTAGATACCTCGAACGCCTTCATCATAAAACCAACTAAAATGTAAAAAAAATGCAAATAATGAATATGGAATCCAGAGAGTTAGAAAACAAACTGAAGCATCTGCTTCTTTTTAAATTTTGTTCAAAGTATTTTTATTTTTTCTCTTTTAAGCATTTATTTTTATTTTTTAAAATTTTTATTGTTTTTTCCATTACTATTTAGTCCCCTTATATTCCCTACCCCCCACAATCACCACACTGTATATGGAAGCAGTCCGAGTGTCCATCAGTAGATGAGTGGATAAAACAACTGTGGGACATTTACACAATGGAATACTACTTGGCCATTAAAAAGGAGAACAATTTTGCCCTTTGCGACAGCATGGGTGGACCTGGAGAACATTATGCTAAGTGAATTAAGTCAGTCAGAGAAAGACAAATGCCATATGATTTCATTCATATGTGGAATCCAATGAACAAATTGAACTAACTAGTAAGATAGAGATAGACTCACAGAGAGCAGGCTGACAGCTCAGGGTTGGGGGGAGGTGAGGGGGTGGAGGCATTGAGCAAAAAAGGAAAAAAGGCTCATGGACATGAAGCATCTGTTTAGATCATCACATAAGACATGGTGGACCACCTGGATCTAACAGAGGAGGTATCTAATAGGAAATCCATAAGTAAAGTTGCAACCCCCAGAAAAGTATAAAAGTGAATGAGAAATAAACTGATAAACAGAAGGGGACTCCAGATAAATTATGTTTTAACTTTGGTGTCATTCAGTAGTGAGAAGTAGAGTCTCTCGTGAGTCTCAGGCCTGCCATTATTCATTCTACTTGTGTACTCCTATTAATCTCAATCTGAATTTATCATAAAATAGTTCAGAATGATAATGTTTCTTTGCTTCTCGCCAAGAACAGAAAAAAGCCATAATTTTTGTTCATTTGAAAAGATGTTGAATGGGAAATAGCTATAGGATCATAACAAAAGGAAATGTCAACATCCTCTGAAGAAACTAATCTTCAAAAATTTTGGCTGAAAAAATTCCAAGGATCCACACGCACAGAAAAAGTCATAAAACATTTAAGGAAGCATGGTATCCTGAAAAAGAACTTTTGAAAATCATAAGCACCAGAATCAAGCAGATCTGCTGAATTACAGATATTCATATCACTACTCAAGAATATAAAATAAATGTATCAGATGTACTGAAAAAAAAAGAATTGTAAATATGAGTGAGAAGTCAAAATATATAAAACTATAAAAATTGACCAAATATATTTGAAAAAAGCCAAATAACATTACTACACATTTACTATCTCACAGTTTCTGAGCCAGAAGTGCAGGCATAGTTTAGCTGGGCTCTTGAGAGCAGGACGTCAAAGGCTATATTCAAGGTGTGTCTCATCTGCGGTCCAAGTGGAAAAGGGTCTGCTTCCAAGATTATTTGAATGACTGAAAATTTCACTTCTTTGCACAGAAGGCTTTATGTTCTTGTCGATTGTCAGAAAGAGGCCATGTATCTCTCTTATAAGTCCTCCCACAGTTTCTTGGCACATGGGTTTCTCCAAGGGGAATTTTTACTCTGTCAAGCAGGAAAAGAGAAACTGTAGAGCAAGTCTGCTAACAAAATAGTTTTATATGTCATAAAGCAATCATGGACATGACATCCCATCATCTGTTGACTAGAAGCAAGCCACTGGTCTTACCCACACTCAAGGATATAGGATTACACAAAGGCATGGATACCAAATAAAGGGCCACACCGGAGTCTGTCTGCTACAATGTCTAGTTCATAATGCTAATGAGGTAGAATTGAAAGGTAAGAGTGGTATATGAGTTGGCACTGGGGAAATTGGGTTAAATTTTTCTAAGCCTATATTTTTTGGTATAAGGGAAGATATATTGGTTAATTTTTATATTTTCTGAAGTATGTATGCTAAATTCATAGGAAACAATGAAAAGAATATAAGTAAAGAAGCAAAATGAAGAGAAGGACAGAAGAAGGAAGGAAGAGAGGAGAAAAGAAAGAGGCAGGAAGGGAGGGAGGAAGGAAGAAAAGAAGGAAGGAAAGACCAAATATGAGTATGATAGTTATAACAAATCCAAGTATATTGTAACCTGATAAAACCAGGTGGACTAAAACTCTACTGCTAATTAAAAAAAGGATAATCAGATTGTGTTTTTTTTTAAAAAAATCATTAATAGGTAGATTAAGAAACATACCTAAAATATAAAGAAAGAGAAAGTTTGACAGCAAAAATATTGGAAACTGTATCAGATAATTCTAACTGAAACAAACTATTTTAGCATCACACTAAATGAATTTCAGGGTAAAAAGAATGGATAGAAGTAATGAAGTTTTTCTGCAATGAAAATGAAGCTTAATTCACCAGGAAGATATAAAAATCTAAATTTCTTTGTCTCTGTAATATAACTTTAAAACATGCAGAAAAAAACATAGAAATAAATTGACAAATTGCAACATAATGGAGGATGTTTAAAACAACTTTTAGTAATTGATATGGTAATCAGTTAAAATTGATAATAATATCAAATAATTAAACTATAAAATTGGAAAAACTTGAACTAATTGCCATGAATATATATACAGGGGCATTCAAAGGTAGGTTTACAGCTGTAATACAAATAAATAATAAAATAATGAATAAGTGATAATATGAGGTTGCCTGGAAAAAGTCCAGTCATTGTTAATATAATGAGAATGCTTTGTGTGATATCAGATAACCTGGCATCCTAGGAGAGTAGACTGGAATGCACATGCATGACTAATGATGACTTCACTGTACTTGTCAGTGGGAGAGGTAGATGCCCTTGAGTGAGCATGTGTACTGTGTGACCCTTGCATTCAAAATGACTGAGTGAGTAGAGCAACAAATCTGAATCAAATTTTGCATAATTTTGAACATGCCTCTGTGGAAACTATTAGGATGATTCAGAAGGCTGCAGCTATGGGCAACTGGTGATTGGCAGCTTCATCATAACTATGCATACTTGCCCATACATCATATCTCCTACAGAGTTTTTTGCAAAACATCAAATCACCCAGGTGACTCAGCTCCCCTACAGTCCAGATTCGGTGCCCTGCAACTTCTGGATTTTCCCCAAACTAAAATCACCTTTGAAAAGGAAGAGATTTCAGACCATCAGTGAAATTCAGGAAAATGTGATGGGGAAGCTGATGGTGATTGGGAGAAATGTGGGAGGTCCCAAGGTGCTTACTTCGAAAAGGATTGAGGTGTCATTGTCCTATGTACAATGTTTCTTGTATCTTGTATCTTCAATAAATGTCTCTGGATACCTTCTAGACAGAACTTGTATATG
The DNA here is from genome assembly GCA_028533065.1 of Trachops cirrhosus. Lineage (NCBI taxonomy): Eukaryota > Metazoa > Chordata > Mammalia > Chiroptera > Phyllostomidae > Trachops > Trachops cirrhosus. The sequence goes on from CM052541.1 coordinate 107,429,850, forward strand.
AAGTGTGTAGAGATGGTTTAAGCTTCTGTGGAATAAGCTTGAAATCAAGCTAGTTTTGAAGAAAAATAATCATGTTTATTAGAACACAGAAGAATTTTGTCCCTGGTGCATACAGTAGAGAAAGTTGAGAGCAGTAAACAGTTTTTCTCTTTAGCCTCTCAATACAGAAAGATAACCAAGACATAAATATTAATGTTGTGAGATATTATTCTAAGGTAATATTATGTTGAAATTATTGATGATTTGTTAATGTTGTTTGAATATTTTAGTCCTTTTCCCAAATTCTAATATTCAATAATATCTTCTGAATCAAAATAGTTGAAAACCACTATTTTCAAAAGAGAGTAAAAAACATCTTGAAAGTTTCACAAAATGATAAGTACAGACTTTTCATTGCTTAAGCTAATATGATAGACTAATATGTAAAGAAAGAGTTCTGGGCATGACATTTTTCACTGTAAAGGAAGAAGAATGGTGATCTGCTACATTTTAAATTTTTTATTCTCTTTTGAGATAAAAGAAGAATTGTTTTTTAAATGCAAGAGCTCTTTAGGAATCTGAGATAGTTATGATATGGAAATCTAAGTGGCAGAGGATTAAATTTGGAGTAAAATTATTACTATAATTATTTTTTGTAATCATCTCAATGATTTATTTTGTAGATAACATTAAGGAAACAAACATTTGGACAATGGATCTACGTTTAAATTGAATTTGTATGACTGCTTTTATCCCCTCTCCATTCAGAATGTATTATTACCTTTAGAGTCTATCTTAAATTTGTATAGCTAACTTTCTAGACTTTCTTATTTTATCCTCCCTTTTTACAAATGACAACCAGGTGATTCCCTGATCCTGTCATAAGTGTTTGACCATATTTACTATCTAGAGTTGACAATGATATAAAACGTAGGTATTGAGGCACACCATAATTAAATTTACTTAAACAGTTTATGTGGAATTTGAATGTAACTGGGAGCCCTCTGTTTGATCTGGCAGTCCGAACTATGATATCATCTACAGCTGCAAGCCTCCCCTTCTCCAACTCCCTGTCACTCTTGTTCTTTTTCTTTACCTTGACTCTAGTGACACTGCCCCCTTCCTCCAAATATACTTCATTTCAGTCACATCTAGGACCTCTTCTTAGGTGTTAACAGGAATTAAGGAGGGCTAGGGTTGGGAAAGATGACTTTGATACTCTCCCTCCCAAATCATGAATCATGTCATCCACTTAAACTGTCATAAATAAATGCACAATCATAATTTTGATTCATCTAATTCATCCAAAAGGTATTTACTGAGTGCTTTCTATGGTTCAGGTACTGTTATGACTCCCAGGGGACACAGCGTTGACATTCTGCCTCGTGAAAAATACATTCTAGCAGGGACCCAGTGTGGGGGACGTGTTAAACCCGATCAGCGTTGCGGTGAAAATAAACATATGACTGGGGCTGGGAAGTGATTAGGGGGATCATGGAAGCCTCACAGGAAAGATGCTATCGGAACGGAGTCCTGCAGGACTGGGACAGCTAGACATGCAGTACTAGGGAGAGAGCATTCCAGGGCAGGGAACAGTGGCCCAGAGGCTCCGGGGAGCGGTGTCTAGGGAGCAGCCAGGAGGCCGGTGCTGCGGGAGCAGTGTGAGTGAGCAGAGTGGAGATGGGCAGCAGGCCCGAGAGTGCCTTCTACATTATTTTAATAATTTAGGATTTTTTTGAGTGAGATAGGGAGTTTTTTGAGATTTCTGAGAAAAGAGTCATGATCTGATTTATACTTTAAAAAAGGACCACTCGGATGGCCTCATGGAAAAGACTGTCGAAAGACACAGGCAGAAAGAGCAGCAAAATCAGGAGGCTGCGGCACTCACCCAGGCAGAGACGTTAGTGGCGCAGACCAGGGTGGTGATGGTTGGCTGGGGGAAGCATTGTAAATGGGATACATTTTTAGACACCTCTGATAAGGAAACAGTTTTAATGATATCCTAAAATTTTAAATTCTATAATTCTACGATTTTCCCCTTCAGAGTAGGAAGCAATTTCCCCTTTGTCATTCACATGCCAAAGGCATAATGCAATTTTTTTCTTACTGGAACACCACATGCGTCTGTATATTCACATGATGTTCTGAGAATATTAAGTACTCTCTTTTGCAGCATACAAAATGCAGTATGTTTTTTTCTTTCCATTTTTAGCCGACCAAAAATAAAGTATAGCAAGACACAGAGAGTTATACATTCTAGATGGCAATGGATAATTAATGGTTTTACTGTGTCTAATTGTTTAATATATAACACATCAACTGTGCACTACAAATATTTTCTCTTAATTTTTCCTTGGAGGGATTTAATAAAAATTGGAGCATATCTTAAAACAATGTTTGCTATCTTGAAGTTCTTTGTTGAAGATAATAAACTGAAAGCACCTGGAATGCTGGCTTTTCTGCAAACATAGAAATTATAGCCTTTAATTTATTTTTTCTAATTTAATTTATTTTCCTGTTAGAGTAATAAGAAGGCTTGGTTAATGAGTATGCTAATAAGTTTATAATATATTTGACCCCTTTCAATGTTAAAGTAAGAGCATTTACTCATGAATCACAATTGTTAGGGTAGCTTTGTTTCTATTTCTTGAAACTTTCCTGCCAAGATCTCATTATGTGTACGCAGTATTTTAATCTCCTATTTTATATGCAGATGGGAGGGAAAACATTTGGGTAGGAGTAAAACATAAGCCTCAGCTGTCGCCAAGTTTACAAACTACCTCCATCTTTTATTCCTTTCTTTTTAATAGGTGGGAGAAAGTATCCAACCAACTTCTCTTCCTCTGCTCTGGATCCCAAACACTAGTCAACCTTCAATAAATTAAGCTGAGTGAATGAACGTATGTATATGTGAAGGAATACATTCATTACTACAGTTGAAACTGAAGGCTAATTTGGGACTCTATCTTTGGCTAAGGCCCGAATACCAAAAGTCACCCAACAGATGTTAAGAATTCCACAATCAAAGCAAGATGCAAGATGACTTAAGCTTATTTACAAAAGAATTGACTTAAAACCAAATTTGGAAGCTTCTTGGGAGAATATAAAACAGTGTGGTTGAAGAAATTAGAGTATTAAAGCATTACCATAACCCTGGAGTCCTCTCAGAGAGGCTTTGTCCAAGGGGGCTGCCTGGTGGGCAATAGGGACTCCCAGAGTGTCTGTGCAGAGACGGACCACCAAGTATCAGGGGCAGCCATGTATGGTCACTTGGAGAGTAAACCAAACCTTTCAGATGTTTGCATGTGAGAGAACAACTACAACGGGATGGGGGATGTTTCTGAAAGGGTCTCACAGACTGATGTGAGACATTATACAGCGGTCTAAACGCAACCTTTTATTTAATGCCCCATAACACATTGTTCTATAAACACTTCCTCATGCCCCCTCTCTCCAGGTGCCCTAAGGCTCCATTAAATCAATTCTTTATGTATTCTACAGAATTTTAGGCCCACACACTTTTAAACTATAAAGTGTTTTCTACGGCCAAATGAGTTTTCTAAATTTTGCAGACATACTTGCTTCTTGGACCTGCACAAGGCAGGTTGACATACTAAAGGCTCTCAGGATTCATGTAGACAGTGGGGGGAAAAAGGCAGAATACTGTACTTGAACAACAATAAAAAATGTTAAAAAGATAAATAAATAAATAAATAAATAAATAAATAAATAAATAAAAGTAAAAAAAACAATTAAAAACTAAAATACACAAATGTAGGCCAAACATTCTTTGAGAACTTACCACTGTATTTCTGAATGTCTCCATATTATTTTTTATTTGGATTGGCAATGTGGAGACTGTTTTGTGTTGACTACATTAAACATATTTTCACATGGAAGTTAAAAAAAATTAAAAAAAATGAGTTGTCTACTTTGATATGTGACCACAGAAAGCCTTAGACAAATAATCTTTAATAATATTTAATAATCTTTAATATCCCATTCTACTCTGTGACATTTTCTTCTGCATGCAGATTGTCTTTTAAATCTTTTATTTTTACCTCTTCAATGCCAAATGAACACCAAAATTAACTCACTAGTATTAACTCTCCATATTTGTTAACCTTATATGGGAGAACTTTGTGATAAGGCTTTCCAGGTTTAGGCTCTTCTCCTGACTTTGCTTTGTGTACTGTCTCCGAATTTTTATTTATGTGGTTTTCAGGGAAGCAGCTTTGAATAGAAGAGCCAAGAACTTCAAGAAAGGAAGCTGAGAGGAGAGAGGAGGGAAGGTGGCAAGATTAACCTGATTTTCTTTAAATAGCATTTCTTACTGTTGGCCAGGTTGAGTCTCTCATTTGTGTGGCCGTCCTCCTACAGCGATTCTTGCTCGTGTCACTTAATTATCTTTTGTGTGTCCAATGAGATTATAAACTCAATGGTCATCAAAGGACACTGTTTTAACCCTATCTGTAAACTGGTGGCAGGGTGCTAATAATAATACACCATTGATATAGGACTTCTATTGACAATATTACTTGCACATATCAAATTTTATCTTTCACCAAGCCCCTAAAGCATGTGTTATCCTGATTTTGCCAATAAGTAATCAGGTGTTCTAAGAGATGAAGTGGCTCGTCTGAGTTTATGGAGTTGGTAAGTAGGATGTAAACACACTCTGGCCTCTGGATTGCAGTTACAGGGCTCCTCCTGGGACACGACAGCGCAGGCAGGGCTCTCTGAGTTAAATACATTTGGAAAAAATGCTTCATCACAACCCTTTAAAATGCTATGACGAATAATAAGTTTGAATATAAAATTTAAGTAAAAGTTGTCCATTTCAAAATTTAATACCAAAATTAGGTTCAGCTGTGTTACTAATATGTAACTGGAATAATTTATGAAATAGTTCTTTTTGGCCAAAAAAGGGTTCAACTAATTACTAGATATGTGGGAGATAGTCAATTACTATGGTCCCAGCTGATTTAGTGTTTAAAAGTTATCTACATTTTTCTGGATGCGATGATTGGACTTTTTAGCATTTTTAAAATATAGACTTTTTAAAAAAATATAGGGATTCTGTAGGAATTACATACTATCTTAGGTGTTTAAATGCAAGTTAGTTCATGAGCTATTTATTGTATTTAATATTTATAAGTTTTAAATATTCAGGATTAAAATGTGTACACCTAAACATATTTAAATCCAGTTGAAGTTAAATGTAGTTTGATATATATATAAATATATACACTATATATATATTTGGACTTTTATCACTGGAATATAACATGCACTACGTAGAAACCTGAAATTTGCTCAGTTGCCCCTGAAACCATCTATGATTTAGATTTCTTCCAAATTCAGCTGTTAGAATCCCTACCCAAATTTACTGTGAAGAAGCAGCCACAGGAAGAAAAAACTTAATGATCATACTTACTCTCCAGATCTAATTTAGCTTTTCCAGGGACAGAAAATAAGGGTCAAGCAGTTATCTGTACAATTTTACTAGGTCATCACTCTTGACTTATTTCTGTGTCACTACAATATCAAAATTGGCAAAAACTGAGCATTTCAAGTGGCTGTATTATCCTCATTAAATTCAAACATGATGTTTAAAATTCTTTTTATAAAAATTATATAAATACAATAATGTCAAAGATAAAAAACAACAGGGGGGAGGAAATGGTGAAATTTCTACTTTGCCTTCTTTGACATATCGTCAATTTATAATCCATTATTATTATTCACAGATTGCATTAAAAATGCATCCATGCTTGAGTATTCAGACTTTTGTTTTTACAGATGACACTGGGTCTCAAAAAGGCTCATTTATTGTTACTGCAAATAGACCAAAGGGCATTACCAGTTTTAGTCTGACAGAATTTGTCATACAGTGTTATCTCCTGAGGTTGAAAAACTTGAAAAATTGCTATATATATAAAAAGAAATTAGATAAGTGAAAGAAAAAAATCTTAAAATTTTATTCTTTAACAAAATTGTTTTCTTTCTTTTTAAAAATATTTAATTTATTTATTTTTAGAGAGGGGGAAGGGAGGGAGAAAGGGAGGGAGAGAAACATCAATGTGTGGTTGACTCTCCAGCACCCCCTACTGGGGACCTGGCCTGCAACCCAGACATGTGCCCTGACTGGGAATTGAACCAGTGACCTTTGGTTTGCAGGCTAGCACTCAATCCACTGAGCCATACCAGCTGGGGCTAAAATTTTATTTAAAAAACATATAGTTTAAAGGACCTGTCATTTGCCCTATTTTTCTTTGATGAAAGACTATTTCCTATTTTACAACTGGGAATATTTGCTGCATAAGAATTATTGTGACTTCCTCATGCATTGTTATATTTAAATCTCATAATAATCCTACAAGGAAAATGCTATTGTCAACCATATGTACAAGTGAGGAAATTGTAACTCAAAGAAGTAAAACAATGTGTTCAATGTTGCAAAACGAAGAAGTGACTGAGACAGGGCACACTCAGGTTTGTTTTCTATAGAACTCATTCTTTTACCGATTATATTCAGTGGAATAACAGATAATATATGAAAACCACGAAATATAGAAGTTGGACCACAGAAGATTTTCAATAAGTAAATGCATTTCTTCTTCTCATCTTACCTCATATGCAGGTCTTAAGTTCATAATACATATTCAATAGAAAGTTTTGGATGTAGTTTTAATAATATGGGGAATAGAAATATATACATGGAGTGACACTTAGATTCTCTATGATATTAACCCTCTTTTCCATTTGGCTTTGGAAGTAGGTCCCCCAAATTTACCCTGTCTTACACATATGATTGGTAATAAAATGTACTTTATTCTTTAACTCTCAGGAAAGTCATCTCCAAGGAATGCCATTCTTAGTCCTGTCAGAACAGTGGCTCTGAGCCAGGGATGGTGTCGCCTGCCATGGGACGTTTGGCAGTGTCCAAAGACATTTTTGGTCATCAAAACTGAGGGTACATGTGTGCTATTTGCATCTGGTGGGCAGTATCCAGAGAGGTTCTGCACCTTCTGAAAGGCCAGGACAACCCCAACAACAAAGACTTATTGGGCCCAAGATGTCATACTGCCTTGGTTGAGATCCGTGTGTAAGAGAGATGAATGGAAAATAAATAGGGAGTACAATATGGAAGCTGCCCACAGAATATATTTTCTGTTCATCTAAAAAACTGCAAATAACAACAACTGAAACAACACTACCTCCCAGGCCATAAATATATTATTGTGTCAGTTTATTAGAACTTAAAATGTTTTAGAATGGCTTATGTCAAAGGCATGTGTGTGCTTTTGTGTATTCTTTATATACTATCATCAAAATATATGAGGAAGGACACCAAAAAATGGAATTATCTTCTGGAGGGTGGGCCCCTTGTAGGACAGGCTTCCCCCACTAGGTGAGTGTTCTAGGGACCCATCTGTATCAGTGTACCAGCTGGTGTTGTTGTGAGAGGCAGCGTTCGGCTTCAGTGAACTTTTTTGAAGACTCTTTCATTGCATTTGCCCATTTCATGATGGGTGGTTTACCAGCGCACTTGCCCACACCACACTCAGTGTTCAGCAGTTTTTGACCAAAAATAGCATGACCCTGTGCCCCACCCTACCTATTCACCTGATCTTGCCCTGAGCCCTGGGTGAAAAAAGTCCTCAAAAGGAAATGTTTTGCTGATGTGGAAGAGGTGAAACAAAAAATGGCAGACTCACTAAAAGGCATCAAAATCAACAAGCTCAAAAGCTGTTTGAGCAGTGGAAAAAGTGTCCTGATAGATGTATTGCATCAAATGGAGACTACTTTGAAGGTGACTGAAGTTTAAACATGTAAGAATAAATAAATTTCGTGTTTTGGGATTCTCCCTGGTCATGGAAAACCGGAGTCATGAAGAATCAGGACGGGGCAGGCTGCTGCAGTCGGGGCAGACAGGGAAACACATGCCGCCTCTTCCCGTGGCAATCTTGGTGCAGATCTTCATGTTCGCACATTTTGCTTAGGTGTTTCCTCTTATTTTCATGTTAGTCCTGTGAAAGTTCGGGCAGAGATAAGAAAACCGAGACATGGAAATACAATTACATTCTTTAAAGCGGTTGGGTCCATACAAAGGCAGAAATACAATTCTCTGACTTTCAGTGTGTTTTCCACTTTCTTGTTCTGAGATAGAGTTTGTATGTACATTGTATCTCATAAATCAAAGTGGACAGCTCTATATATTTGAACATGAAAATAAGAATGAAAAAGAACAGAAAATAAGCACAATTTAGAACTCAGAAAAATCAACATGAGCAAATTATAATACTGAGTGTCTAGTAACATTGTTGAGGCAACAACATGCCCCCCCAAAGCAACACACAAAACAACCCAGAAACAAAATGAATACCCATTAAAAAATGAGCAGAACAAAACTAAGAGGATGTGCGTGCGTTGATATATTTGGAGAGCTGTGAGTGTTGTCCCCGCTCTGATGTGATCTCAGGCTCCTTCCTTCATTTCACTTCTCAGAACCATAGCATGGGCAGGCCATCTGGCCTGCATTAACCCAGATGAAGCTTGAACCGAGGCATCAGTAATATATTGAAGGGTTAATAACAGGTATGACAGTCAATAAGCCTATGACAGGACAAATGGAGTCTCCTCCACTTACTGTGGAATTCTCTACAGTCTTCATTTCTTGAATCTTACTCGTGTCATGGTGGCCACACTGAGAAAGTTTATGCTAGGGCGCTGACCTTGAAAAGAGGCCAAAGAAAACAGTCAGTCTGATTTTATCTAAGATAATGCCTGCTTCTAGTGGGTCAAAAACTGTCCATGAACTTCTTATGCAGTCTAGTCTAGTTAGCCAGGTGTCTGCAGTGCAACTGAGGTTAAAAAAGGAAGAAACAAGAATAATTTTTGCATAGTTGACTTAAAATACTACAGGTAAAGGCAATGGTATTTGAGAAAGAAAGACTTGGTGGTGATAGAGGATGGGTGTTCCCTTTTGGTTGAATTAGAAGTAGGAAATTTTAGAAAGATTTTATGTGAAAGGTCTGTGCTAAAGAGAATAATTTTGGGTTCATTGATATGTAGGTGTCATTTAAAATAGAAGAAGTAGAGAGGCTTCCTTGGATAGGTAATATAGAGAGAGAGAGAAGAAGAAGAGGTCGAGGACAGCTTTGCCTACATCCCAAAATTAATATATTAAGAAAAGGAGAAGATGGGAAAGGAGGGAAAATAAGTAGTATGAAAACCAGCAGAGATGTTAAATCTGCCATGAGAAGGCTATTTTTCAGTTACATTTATTCATTTGCTGTTTTGAAAAGTTGAGATTGTTGCTGATTATGATATGAAACAACTTTTTTGTGTATGTTGTTTGTATTTTTCTTTAAAGTAAGAGTTAATAAATGTGCATGCCACTGTTGAGAATGATCCACTAGAGACAGAGAAATTGGTATTGCAAGTTATAAGGGAGAAAACTGGAGGACAGGTTCCCTGAGAGAGGGATGGGGGCAAGGTTAAGCAATCAGAGACACCACTCTGTTTCCCCGGATGGATGAACAGATACAAGCAGGTGACTACAGCTGTACTTCCTTCCTCACTTCTTTCCTTCTGCTCCCCATTTTAACTAATTGTGAGTTTCCATTTCCTGGGGTTTCCTATTTTCAGATCTGAATCTGCCATACATTTTCTACATGTAGGAATTAATGTAAGAAATCTTTTATGTTATTGGATGGGATTAGGATCAAAGACATATCTGATAGTATGGATAGGTAGGTAAAAAGGCCGTTAGATATAATACACCATCAGGAGGTACTATGTTAGCAATGTATTGGAAGAAAACATGTGTGATAAAGAACTCAGGTGTCTTTGAAATAGCCTAATGAACACAAACAAGACAAAATAAAAAATATCACCAATGTTAAGCAAATAAATAAACTCTGTAAGTTAGATTTTGACTTTTCTTTCTCTCAATTTTTTGTTTTACATATTTCTATGAAAGATTTAAAAGAGAAACATAAGAAAGTTTTATCTCACATTATATATAAATGCTCTTTTTTCCTTAACAAATGTGTCTATGAGATGCTCTAGGAGAGAGTCTTGTGGTGGTTGGGAACTCTTTTATTTGAAGAGCTTGGATATTTTCTATTTTCCACTGAGAAGTAAACGTGCCAACTTCTTGGTGCAGCTTTGTTTTTAAGGTTTGTAAAATAAAGAATTCAATAACAGTATAACTACTCCCCCAATTCTTTTTTAAGTATATTTTATTGATTATGTTACAGTTGTCCCAGTTTTTTTCCCAGTGTCCCCCTCTGCCTGATACCCCCTTCCCTCCATCAATCCTCCCAACTCAGTTCATGTCCATGGGTCATGTGTGTAAGTTCTTTGGCTTTTTCCTTTCCTTTAAAAAAAAATTTTATTTATTTATTTTTAGAGAGAGGGGAAGGGAGGGAGAAAGAGAGGGAGAGAAATATCAATGTGTGATTACCTCTTGTGCACCCCCTGTTGGGGTCCTGGTACACAACTCAGGCATGTACCCTGACAGGGAATTGAACTGGCAACCCTTTGGTTCGCAGGCCAGGACTCAATCCATTGAGCCACACCAGCCAGGGCTGACTTCTTCCTTTCCTATATTTCTTAACATCCCCCTGTCTATTTTATTCCTACCAATTATGCTTCTTAATCCCTGCACCATTTCTCCCTTTCTCCCCCATCTCCCTCCCAGCTGATAACCCTCCAAAGGATTCTCATCCTTATGATTATGTTCTGTTCTGGTTGTTTGCTTAATTTGTTTTTGTTTTTATTTTTCAGATTCAGTTGTTGATAGTTGTGGGTTCATTGTCATTTTAATGTTCATAGTTTTGATCTTCTTTTCTTAAATAACTCTCTTTAACATTTCATGTAACAATGGCTTGGTGATGATCAATTCCTTTAGTTTTACCTTGTCTGGGAAGCACTTTATCTGCTCTTCCATTGTAAATGATAGCTTTGCTGGATAGAGGAATCTTTGTTGTATGTCCTAGCTTTTTCTCACTTTGAATACTTCTTGCTAGTTCCTTTTTGCTTGCAAAGTTTCTTTTCAGAAATCATCTGACAGTCTTATAGGAACTCCTTCAGAAGTAACTATGCTTTTCTCTTGCTGCCTGTAAGATTCTTCCCTTATCTTTAATCCTTAGCATTTTAATTGTGATGTGTCTTTGTGTGGTCCTCCTCGGGTCCAATTTGATTGGGACTCTCTGTGTTTCCTGGGCTTGCATGTCTATTTCCTTCGCCAAATTAGGGAAGTTTCCTTTCATTAGTTTTTCAAATATGTTTCCCATTTCTTGTTTTTTCTCTTCTCCTTCTGTCACCGCTATGATGTGAATATCAGACCTCTTAAAGTTGCCCCAGAGGCTGCTTTTACTACCCTCATTTTTTTTGGATTCTTTTTTCTTTTTGTTGTTCTTATTGGTTGTTTTTTGCTTCATTCTGTTCCAAGTCATAGATTTGATTGTCAGCTTCATCCATTCAACTGTTGTTTCCCTGTAAATTATTATTTATTTCAATTAGTGAATCTTTAGTTTCTGACTGGATCTTTTTTTATGCTGTTGAGTCCTCCCTAAGTTACTTGAGCATCCTTATAACCAGTGTTTTGAACTCTGCATCTGATAGATGGCTTATCTCCATTTGATTTAGGTCTTTTTCTGGAGTTTTGATCTGTTCTTTCATTTGGGCCATGTTTTTTTTTTGTCTCCTCATTTTGGCAGCCTCCTTGTGTGCTTTTATGTATTAGGCAGGGCTGCTCTAACTCCCCATCTTGGTAGTATGGCTTAATGTAGTAGGTGTCCTGTAGTGTCCAGTGACATAGCCTCTTCTATCACCCAAGCTGGGTACTCAAGGTGTATCCTTTGTGTGGGCTGAGTTCATCCTCCCCCTGTGTTGAATCTTGGTTGCTGTTGGCAGATAATTGGGAGAGATTTACCCAGGCCAGTCAGCTGTATGGACTGGCTGTGACCGCTGACCACCACCCTCTGTCCTCCTTGGAGGATGAGCTGTGCAGGGGCAGGGTGGTAGTGCTCTGACATGGTCTGTATCAGTCCACTGGGTGTACTGGCCCTGGGGTTTCCAGGTGGTGCAGGCCAAGATCAGCCCCCACCTGTGTTTTGCCCAGGGCCGCCATTCCTGAGCTATAAAACAATCTGAGAAGGCTGCTATTTGTGCTTGGATTGGAGTTACCAGGTGAAGCCAACCTGTGAAACTAATCTGGCTGCTGCTAGAGCCCGGCCTGGAGCTCACTGAGGCCAGTTGTTTGTTTGATAGGATTTAGGAAGTCGTGAAGCCTAAGAGAAGACCAGTCATTCATATGAAAAAGCAGCTTGGGTGGCCTTATAAGTTGGGTGGAGCAGTGTCTCTGGGGTACTCCAAGGCAGGTCAAATAGTGTTAGCCAGGTTGATGGAGTCTCAGATATGGCACCAGCCTGCCAGCTTTGTGGCTCTGTATGGGGAGGGCTCAGCAAAGAAACAGTGGCCTCTGTTTGCCCAGATACAAGATGCTTCAGCCTCTCCCAGTATGCCACTGGTGTCCTTCAAGATGCTACCCTGGCACTGGAGCTCAGAGGGAGTGAGTCTGACTAGGTGAGTCCATGTGTGGGTTCTTTAAGAGGAACTGCTTGGGGCTCCAGAAGTTTCTTCCACTGACCCAATCTTCGCTGATTTTTGTAGCCAGAAGTTTTGGGACTTATCTTCCTGACACTGGAACCCCGGACTGGGGAGCCTGGTGTGGGGCTGGGCCTGCTTGCTCTGAGATATCCCTCTTGAATTTTTATCCATCACACATGGGTGAGAGAGCAGCTTGTTCAGTGTCTGCGCCCCTCCTACCAATTTCGATGCATGTGATTTCATTAATTCTGTAGTTGTGAGACTTCTATTGAACTCGATTTCTGAATGTTCTGAGTGATAGTTGTTCTATATTATAGTTGTAATTTTGATGTAGTTGTGTGAAGAGGCGAGCCATGTGTGCCTATGCCACCATCTTGACTGGAAGCCTCCCATACTCAAGGTCAGCTTGTTCATACTCTCCCAATTCTGATCACGCGTATTTGAGGCATCACTGATGGAGGCATCACTACTGACAAGATGATAAGCTAATATTATTGCTGCTTTCTTCTGTCTCTGTGAGTTGCTACCTTTGGTGCTTAGACTTCTTTCTAAGTTACTTATGAAAATCCACTTCCTTTTACATGTGAAAATTGTCTCGGGAAAGAAGTAACAATTAGAAGAGTATCTGCCCCTGAACTGTACCATTAAAATCTCTCTTTTAGTTCCCAATATTTTCAGAAATTAGGTCCTGCTTTCTCTCCTCTCATAAGTTACTTTTTTATAAGGATGCTTTTAGAAATATAGAGGCCTACAAACTCTTGCATGTAAGTTACATGATTGCACTGGTTTTTGCATGGGACACAAGTTTACTTATAACCTCTCTTTATTTCTAAATCTCTCCACCTATTTCTATAGACTCTGCCTTGACAAGTAGAGTAATACACAAGTTATCTTGTAGGAACAACATGAGAAACACATCTCAATGACTATGCAAGAATAGCCATGCCATCCACTTTTCCTGGCTGCTGGCATCTAAATCCATGGCCCCAAATTCCACCTATATGCTGATAACATCTAGTGGAAATGTGCTAGGATTTTTGTAGAGCAGTACCTTTGCAAATTCGTGCTTTGGGGGATCTCACAGGTCATTTGTGTGTGCTTTCTCAAGACGGAAGTCATAAACACTTTCTCTACTTTTCTATGTTGTGGTCATAAGCATGCAACCTAGGCTGTATCCATCAGACACACTTGTGTGAGTCTTTGGTACAGAAGTGGATGTGAAGAGCCTGATGCCTTGGAATCTGTTCTTGTTGGATTGGCCTCAGAACTGTTAGGCTTGTAGAGGCCACCTCAGCTATAATGTGAACATTTAGTGTCCAGCATCAATTAATTGTGCAAGTTGTGACATATGGGCTAAACATCAGCAGCACTGGATCAGTTGTGAAATAATTTAGGGGAAGTTCCTGGGTGCATAGCTTTTTTTGGCCCCATCCTTTGTTCCCTGTAGAGGGCCCGTACTACCCTAAAAGTTTGATGCAATTATTCCATTGAGCTACTGATTTAAAATTTATGTCTATAACAAATATCCATGGTGAACCCTAACCTATCAAGTGCAAGAACCCTAGCAGTGTACGCACACTTTAGCCTCCAGAGGTTGTGTGTGTATAAGGACCTGATAGTCTGGGGAAAAAATTGAGTAAGTTTTGCAATCAACAATCAGCTCCCAAAAGACTAGATATTCACACTAATTTAAGTGATGGTAAATATGTTCCCTATTGGTCCATGAAATGACCTCACAATGCAGTCATGAAGCAGGTAACTCTCGTTTAATCACTCTTTGTTCTATAATAGTCAATTTCCTCAGCAGAGGCTATTTTGGCATTAGATTATAATTTTTAATGTCACTTCTGTAGAAATTTGCCCAAAATCTCTTCAAGAACCTAAAAATGCTTATGAAATAAAATGCTAACAATACTAGATGTGCTATAAAATGTAAATGAATAAAGTTACCGTGCTTTGAAATTTAAAATAATTTCAGTATATTGGGGAGAAAAAATGCTCTCAAAGAGCAAGCAGCATGTGTATTTTTTCCCTTTATTTTTATGATCAACACTATTGTAAATGGCCCCATTCTCTCTCCTTTGTCCGCCTCCTCCCAGCTCCAGCTCCCCCTTCCTTCTGGCCATCGACACACTGTGGTCTATGGTTGTGGGCAGAAATGCATTTATAAAATATTAAGAAAAAGGAGTGATAGCAATGTGGCAAACTTCAAAGTCACGCTAAGGTTAGTTCATATAATTGAGAAAACAAAACAAAACAGGAAGGTAGCATCTAAAACCATTAGCAGGTAACATGGCACTGGCTGCATAGGGAAATATTTAAATATATGCAAGAGAATATATGAACCACCTTGTGATTTACTGGCAAAGATGGGAGTCTTAGTAATTTGACAGATGAGATACCAGACTCAAAAATGGTTGTTGTCACCATCATTATTATTCACATCCAATCTGAAAGCTAACTGGAGTGCCATGTGTTTGAAGTCAAGTATGGGCTTTGGCATAAGATGCATGTGCAAAAAAACATGCAAAATGCTTAGTACAGTGCCTGTCACAGAAGAAAACTTTAATGAATGTGATTTTCCTCTGTGTTAGCCTATATGATTTTATGGCTTGAGCCTTCTGTATGCTGAAAAGACTTGGAACATGAAATAGCTGTGAAAACAGAAGAATGACCTAGGAAATTTAAGAGGAAAATTCAACATCTTAGCTAACAAAATTTCTGAAAGAAAAGGATGAAACTTATTTTATGAACTTGATGTTTTATAGGAAAATTTCTCTAGATTTAAGAATATTGGCATTTCAGCTTCTGGTCATAACAGAGTAGCTTGGTTGGATGGATTAATCCTCTTAAAGATTGCAATCATAAAACCCAACTATTGCCCTAGCCGAGTGGCTCAGTTGGTTGATCATCATCCGGTACACCAAGAGGTCACAGGTTCAATCCTTGGTCAGGGCACATACCTAGCTTGTGAGTTTGATCATTAGCTGGGTCCAAGAGGAAACCTATTGATCGATGTTTCCCTCTTTCCCTCCCTTCCTCTCTTTTTAAAATCAATAAACATGTCCTTGGGTGAAGATTAAAAAAACCCCAACTATTTCCAGGTACTAGGAAGAAATGAAAAGCAAACAGAAAATGTACAAGAGGATATTTTGAAGGCAGAATTGAAAATGGGAAAGGTTTATGACTTTGTGGACTTGTGCCTGAGTGGACTCCGTTATTCATGCCTAACTTGGTTTCAGAAAATTACAGGCATATAAGCTTGAGGCTTCAAAGGACAGAGTTAAGGGTGGAGGAACAGTCAGTAGGTTAGAGGGGAAAATCCTGAAAGGGACAGAGTCACAGGGGAGCTGAGCCTCCAAATCTGCACAAATAGTTGTTTTTTTGGGGGGGGGGATCTTTTTTTAGATTCCATGTATAGGTGAGATCCATCCACGTCATTGCAAATGACAAACTTTCATTTTTTTATGGCTAAAAAATATTCCATTGTGTATATATATTCCATTTGTGTGTGTGTATACATAGACCACCTTTTCTTTTCATTGTAAGTTTCTATTTTTAAAAGGCAACATAAATGTCTCTCATTTTGTTAAAGTCTTCTTGGCACTTGACCTACTTCTCTCTCTCTTTCTCTCTCTCTCAGTCCTCACCTGAGGATATGTTTATTAATATTAGAGAGAGCAGAAGGGAGAGAGAGGGAGATGAGAAACAGTGATGTGAGAAACATCAACTGCTTGCCTCCTGTACCTACCCTGACTGTGGTTCGAACCTACAACCTGGATATGTGCCCTGACCCTGAGTTGAACCACAGACTTTTGGTGTATGGGATGATGCTCCACCTGGCCAAGGTATAATGTATTGTAGATTTAACTTAATATTATTTCAAACCCTTATAGAATTTTATAATTTCTTGTTATGTTTAAAAATGCATCTTTTTGAGAGAATATTACAAATACTTTTATACCATAAAGATGATGAGTAAATGCATTTTGAGTTAAAATGAATGACATCTCAAGATTTTTGTTCTGTTTGTAATATGTATTATAAATTTTATATAGAACAAAATCAATACAAAAAGAAATATTTTTCTAATATGCAGTTATGCTGATTAATAAAATTAACCAAGTTGATTAATAATTATTTATGTTCTCTAGCATGTAAATAATACTAAATTGATGTTTGATACAACTAAGCTATTAAAAAACTTATAATTAGATTTTTACATAAGAATTACCAAGATTGATGAGGGCAAAGGGAAAAACCAATGGTGAAAAATGGCATAAAACATGATTATTATTCTAAAATTAAACACTGTTATGCAATGAAGTGACAAAGGCCATTGCCAGCTAGTTGTTAATACCCTAGAGATGTTTTTGTGCAATAACTGAAATGCAAAAGATAGTCATTCCCACTGTGTTAGGTAGAGGAATTTATGATATAGATTTTTATAGGAACAGTCAAAGTTACTGCTATTACTGTAACTTTTTTCCTTTTCAAGTGTAACCAACTAATGTAAAATGTTTCCGTTGTACTGATTTATGTCATAATCATAGCAATTATGGAGGCAGGTCCTATTTGACAAGTCAGTGGAGCACTTTTAGCCTGATGCTGTCAAATTACAGCTTTCAGAATGTGCCCCAGGGTCCTTAAAGTGTCTATCACCAAACCTTGAATGAAACCAATTTTATAAACATAGCAGAAATTATGGGTGCTACCATACTTAAAAGCTGTCACTTTAGAAGTCTGACATCAATTCCAATACCTATCATTGCTCCAAAATATTTTGTGACTTTTCTTTAAGAATTATTACAATGAACTTTGCTTTTAATATTCTCAGTGGTAGAAAATCTGTTCTTTGTGGATGATCATAATATTTAAAAAGAGTTGTAATTGTTTTGGAGCCAAAGTGAGTATATATATATTCATTAATGTATAATTATATGTGTATATTTATCATCTATCTATCTATCATCTATCTATCTATCTATCTATCTATCTATCTATCTATCTATCTATCATCATCATCATCTATCTATCTATCTATCCTATCTGGATAATAGTAAAAATAGTAAAACTATCCAACTTTTAAAATAAAGTATATAATATTCTCAGTGCCACATAATCTACTCTTCTGGCAATTCCATAAAAAGTATTTGAAAAATATTTTGAACAAAGAATCATTACTAAAATGTTCTCTAAGAAAGATACTTCTATTTAGTATGAAACACAATTCAATGTTATTTATGGTATGCTTATTAAAAGATATGTCACTATTTTGTAGCTGCATATTAACAATAAGGAGTTTTGATTAATTGTAAAAAGGCTTGCTTTTAGTTTATTTTGAACTTTTAATTTTGAAATAATTTTAGACATACACAAAGCTGCAGACAGAACTGAAAGTTCTTGCACAAAAGTTAATAGTTTGTTTAACCAAAGTACAAGTATTAAAAGCAAGAATTTAACATTGATATAATATTAACTAATCTATAGACTTTATTCAATTGTTAATTGTTCAAATTATTTAATCTAGGATTCCATATTGCATTTATTTGTCATGGCTCCTTTCTTTTTTTTTTAATCCTCACATGAGGACATTTTTTTCATTGCTTTTAGAGAGAAAGGGAGAGAGAGAGAGAGAGGGAGTGGGAGGGGAAGGGGGTAGAGGAAGGAGAGACAGAAGGAGAGAAAGAGAGAGAGTGA
Source organism: Trachops cirrhosus (assembly GCA_028533065.1). Taxonomy (NCBI): domain Eukaryota; kingdom Metazoa; phylum Chordata; class Mammalia; order Chiroptera; family Phyllostomidae; genus Trachops; species Trachops cirrhosus. Next base: position 107,448,153 of record CM052541.1, read on the forward strand.
AATTTCAATGTAACAGAGAAACATCAATTGATTGCCTCTCATAAGCTCCTGGACAGAGATCAAACCCCAACCCAGGCATATGCCCTGATGGGCAAACTTTCAAGACAGTGCTCCAATGAACTGAACCATACAAGCCAGGGCAGGTGTCATGTCTCTTAAATCTCCTCAAATCTAAGATACTCAGTCTTTCTTTGCATTTCATGACCTTTAAATGTTCGCCAAAAAAGCCCTGGCCAGTGTGACTCAGTGGATTGAATGTCAGCCTATGACACAAAGGGTTGCTGGTTCGATTCCTGGCCGGTGCACATGCCTTTGTTGCAGGCCAGGTCCCCAGTGAGAGGGCAAGGCAACCACACATTGATATTTATTTCTCTCCCTTTCTTTCTCTCTCCCTACCCCTCTGTCTAAAAATAAGTAAAAAAAAAATGTTCACAGAAAAATGGCCAATTATTTTGTAGAATGTCTCCCATTTTGAATTTGTCTGATGTTCCTTGATGATTAAACTCAGGCCATGCATTCTTTGTAAGAAAAACACAGAAGTCATGCTATGTCCTCAGTGCATCATAAGAGTAGACACATAATGTCCATACATGTGATGATGGTGTTGGTAACTTGGACAAGTAGGCTAAAGTAGTATGAAAAAAGTTTCTTCATTTTTTGCTTTGTAATTAGTAATTACAAAACTACTATTAGTTACTAGTAGCAACTATTAGCTACTGTTAGTTACTACTAGTAACTATAAGTTACAAAGCTACTAAAGGTACTATTTTTCGCTTTGTAATTAGTAATTATTTTGTGGGGACATACTGTCAGAGTATGCAAATATCCTATTTCTCATCACACTTTTGCCAAGTAATTTTAGTGTTCATTGATGAATCTTGCCTGCAACAATTTTTACTGTGATGTTTGCCAAATAGCATTCCATCATTCTCTCTCCATTTATTAATTGAAATTTTATTCTAAGGGAGAACTGCTAATTTCTCCACATTTGTTTATTTATTTAATGATATATTTATATTGGCATGGACTCATGGACGTTTAATTCTATGATTTATAATTCATTATTATTGTTTATATTTTTGCTCAAATTGCCCCAGATTTGGTCACTGGGAATTCTTTCAATTTTGCTCCTGTCTGCTTTCTACATGTTCCAGTCATTAGTTTTCAGTACTGCATACTTTCTGGCAACACAAGGTGTACTGTTCTCCTCTAGTACTTCTTTTTCTCAGCCTTGAATCAGCCATGTCCCCAGAGCCCTTTTATTTTTATTTGTGATCTGTGTTCAGAAACCAAAGTATGGGCACTAGTTTTGCACATTCCAACTGTGGTGTTATTGCTTCTGGGTCTTCTCAGGGGATACACACAGACATCTACATCAAAATCGACTTTGGTTTTATGTATTTTTCCATACATATGCTAAAAATTATGAGTGCACACTGATTCCTGAGGTTCCAGTAGAACACCCCTGGGTTCACTCCAGCCTTCTTAATTATTATCTGCAATTCCTTTCTTCTACAATGGGAAACTGGGCTCTCATTTAGTCATGTAATTTATTGACTTGCTCCATCCTATGAAATTTCATAGAAATTCCATTTCATAATTACTCATACTCTTGTGACAAATTTACTAACTATTGTAGAATATTTGTGTCTTTAGACTGTCAGCAAATAGTCAAGTGATGTTTTACAGTTACTTAGATTAGTTCTTTCTTCCCTATACACTTTAGTGTAGTTTTATTACTCATTTGTAATGCAGTTAAGTTGCTTTATTATTGTTTGTAGCTCATTTTGTATTCCCCCCATGTCCTGGTTGATTTTAATTATTTAAAAAGTATTTTTGCATGCGTGTATGCAGTTTTCCTATGAGACTCAAAGTCAGGACTCTACTCACAGGCAACGGGAGAGCGATCCTTTCAACCGTGTTTGCATTCCATCATTTGTGGACCCTGGAAGTCAACTAGTCTCATGAATTTCTGATTTATCCTTATGCCCTTTATCTATTTTCTTAACTTTTTTTCTTCCATAGTCTTCTTTGTACTTGCTTATTTCTTTATGGAGCCTCCAATGTCACCAATTTGTCTGTATCAATGTAAGATACCAACTACAGGAATCAATCAGAAATAATGATGTTAGGTTGAGATTGCCCCCACTGTCCCTCCAAATGATATCAGCTTTAGCAAAAATGAAAAAAAAATGTGTTTATATGACTACATCATAAGACTTACCTATTAAAATGCAAAATCAGCCTTCACCAGTGTTGCTCAGTTGGTTGGAGCATGACTGAAAAGTTGCAGGTTTGATCTTCATCCTGGCGTGGTTCCAATGTGTACAATCCACAGTTTGGGGGCTTACAGGAGGCAACCAATCAATGCTTCTCTCTCACATTGAAGCTTCTTTCTCTCCTTTACTCCCTTTCTCTTTCCTAAAAGTGATGAAGAAAATGTTCTTGGGTGTGGATAAAAAATGCAAAAGAATATTACACTAAGCAGAGGAAAGAATGAACAGAAACAAATGATAAAAATTAAGGCATATTGTGTGTTCACAGAGATTGCATAGTGATACAGTATTTACCTGTCTCTGCTCTTTTCCCAGGTCTCTCCCTTACAAATCCTTGGCTAATTCTTGATAGTTCCACCTAGATTCTTCTGTGAATCTGAGACCTTGAAAGGTTTTTAAATGTTTTCAGAGATAACATTAAATTTAGTTGTCATTAACTTGCAATAATTTCTTTTTTTTAAACAGACTTTATTCTTTTAAAAGAGTTTTAGGTATACAACAAAATTGAAGGGAAGACACAGAGATGTCCCACATACCTGTACCCCCAGTAGCTCCACATGCACCACCTTCCCTGTTATCAACATCACTCACCAGAATGGCACTTAAAAAAAACCCCAAAGATGAGCATATATTGAACCATCACAATCACCCAGAGTTCTTAGTTTATCTTAATGGTTCACTCTTGGTATTGTACATTCTGTGGGTTTGGAAAAAGTATAATGACAGCCATCACTGTAATATTTTACAAAATATTTTCAGTGCCCTCAAAGTCTTTCGTGCTCTGCCTATTTATCTCTACCTACATCTCTACCCGACCCTTGGATACTGCTGATTTTTTTTACTGGGTTTTCCAAAAAGTTCGTGTGTTCTTTTCCATAAAAGACACATTTTTCATTTTCACCAATAAGTTTATTGATTTGAGTATTGGATATTTTGAGTATGTTGGCTATCTTCTGCATTGTATAATGCTGATTGTTCTCAATTAATGTTTCAATTTAATCGCTATCAACTTCAGCTGGTCTACTTGACTATGGAGCATCAATCGTCCAGGGAGAAATTTCCAACACAAAACTCCTCAAAACACTGTTGACACGTTTATTCAGTCACAGCACCTACTCCAAACACTTCACAAATCCTTTTTTTGTGTGTGTGTGTTCAGTTGCATTTTTACCTTTCTTGAAATAATAAAACATAATATAGCAAAAATGTTGCATATTTTTATCTTCAATATTAAAATGGCTATACAAAGATTCACCAATTTTGATGTTTTAAAAAGTACATGCTGATATGACAGCTGTCACAATACAATCTAACAAAATTGTTTCGAATGAAGTTGAAGACAACTAAGCGCTACTAGAGCCATCTTACAGAAAAAAAAAACAAATTTTTTGCCAACCCAATACTATCATCACAGTTTTGTCTTTTCCAGAATTTTATATAGTTGGAATCATACATTATGTAGCCTTTTCAGACTGGCTTCTTTCACCAGGTAAATATGCATTTAAGGTTCCTCTGTGTGGTTTTTTTTATAGTTTGATGGCTCATTTTTAAAACACTGAATAACAAACATTCCATTGGCTGAACATATCGCAGTTTATTTATTCACCTACTGAAGGACATCTTGTTTTTTTCTAATTTTTGGCAATTATGAATAAAACTGCTATAAACATCCTTGTGTAGGTTTTTGTGTAGGTATGTTTTTAACTCTTTTGGATAAACACCATGAAGCATGATTGCTGCATCCTATTGTAAGAATATGTTTAATTTTGTAAAAACCTGCCAAACTGTTTTCCAAAGTAACTTTTTGCATTCCCAACCACGCTAAATGAGAGTTCCTTTTGCTCCACATCCTTGCTCGAATTTGATATTGTCAGTATTGTAAATTTTGGCCAGTCTAATATGTGTGTAGTGGTATCCCATTGTTTTAGTTTGCATGTCTCTGATGTCATATAATGTGGAGTATCCTGTTATATGCTTTTTCCCCCATCTGTACACCTTCCTTCTTGAGGTGTCTGTTTAGAGATTTGGCTCATTTTTAATTGGCTGTGTTTTTTAAATTGTTGAGTTTTAAGAGTTCTTTATATATTTTGGATAGCAGTCCTCTATCAGATATATCTTTTGCAAGTATTTCCTCCCAGTCTGTGTTTTGTCTTCTTATTCTCTTGATATTGTCTTTCATAGAGCAGAAGTTTTTAATTTTAATGAAGTTCAAGTTAACTGATTATTTCTTTCATGGATCATGTCTTTGGTATTTTATCTAAAAAACATTAATATACTCAAGGTCATTTGGTTTTCTTTATGTTATCTTTTAGGAGTTTTATAGTTTTGTGCTTTACATTTAGGTCTGTGATTCATTTTGAGTTCATTTGTATGAAAGGAGTAGATCAGTGTCTATATTGTTTTTTTTCTGCATGTGGGTGTCTAATTGTTACATCACCTTTAGTAGAAGGACTGTCTTTTCTCCATTGTATCGCCTTTGCTTTTTGTCAAAGATCACTTGACTGTTTTTATGGGAAACTATTTCTGAGCTTTATATTCTGTTCTGATCTAATTGTCTATTCTTTCACAAATAGCACCCCCTTTTGATTACTATAGCTTTATAGTAAGCCTGGAAGTCAGCAGGTGTGTCTTCTGACTTCTTCAATATTGTGTTGGCTAGTCTGGGTCTTTTGCTTGTCTAATATAAATTTTAGAATAAGATTGTTGATATTTATAAAATAATTTGCTGGGGTTTTGATGGAAATTACATTGAATCTATAGATCAAATGGGGAAGAACTGACATCTTGACAGTATTGAGTCTTCTTGTCCATGACCATGGGCTATCTCTCCATTTATTTAGTTCTTTAATTTTGTTCATCAGAGTTTGGTAGTTTTCCTCATGTAGTTCTCATACATGTTTTGTTAGATTTATACCTAGCTATTCAATTTTTGATGCCTAATATAAATGCTGTTGTACTTTTAACTTCAAGTTCCATTTGTTAATTGTTGGTATATAGGAAAGTAATTGACTTTTGTGTATTAACCTCATATTCTGCAAACTTACTATACCACTTATTAGTTCCAGGAGAGGTTTTTTTTTTGGTCAATTTTCCTGAGTTTTCTACATAGAATATCATGTCATCTATGAATAAAGACAGTTCATGTCTCCCTTCCCAATGTGTATACATTTTATTTCCTTTCTTGAATGTTCATAAAGAGTGTTGAGAGGAACGCACTTGCCTTGTACTTGATCTTAGCAGGAAAGCTTTGAGATTCTCACCATTAAGTAGGTTAGCTGTAGATTTTTGGTAGATAGACTATCAAGTTGAGGAAGTTACTCTCCATTCTCACCATTATGTATGCTAGCTGTAGATATTTTTGTAGATAGTTTATAAAGTTGAGAACATTGCCCTCCATTCCTTGTTTACTGAGAGTTTATATTATGAATGAGTGTTAAGTTTTGTCAAATGCTTTTTCTACAGCTATTAATATGACCATATGATTTTTTTATTTTTAGCTTGTTGATATGAATAGAATTCAGTTCTATCTGTTTGTGACTCATGCAATTTAATAATCTGTTGTTAGGCAGAGATCTGTTAAAAATTGCTACATTTTCTTCCTGAATTGTCTTCTTTATTATTATGAAATGACCACTTTTATCTGTGATAACTTCCTTATTTTGCTATCTGTTCTATCTAAAATTAACATACCTACTCCTGCTTTTTTGATTAGTATTAGCATGATAAAATTTTCTTGATCCCTATGCTTCTAATCTATATGTGTCTTTGTATTTAAAGTGGTTTTCTTATAGACAATACATAGCTGTGTTGTGGTTTTTGATCCACTCTGATACTCTCTGTCTCCTAATTGGTGCATTTAGACCATGGTCAGAGTGGGTTTTGATATAGTTGAATCAATAGCTACCATATTTGTTATTGTTTTCTATTTTTGTCCTTGTTCTTTTCACTATTTTTGTCTTTCATTCATTTTCTGCCTTTTGTGGTTTTAAGTGAGCATTTTATATGATTTTATTTCTCTTTCCTTAGCATTCAGTTATACTTTATTTTTTACTTTTTTGTGGTTGCTGTTCATAATTTAAATGTATTTCTTATTTTCCTAGGAGAGGCCACGCTGCTTAGAAGACTTAGTCTGGGAAATTTTTATAAAAAGGAAAAAAGAAAACTCTTTTAGTACACCGTTTCCACAAAGAATCATTTTGGCTGGTGTGGGATGTTAAGGGTGAAAGAAAGAGGATGAATTTAAGTTCAAGGAATTGGGAATATATTGAGTATGAACACTAAAAAATCAGATGAATTTCAAATAGGAAGAAGTTATCATCAGTGAGCAATCACCTGGGCCTAAGGCAGGTTGGAAATAGGGATATAATGACTCCGTATAAGTAAATAGCTCCATCCATTGGGTACATAAGCACCAACACTTCAATTTTGCAGGGGCATAGCTACTCTAAAAGGAAAATATCTACCTCACTAGATTAATTTCTTCATAGTTTTGTACTTTAGTTCCAGAGTGAGTGGATCATTGGTTATGCCCTAGAATAAAATCAGTGTCATTATTAATGTAGATAAGTTTAAGATACATAGATGTAACTCTACAAATTAAGTGATTTCAAGAGCTATAGTGCTCTGTAGGAAGATGCAGGTTTTTACTTTCCTTCTAGCTTGTATTATTAGTCCTTGTCACACACATTAAAACATGTTCCACAAGACTGCATACACACACATATGTGCCTCTTGGATTCAAAGTGAAAAGAACACACTTTGTGTACATTTTATACAGGTATTTCTTATTATTGTGTGATTTGCTTATTATTAGGATAAACAGTAAAAAAAAATCAGTGCATCTTTCTCTTTTTGCAAATTACATTAAATTCTGAACAAGTTGAAGCAGATATTTACATATGTTCAGTGTTATTTTGGTGAGCCTACAATCACTTGCAATCACTTGAGTTGAATCATGTTTCTAAAGTGTCACTTTCTGTTTTTCAAGGACTTCAGTGGAAGTATTTGGCTGAACATCAACTTATTAAGAAGCCAACATCTGATTTTGATTTAATCTTAAGTACATCTTCTTGTTGTTTGTTTTATATTTAACCCATATGTTGTTTGTTTCTTCATTCCTGCCTTTAAAAAATAATGAAGTATTGTTAGTGTTTCTTTTTATTTCTTCTATTGGCTTTTTAGCTATACCTCTGTGATTTCTTAGAGAGAGAGAAAAACATCAATTGGTTGCCTCTTCTCTGTGCCCCTGACCCTGGGATTGAGCCTGCAACCCATTGGTGTACAGGATGACACTCCAACCAACTGAACCACCTGGCTAGGGCCCTCTGTGTTTTTATAGTGATTTACCTATAGATTACATATGCACACAATTTATGACAGACTAACTTTATTGGTGTTATATCATTTCACAGACAATTCAAGAATCTTAAAGTCATATAATTTTACTTATTGCCACAAATATCATTTCTTCTTTTGTCATACTTATATATATTATATATTATTAATATATTATATATATAAATTAATTCTGTTTTTAAAAAATTCTTTTTTTGCAGTACAGGTCTGCTATAGATGAATTTCCTGGCTTTTGTTCGCTGAAAAACCTTTATTTCACAGTCATTTTGCAGGATATTTTTACTGAACATGGAATTATAGGTTACAGTTTTTCTTTTAGCTCTTTACAGATATAACTCTATTACCTTTTAAATTTATTTATTTATTTATTTATTTATTTATTTATTTATTTATTTATATTGTTTATACTATTACAGTGGTTCTCACTTTTTCTCCCTTTTCCCACCTAGTCCACTCTCTTCCATCCCTAAATCAACCCCTATATTGTTGTCTGTGTCCATGGGCTATGTGTGTATCAATGCTCTTTGGTTAATCCTTTTACCATCTTTCTTCTCCATTCACACCTCCTTTCTGGCAGCTGTCAGTCTGATTCATGCATCTAAGCTTCTGTTACCTTTTTGGTTCATTAGTTTATTGTGTTCATTTGTCTTTCACTGACTGGCTTAATTTGCTTAGCATAATATTCTCCAGATCAATCCATGCTGTTGCAAAATGTAAGAATTTCTTTTTTACTGCTGCATAGTATTCCATTGTACAAATGTACCACAGCTTTTTTATCCACTCCTCTACAATTAGACTGTTTCCAAGTTTTGGCTATTTTAAATAGTGCTGCTATAAACATAAGGGTGAGTATATTTTTTGTATTGGTGTTTCAGGATCCCCATGGCTGTGTGATCAATTGGTATTTGATAAAGGTGGCAAGAGCATACAATGGAGCAAAGACAGTCTTTTCAATAAATGTTGTTGGGAAAACTGAACTGGTACATGCAAAAAAATGAAACTATACCACCAACTTACACCATACACAAAAATAAACTCAAAATGGATAAAAGACTTAAATGTAAATCTAAGGATTTTATGAAACCATAAAAATCTTAGAAGAAAACATAGGCAATAAAATCTCAGATATCCCATGTGGCAACATTTGTGCTGATATATCTCTTAAGGCACTGGAAACAAAAGAGAAAGTAAACAAATGGGACTATACCAAAACAAAAAGGTTCTGTATAGCTAAAGAAATCATCAGCAAGACAAATTGGGAACTCAACATATGGGAGAACATTTTCACCAATGATACATCTGATAAGGGCTTAATCTCCAAAATATACAAAGAAGTAATATAACTCAACACCAGGAAGATGAACAACCCAATTAAGAAATGGGCAAAAGACCTGAATAGTCACTTCTCCAAAGAGGACATACAGAGGGCCCATAGACATATGAAAAATACTCTACATCACTAGCCATCAGAGAGATGCAAATTAAAATCTCATTGAGATATCACCTTACACCTGTCAGAATGGCTATCATCAGTAAATAAATAAGTGCTGGCAAGGATGTGGAGAAAAGGGTACTCTACCTATAGCACTGTGGGTGGGAATACAGACTGGTGCAGCCATTGTGAAAAATGATATGGAACTCCTTTTCTACCCAGTGATCCCACTTTTGGGACAGTTTCAATTATTTCTGATGAAAATATGCATCTCTTAATTTTTTTCTATAAATGTAATATGTCTGGTTTGGCTGATTACCCTTAAGGCTTCCAATTTTCTTGTATTTTCACCAGTTTAGTTATAATGTACCTAACTGTGATTATCTTTGTACTTATCCGGCTTGGTTCTTGAATGTGTGGTTGATGTTCATGAATTTTGCAAAAAAAAAAGTCAACCATTATCTCATATCCATTTCTTCATTCTCTCTGGGATTTCTATATACATGTGCTAGAGTACTGATATTTTCCAATGGGTGTCTGACTCACTGATCCCTTATTATTTTGTGGCCTTTTACTAGTCAAATAAATTTTTAATTTCAAATATATGTTTTTCACGTCTACAATATTGTTTCTTTTAGAATTCCATTTTTCTTTTTAAATACTTCAAGTCCTTTTTCATTTTGCCTTTTTCTCTAAATCCCTCCTCTCTCACTTTGTCTTTTTCTCTAAATGCTTTAACTTATTTATAACGGTTATTGTTAAAGTCTTCATCTGCTACTTTGGACACCTGAACCATTTGCTTGTGTGTTTCTATTGATTGCTTTATTCTCTGATTATGGGAACATGTTTCTGCTTAATATTTAATCTGATTTTTAAATTTTATACCCAACATTATTTATAAAATTTATTAGAGATCAAACTGGATAATAATTTTCCCAGAAAGTGTTCCCATGTCCACTGTCAGACAGTCCAGGGTGAAGGGATGATCTCTTTGATCAAATGAGTATTGTTCTGTGTTGGACATGGGCTGTGGCCTTGCATAGTTTGGCTCTTCTGAGACAGAAAGTATCTTCAGGATGGGATCAGTACCCCTCTTCTGGCAATGCTGTGGATCCTTAGCATTAGATAAGAAGACTAAGAAATATTTATATTTGTTTCAGTCCTGTCCTCATTTCCACATGCTAATGTTCCCTGAGCAAAGTCCTTTGAGGGATAATTATTGATTGAGGAAAATCAGCTTTGTGTTTGAGGTTTCTTCTATTTAAGTTAATCATGACAATCTACACTCTTTTAAAAAATAAACTCATTTTTCCTTGTTATAGTAAAGTCTCCTAACTGCCTCCAATTGCTAATACCCAGACAAGGAAATTAACTCTGGGAATAAAAATGCCACTGTTTTCTGCTCATCATTCTTTTCATTGACTTTAATAAAAATTATGTTTAAAAAATTATCTGATGGTTTTGGGTTGTTACAGCAAGAGCAATATACTTGGAATTTTCTATATCTTAACTGGAATTAAAACACTGGTTCTTTTAATCTGAAGCTTGAGCTGAGGCTTTTTTTTTGCTTATTTCATGCATTAATTCTATAGTCTGGAGAGTGATATTATCGTTAGTGTGGTCTTACTAACATTAAGCTATGGCAGAGACAGTGATACTTCCTAGCATGCTGTCTATGAAGTATCTGAGAAAATACTACTGCTTAAGGTATTATTTTAGGCAAGACAATGGTTTTCAAATATTGGACTGTCTAGTCTAATCACATTAAAATTAGTAAACTGAGTAGATCTTATTTCATTGTTTGCACTATAAACTGTATACTGTTGCAATGTCCAAATGTCTGAACTTTCTGCAAATAAATATCATTGTTGGGATTGCTGGATAATTAGGACACAGTGAGAATATAAGGAATTGATAGATAAAATTCATTTGGAGCTTTGGTAAACAATGGCACATGAGAGTAGGTAATTGTTTAACATATGCTCATTGATTGGCGACTATAAGATGCCATGGAAAGAGTCATAACTGGGAAATACATTAAAATTTGCATGCCTGTGTGTACTTGGAAGTTAAATATAAAGTAGGAACTTCTGGTACTGGAGATAGAAGTAGAACAAAATCTCAAGAGTGATCTTGTATCTCTCTCTTGTTTTTTGAAGTTCATCTTTGTTTTTTCAAGGAAGTTATTAAAAAAAGGTAAATGTCATCAACAATAGATTAGAATATTTCTGTTCCATTTGTGAAGTACTTATTTTTTAAGATATTATTTTTTGGGGGGTGTATTTAAAAAGGAATTGAAACTATGTCATTAGAAATTCTTGCCTCTTGCCTTTGATCCTGTATTCGCTAAAGGGAAGAATGCAAGAAAGATCTAACAAAGATCAGTGAAAAGAAAAAAGAGACTTGTGGAAGTGCCTTGGATAATAAAAAATATTTATGTGTATCTGGGGAACTTTAAAGTTATTTGAATGATGTAGGTGAAGACATGACTATTTTAGAAAGTGGTGACCTTACTTATCAGATATGCAGATAATGTGACTTCTAAGCTTGAGCAATTAGTAAACCCAAGAAGAATGAGTCTTTTAGACAAAAGAATGAACACTCTTGCTTTAGTGGTGCCACTGTAATATACTTATAGTCTCAAGTGTCATACTCTATTTTAGAAGTAATAATTTCACTTCTATTTAAGAAGTGAAATAGTTAAAGTAACTATTTCAACAGACATTTATTATTATACTTACCAACTATGTTCCAGATAATATTTGAGTTGCAAGAGATATAGTAATAATGAGAAAATTGGCCAAATATTTCATCACCAGAATGAGACCCTTTTAAAAGTAGTGCTATAAATAGTTATAGCTGAATATTAAATCTAAACTGTGACTATGGTCATTTAAATACATAGTCTCTTTAAACGTTGTTGACATTAAAGGGGAAGTAAAATAGTGAATGTTCACAGTACTATGTAATAAGTGCTAAATTAAAGACTTGTGGGTGGGTGTAGTTGGTTGTGGTGCTACTCTAGGTTAACACTCACTCCCAATAATCTTTGTCTCCTGTTATGTATGCCCCTGTGGAGTCCCCTTTTCTCACTGAATTAGAGATGGCCCTATGTAACAAACAATACTTTGTAAAAGGACTTGTAGCATCCTGCTTGGTCTTTTGCAATACTTATTCTTGGAGCCCTGAGCAGCCGTGGAAAGAATTAAACCACCCTAAGTGGCCGGCTAGAAAGATCATGTGGAGGGACTCCAGGGAGAGGCTTTTAGATCACCTGAGGGGAAAGAAGTTCCCTGGGAGCTGTAAGTCCTTCTAGTCCCCGGCCCCCAGGCATTTGAAGTTAGCCCGGCTGTATCACATGCATCTGAGGCAAGTCCTCCTTACTCAGGTCTGCCAAAATTGCAGATTTGTGAGAAGAAAATAAACTAAGCTTCTGACTTAGGTCACTAAATTTAGAGTAATCAGCAGGTAACTGGCATAGAATTTGGAATGCTGTCATAAAAGTGGAGTTCAGCTATAACAGGAAACTGAAGTATGTGACGTTGGCTTGGGGACTGGTGACAGGAAAATCTCAAAGAGCCACAAGAGAAATATGTCAGGACTTTGAGGGTAAGCTTGGTTAAAATTAGAAAGATAGCAAGAAACTGTTATCTTAGGATGGAGAAAAAGTACATACTGGCAAAACAATGAATCTCTTGCCTGCAATAACAAGGGAAATAGAAAATATTATCTTATTTTTCAGGTTCTTGCTAAAGAGGTTTCCAGGTACAATGTTAAAATTGCCAACTGGTTACAATAAAATATGAGAAGAGTCAGATGGACTAAAAAATGAAATGTTTAGTTTTCACATGAAACTTAGAGGAAATACAGGGGTTCAGAACAGTTTTTCCAGGCAGCAAAATGCTCTCAAAGAGAAATGGCCTCAGGGCAAATACCAAACCATCAGGTATGGCTGTAAAACTCTCTGTTAGGATCTTGGAAAGATTTAAGGTAAACAACAAGGCCACTAATAATATTTAGGGCATCGTGTTTTTGAGAATTTTTGGGACATTTCCCCACAACAGCCACACACCAACCCAAGATATAGAAGTACATGTGTTAGAAAGAAATGTGGTGTGATTTTTATTTAATGATTTGAATTACAACTTGTATATAAGAAGCCCACAATGTGTTGAAAAGACTACTGTGACAACGGGCTTTCAGCTTTTTGTTTTCCACAGTAATAACCAGTGTAGCAATCTGGACAGGACTGCTTTCCCTTCTGCCTTCAGGACCAGGCAGTGTGCCTCACCTGAGCCCAGGAGCTGCAGAGACCTACGGGCTGCATGTGTAGGTGAGTTCTTTTTCTCTGTTGAACTGGTTCGGGGATTGTTCTCATATGTGCTGAAAAAATTGTTTGGGATGGTTGTAGAGTCAAAAGGCAAGTCTGATCACAGGAAGTTCTTGTCATTTGGATCTTTGTGTGCATATGGGAGGGGAAGAGAATGTTTGCTAGTGGCTTGGATGTGAGTGCCAATTGTCCTTGATGTACAAATGTCTAGTGAGAATCTGAAAAAATGTGATGAGTCTCCTCTGCCTTGTAGCCTTGGGGGATGTGAGACACAAAAGCAGAGGCTGCAAGTAGAAATAACAGCGTATGAAAATAGAGAGCATGCTGCCTTTCTCCACCTGCATTATTCAACTTTTTAAGGGTACCTCAACTATCAAATATAAACCCAACAGGTGCATAGAGAAAAAAATCATCCATCTAAACTGATCCATCTTTCAAAGAGAGGCACTGCAGATTAAACACTTGGAATATAAAAACAGTCAACTAAACCTGCCAGGGAAAGGAGCTGAACATGAAAATAAAAAGGAAAATAAGATCACATAAGTAGAACAAAATGTAATGCAAAATAAGACAGTTTGGGGTTTAAAATCATGATTTCCTTACTATAAAATTCAGTACATTAATCATAGGAGACAGCCACTAGGACAAGTTCATGTGCAACAAGTCGCCCCTACCAGAGTGTTGAAAGATAAAAAGAAATCATAAATAAAAAGATAAAATACTTAGAAGATCAATTCAGGATATTTATTATGAGTAAAATAGGTGATTCAGATTTTAAAAAAAGGAAAAGAGGATAAAGGACAGGCAGTAATCGAACAATTAGAGGGAAACTCCTTTAAGCTGAAGAAAGATCTAAGTATAAAATTGAAATGCCTCACTGAGTTTCAACCTGGATGATAAAAAAAATTCCATGAATCCGGACATAGCTTGACACATGAACTAGACATCTGCACATGAATTCAAAGAATGAAGAGAAGATTTATGCATTTCAAGGAAAAAAAGATACAAGTTTTTGCATAGAGGAAAAAAACTTGATTGACCTTAGAGAAATTGGACATGGACTCAAAGGATGAAAATGTATACATTCCAAGAAAAATCTAAGTTTTTGCATAGAGAAAAACATCTCATTTGCAATATCAGAATCTAAAACAGTGAAGTAAATGAGAAGACAGCTGGGAAAAAAGGACTGTAATCCAGAAGTCCTATAATCAGCCAAATATTGACACCAGCCGTGGTGTCTGGAGTGAGGGAAGTGTCACAGCTAACCCTGGGTGTGAAGACAGACTTCCCTACCCCCAGGCAGGGATGCAGCAGGATGGGGCCCTGCTAGGAGCAAATGAGAAGCTAGTGAAATGTTGGATAAGGGAAAAGCCCTCCTACTCCCTTCTGGTACAAGGCTGAAGAGGGAGGTGCTGTTCAGGGAAAAACCTGTCAGTCTAGTCTGGGAAAAGAACAGGATTGTCTGGGGAGGCTGAACCCTCCCTGAGCGCAAGGAAGTTTGGGCTGGGAGATCACAATGGAGGGAAGGGAGAAACATGCTTCCTTCTTCCCCTTGCTTGCCCTGTTGGGGCTGGTTTGTGCAGAAGCCAAGTCCTGCGTACTTCTGTGCCCTGGGGACATGTGGCTAGTGGAGTCCCATTGGGATGCTGCTGTGTCTTCCACCATTGCACAGACAGTCCTGGACTGTCCCTCTTCCTCTGGGACCCATAGAGCATATGTCTGGGCTGTGGCCTGTGGGTCCTGGAAGCTGCGTGACTGAGAAACAGACATGGCCCCATGGCTGGCACAATGGAGCTCCTGCAGCACAGACTGCGGGCATAGACTGCAGGGAGAAGCCTGAAGCTGGACTGCAAATGGGAGCAAGCTAAGCTGCCTGCAGTTTCCAAAGGACAGTGTTTTTAAATGTGAGAAGGAGGTCCAGGCACAGGCTTGGGCTGGTCTGGCAGAGGGTACAGGGTTTTTCTCTGGGTGTTCTAGAGGGAATGCCTGCCATTCTTCAGTTTTGCAGTGTTTGAATAAAAGAGTTATTTCCCTCTTCACCAAACATCTGCCTCTGGAATTTACTACCTATGGTGGCTGCAGGCAGTGAACCCCATGTTCTGTTCAGTAAAAATATCACTCATCTGTTCTGTAAAAAAGAAGATATTAAGAATGTGCAAGAAATTCTGAGACTATGGTATCTGCATTTTTCATGTACAGAAAATATATGTGAAATGGCTACTTAAACAGATAAGTAAAGGTAAATTAAAGGAGGAGAAGATGAAGAAAAAAGTAATCTTGTGAAATGAGCCTTGCGACATAAGTAATTTGCAGATAATAATGAATTCACCTGGAATGTGTGATATGAATACCAGTTAAAAACTGTTTAAATAGGAGAGAAAAATACCTATTAAGCAATAAATTATCCAGAAAAACCTAGGAATGTAAGAAATATGGGTGGGGAAGAAAAAAGTAAAAGTCTTACAGAGCTCTTAACTGGGAGTGTGACAAAGGACGAGAAGGTAGAATAAAATATTCTAAACATCTAATCTTATAGGGAAAAAACCAAAAGGAAATTGGGGAGGGTTCTACATTGTGGTGACAACAGTCATCCTCAATGCAGGAAATAACAGGTAACTTTAAAGTCATTAAATATTTAAATAAAATATTTAAAGTCATTAGTTACAGATTAAATAATAATGTAAGTGAACTGGAAAAGTAACAGTAAAAGGAAGGAATAAAGCCATGCACATGTATTATTATAACTAGTAAGAAAGAAGGGTTGTTCTACTGGTTGCAAAAGAATTCTAATCTGTGTGCAGATGATATGCATGCACACATGTGCAAACACACTTAAAGTGACATTTTGTTTTAAATGTTAAAGCAGAATGTATAAAATGATATCAGTTCATGTAAATAAAAAGCAGGAGTGAGTTCTTTATATATTTTGGAGATCAAACCCGTGTCCGAGGTATCACTGGCAAATATATTTTCCTGTACGGTTGGAGCCCTTTTCATTTGCTGAAGTTTTCTTTAGCAGTGCAGAAGCTTTTTAATTTGATAAGGTTCCATTTGTGTCCCTTCCCTTTATGTCCCTTGCTCTAGGGGACATACTGGTGAAGATATAGCTACGTGGAATATCTGAAAAGTTCCTGCTTATGTCTCCTCTAGGACTTTTATGGTGTCATGACTTATATTTAAGTCTTTTATCTATTGAGTTTATTTTTGCATATGGTGTAAGTTGGTGATTGAGTTTCATTTTTTTGCATGTGGCTGTCCAGATCTCCCAAAGACTCCACATTAGAAGAGAAACAATCCAATTAAAAAATGGGCAAAGGACATGAACAGACACTTCTCCAAGGAGGACATACAGAGGGCCCATAGACATATGAAAGGATGCTCAGCATCACTAGCCATCAGAGAGATGCAAATTAAAACCACAATGAGATGCTACCTCACACTGGTCAGAGTGGCTGTCATTAACAAATCAATAAACAGTAAGTGCTGGTGAGGTTGCTGAAAAAATGGAACCCTAGTGCACTGTTGGTAGAAATGAAGACTGGTGTAGCCACTGTGGAAAACAGTATGGAATTTCCTCAAAAAACTAAAAATGGAACTGTCTTTTGACCCAGCAATTCCACTGCTGGGGGTATATCTTAAGAATCCTGAAATACCAATTTAAAAGAACCTATGCACCCCAATGGTCATAGAAGCATTATTTACAATAGCCAAGTGCTGGAAACCACCTAAGTGCCCATCAGTAAAAGAGTGAATCAAAAACTTGTGGTACATCTACACAATGGGATTCTATGTAGCAGAAAGAAAGAAGGAGCTCCTACCCTTTGCAACAGCATAGATGGAACTGGAAAGCATTATGTTAAGTGAAATAATGCAGGTGGGGAAAGAGAAATACCATATGATCTCATCTATAAGTGGAACCTAATCAACAAAACAAAGAAGCAAGCAAAACAGAACCAGAGACATGGAAATGAAGAACAAACTGACAGAGGGGAAGGGAGAGGGGCTTAATGGGGCAAAGAAGGGGAAGTGTTGTCAAGCAACATGTATAAAAAAACCTTGGACAAAGACAATGAGGTAGGGAGGATTGAATGTGGGAGGTGGGGGTGGGTAGGGTGGGGGAGAGTAGTGGAGTGAAAATGGGGACAACTGTAATTGCATAATAAAAAAAATTACAAAAAGTAAAATATAAAAAAGGGAAAGCAAGAGTGATCATATAACAGAAAAGATAAAAGCTTAAGGATATTAAACAAGATAAAAATATTATACAATGCTAAGAGGCAAAACTGAAAAAAATTAATAGTTTTTATGCTAGGTAATTAGCTATGGTGTTGTTTAGCACATATACTCTTATTGAAATTAAACTTTTTTTTTCAGATTTGCCCCTTATTGTGTGTCTCAAAGCAGAAGACAGATATCTTGGTTCAGAGAGAGGGGGAGTAAATTCATTCTTCTCTGGCTTTTTGTTTTATTCTAGCCCTCAGTGGATTGGATGATGCCTACACACATAGGAGAGGGATACCTGTTTTACTTAGTTCACCAATTCAAATGCTAATCTCTTCTGGAAACAGCCTTGCAGATACACCCAGAAATGACGTTTTACCTGGGCATTCCTCAGAGGTTAAGATATCACACAACATTAAGCATCACAATCATGTTTACACAGTTCTAAGACTTACTATAAATGCACTATTGTTTTAATTCAGCTTCTTGGATGAAAGGGGTGAGAACTGTATTAAATGCTCACGTTTCAAAACACCAATGTGTCGGAATTATGCCTTACAATGGAATAATACAGCAATTGTAGTAAAACTTCATGCAAAGTGAATTAAAGCAATAACTTCGTGAATAGTGATGAAGGAGCAGAGCTAAAGATTCTTTTGGAGAGAGAATATTTAAGACTTGAGTACTGGTAAAATGTTGATAGTAAGGGTGAATGAAAAGTCATAAACTGTTGTTTCCAGAGTTCTAACAGAAGCGGCTAGGTGGAGGAGATATCATTCAGCAAGCTGGAAGATACTTGAAAAAATATGATTTGGAAGGGAGTGAGTTCACTTTGGAAAACTATAATTTGAGTAGATTATCATTGGATGATCTATAATATCCAACTTTATAACTGGATGACATCTGAGTAGTTATACCCAGTTGCACCATAAAGAGAGGTGTCTGAAAGGCAGGGTGGAGATTTTGCTTTGGGTGAAATCTGAAAGGGCAAATGCAGTATCAATAGTTACTATGCTACAGTTGATGGATACTGAATTGGAGGTTTTTGTTTTACTTATATTCCTATTATATATGAATACTTTTATTACTACATACAGGAATATTTTTATGAATATAGACCTCAATTTATTGATTCTAAGATGCTCACATTTCAGCATTTCTGGAATCAGGATGTATCTATCACTATCAGCCAAGCGCAGTCATGGCGAGGTAATTGGAGTCCCTGCACACACACATTTGGTGAAACGGTGTTTTATTGTCATCACCGAGGTGCTAAAAATTGGACTTAGTGTACTACTGATTGAGTCTGACATTAAAAATATTTTTTAAAATCATGCTATGATTTGCCATTGAATTGCAAAGTTTGGTACATAGAAAAGCACTGAACTAGAGTAGGAGTGTGTAAATTTGCCATTAATTGACAGTGATTTATATATTGTAGTAGTACATACAGTAAGAGTGGGTCTTAAGTTGAAAGCATCTTATAATTTTTGAAATATGGTGTATAGTTTTTCCAATTAATGCAGAAAATTCCAGACATTATTTTCATTAACATGTTAGGTAAAACTTAAATGAAATTCTTCATTCAATCCTTCTAAAAGCGCTATGCAGGCATTCTGTATGTTCACGAAACTGGTCACTCTTGACTCACTGGTTCCATGAGGACTCTGATAACTTTCAACATATAAGGCAATAGGGTGATGTTTGCTCTGGGATTACATTACTTGCTGCAGGGCAGAGAGGAATGAGCACAAGGTTGGAGCATTATGTGCAAGTCATGTGCTCTTTGTAGATGCAGTGTAGGACATCTGTAAGTGGGAGCAAGGCATATTCAATCAAACTCCCTTGATAAATTCTGCATGTGTATAAAATAATAGGAAAAATCATCATGTACAAAGTGTCAAAAATGTCCTTTTTTCCCTCTTTTAGAACCCTCCAGTGATTTTGATGAGGTTCTATGCTATGTTTTCTTCAGTCAAGTATAAAATAAGTACCTCTGTGTACCATTGACTGTAGTAAAAAAGGAAGTGAATACACCACATTTCTTTTTATTGCTAGTGAGATGAAAAAAACACAGATTTCAGAACTGGAAAAAAACCCTAGAAATCAACCAGCCCAATCCTCACCATGGGTGAGTAAATCACAGTCCAGGGGTTGATTTGCCTGAAGACTCAGAGCTATTTAGTGGCAAAGCTAAGACCAGAGCTTGGTGGTTTCTTGATCCTGATTCTAGACACTCTCCATTATCATCCTTTATAATGAATTTTCCCAAGAGCTGACAGTATTGTTGCTATTGTCATGAGAATAAATGAAACACTTTCTAACCTATAAACTGTCACACAACCCTTATTTATGATTGTTATATGTGACTCATATATGTCTGAGGTGCTCAGAAATTTCAGGGAGACCAAAAGTTTCATAAGAAAGCATGTCATGTTATATATTATACTTAAGTGCATTCTTTATAAGATATTAATTGAAATAGTCTGTAATTTTTACATTATTAATTTTAAAAGACAAAATGTCTCTGGTAGAAATCATTAAGGAGATTCACACTGAATCAGTAGTCCAAATCAAGTACATCATGATAGATACAAAATGAAGAATATTTAGTCCCCTTGATGGAGTGATTAAACAGTATGACAGATGAGTTTCTGCTTCTTGAAATGCTGAACTAACCCTGTGTGGTGTCCATCCTTTGTGGCTGTACTGTGCCTTGTTATATCTTTGGCTCGGAATCAATGAGTAACATGAGAACAAACGTCTGTTAGGCTCAAATGATATCGAGCCTCTGACCATCAGAAACTTCAAAGAGAAAGGGCACTGTAGTAAAAATTTGTTTCAGTAATAAAACCAAACCATAAATTTGTTTTAATACCATCAAATCTTCCAGGGTCAGAAACCAGCAAGGAAAAGCACTTAATGAGTGTTCGTATAAAGGAAAAGGTATTTAAGTAGCATATGAAGCCAAAGAACTGTCTTTCCTTTGGTAAGTCTTTAATTTTATTATAGAGCTATATATGCTATGTTTATTTCTCCTCATAGGTTTCAAGGTTATTCCATGAAGATCCATGCTATGAAAATATACTATGGAATGATTGTTAGTTTATTTCTTTTTAACTAGTTCAGATAAACAATTCCTATCTACATCATGGATTTTATAAATTTTGGCCATAACACATGGTATTTCTGACCTTGATTTCTGAATTAGAAGTTTTCAAAACCATTCGCAGTTTGCTTTCTGTGCTAAGGTATTAATTGTGTGGCTAAGCTGAGATTAAATTGCTTTTTTATATTCAGCTTGAAAAAAAAAAACCCTCTGAAAAACGAATTCAGCTCAGTTCCAGCCAACCAATGGAATGTGTTGAAATGGGGTCAAGCAGAGGCCTGAAGCAGGGCCCCAAGGAAGCAACAGGGTGGCGTTTAAACAGGTCATTGCTGGCTATCTTCTCAGGCCATGAGATGTATTACACATTTGACCCATTTCGTAGCTTGGGAACAACTTTTTCCTTGGACAGAAAAAGAATCAAAGTATTTTTCATCGACAAAAACTTTTCTTTTCAACAAAATACTTGCTCAAATGGGTCCAGGTAAGGAGGAGGCATAGTCTTAATTGATACGGCCTAAAGAAAGATTTGCACCTACATACTCTCTCAACTCTGTCCTCCCCCTTCCTCACCCTCCACACCTTTGTAACTATAAGATCACCCTGAAATTTAGTAGCACTTGTGATTCTTTTGCATTCTTAAAAGCAATTAAAAGATAATCTTAGTAAAAATGGTACCATGGGCAAAGCACTGAATTTTATATGCTTTCCCTCCACCTGCCCTTCACTGTCACTCCATGTTTGCCTGGGACCCCAGAGGGAGGACTTTAAATTAACTATATCCGAAGCAGAGTGGGAGATGATGTTAGAATCTGAAAGTTGGAGTAGGAAAGGAAATTGGGGCTGGAGCAGAGAACGGCTCATGGAT
This sequence comes from Trachops cirrhosus, assembly GCA_028533065.1. Classification (NCBI taxonomy): domain Eukaryota; kingdom Metazoa; phylum Chordata; class Mammalia; order Chiroptera; family Phyllostomidae; genus Trachops; species Trachops cirrhosus. The sequence goes on from CM052541.1 coordinate 107,469,741, forward strand.
CAATAGGTCTGTACCTGAAGCAGGGCTTGGGACAGGAAGAAATGAGGACTGAATCACACTGTTGGTAAGCAAGAAGACCAGAGACTAGGATGTGGTAAAAAATGGGGTAGAAAAATATGACACATTTTTGAAAAGCTTAGCAGGGAACTATATAAACTCTTTCCTGGAAAAGGTCTGAAAATATATCCAAGATAGAAATCTTCACTGGCATATTGGCTTAGCCTAGCCAACGGATTCTCCTCTATGATTAATTTGGCTTTAAGTAAGAGGTGCATCATTTTAGAGTTAAAGTGCTTTTAAATAAATTGCATGTCAAATCATCCTTGGTGGTTTTTAAACAGGAATGCCAACTATTTCCACCAGATTACATTAGACACTATTGCTTTCATTAAAATTCACATGCAGAAGGGACTGACTTCTGCCAGTTTCTTTGCTGGCTGACAAATCACCTGCTGGTTAAAAAATAACCCTTCCTTTATTGTCCCTGGTTGATTATATCCGAACTTGGTTTCTTCTTCTTCTTTCTTCTTGTTATTAATTCATTCAAGGAACTGGATCATTTGTCCGGCAGAATTTTTCATGGTTTGGATTTTGTTTGTTGCTGAACAATGCTTTATAACTTGTTCTTCTATCCCCTGTATTTTTGATAAATTTGGTACTTAGATATGGAGTCACGATTACATTACAGTTTAATTTTGTTTTGAAGACTGATTAATAGGTAGTTGATTTTCCTTTACTTTGGAGGCACAAATGTCTGGTTGTCTTTTTTATTGTGAAATTAGAAGCCATTTAGAATTATTGCCTAGCTTTGTTAATTTATTAAGAATTGTAAAACATGATATTCCAATTGTATATTTTCTTTTCATTCATTAGCTGGAATGAGCCTATAAGAGAGATATTTCCTCATTAACTATTTAGTTACTCTGAGGTATAATTTATTTATATAAAAAGTGGGTAAGTGTTTAATTAGGTTTCTATTTATTATTTTTTAAAAAATACATTTTATTGGTTATGCTACTACAGTGGTCCCATTTTTTCTCCCCTTTATTCCTCTCTGCCTTGCATGCCCCCTCCCACAGCATTCCTCCCTCTTAGTTCATGTCCATGGGTCATACATATAGTCCTTTAGCTTCTCCATTTCCTATACTATTCTTAACCTCCCCCTGTCTGTTTTGTTCCCACAAATTATGCTTCTTATTCCCTGTACTTTTTCCCCCATTCTCCCCCCCCTCCTTCCCACTGTTAACCCTTCATGTGATCTCCATTTCTCTGATTCTGATTCCTCTTCTAGTTGTTTGCTTAGTTTTTGTTTTTCAGGTTCAGTTCTAAGTTTGTTGTCATTTTACTGTTCATAGTTTTTGATCTTCTTCTTTTTCTTATATAAGTCCCTTTAACATTCTATGTAACAATGGCTTGGTGATGATGAACCCTTTAACTTGACCTTGTCTGGGAAGCACTTTGTCTGCCCTTCCATTCTAAATGATAGCTTTGCTGGATAGAGTCATCTTGGATGCAGGTCCTTGCCTTTCATGACTTGGAATACTTCTTTCCAGCCCCTTCTTGCCTGTAATAAGGTTTCTTTTGAGAAATCAGCTACTAGTCTCATGGGAACTCCTTTGTAGGTAACTGTCTCCTTTTCTCTAGATGCTTTTAAGATTCTCGCCTTATCTTTCGTTTTGGGTAATGTAATTATGATGTGCCTTGGTGTTTGCTTCCTTGGGTTCAACTTCTTTGGGACTCTCTGAGCTTCCTGAACTTCCTGGAAGTCTATTTCCTTTGCCAGATTGGAGAAGTTCTCCTTCATTATTTTTCCTAATAAGTTTTCAATTTCTTGCTCTTCTTCTCCTTCTGGCACCCCTATGATTTGGATGTTGGAACATTTAAAGTTGTCTCAGAGATTTCTAAGCTTCTCCTCACTTTTTAAAATTCTTGTTTCTTCATTTTGTTCTGGTTGAATGTTTCTTTCTTCCTTCTGCTCCAAATCATTGATTTGAGTCCTGGTTTCCTTCCCTTTGCTGTTGGCTCCCTATGCATTTTCCTTTATTTCACTTTTCATAGCTTTCACTTCTTCCTCTATTTTGCGACCATATTCAACCATTTCTGTGAGCATCCTGATTACTAGTGTGTAGAACTCTGCACCTGATATATTGGCTATCCCCTTATCCACTAGTTTTGTTTTTCGAGCTTTGATCTGTTCCTTCATTTGGGCCATATTTTTTTGTCTCAGTGAGCCTGTTGTGCCTGTTATGTAGTAAGGGGTGGAGCCTCAGGTATTCACTAGGGCAGAGTAACCTTCTTTGCTGTGTTTTGGTGCTATATGTGGGGGAGGGGTCAGCAAGGGAACAATGCCACTTGCTCAGCTCTTGACTGGCTTTTAGTCACTTCCCCCGATACCCATTAGCAAATTGGGCCCTTCTGGTGCTGATTCCCAGGTGGGTGGGTTTGTGTATGATTTAGGACCCTGTGGGTCTCTCCAATGAACTCTCCTATGAGGTTGGGGGTTTCCCTAACTGCTGCAACCCCCACAGATTTTTATAGCCAGAGGTTTTGAAGCTTTATTGCCCCAGGATGGAAACCTGGGTTGTGTGGTCTGTCTTGCTCCCTAGTTGTTCCTTCCAGTTTATTCACATGCAAATGTGGGACTACCCAGTCTTTCAGCTGCCTTGCTGCGTGTCCTATCTCCACCCCTCCTACTGGTCTGGATGAATGTTTCTTTAACTCCTTGGTTGTTGAACCTTCATATTGTTCTGTTTTCTGGCAGTTCTGCTTATTTTTTGTTTTTAAATATGTTATAGTCCTTCTTTTGGTTGTTTGAGGAGACAAAGTATGTCTACCTACGCCTCCATCTTTGCTAGAAGTCCTAATTAGTTTCCTTTATTAACCCATTTTCATATTATGAATTAATCACCTGACATCCTTCAAAGGTAACAAGAACATTTTCAATTTTTGTTTTTCTCTATCAAAAATAATCATTATGAGCACAAGGATTCAAAATTACTTGACAATTTCTACCCATTGCAGTTATTATTGTTATTCATGTTGAAATTGTACTATGTTTGGAGCATAAGCACTTCTTTTTTCCTTGGGTAACTACTTTCCATGGCCACCCACCTTCCATCCATATCACCCCCTCAAGCCTGTCACAACCGTCAACACATTTTCTCCATGTATATAGAATTATATATAAATATATGCATATGCACACACAGAAATCTACCATAAATCTATCAATCATCTATCTAAACATGCATATATATATTTGTTATTGATGTCCAAAATGGGATGGTTATACATGTTTTTTCCTGCCCTTTTTTCTGTCATTCAAAAGTATGGAAATTCTTCATGTAAAGAATTGGTAAAATTTTAATGTCTTATTTTACTGGGCTACATGTTATTTCAGAATGTGAATATGACATAATTTAGCCAAAAGTTTTCTCGTTGATTAATACTAAATTTTCTTCCAGTGTTATGCCCATATGAACAATATTGCAATTAATATTATTATAGTCATAACCTTATGTATCAATATCTTATTTTTGTGGTGTAGGTTTCTAGGAATGCTATTTCTAAGGTCAAGTGTGTATTTGTTTTAGATTTTAAAACTTGCTGCCAGATTGCTTTCTGAAAAGGACAAAAGACTTTACATGTCTATCACCAATGTAAAGAATAGCCTTCTGTTAGGAGCTATCTCTGTTTTTCTCTTTTTAGAAAATGTTTGCAGGCCTAATACATATAAAGTGATATCTTGTTGTTAATCTGACAACTAAGGAGATTGAGAGTCTTTTAATATATTATTTTGCCCTTTCAAGTTACTCTTTTATGAGTAACCACTCATTGGGGCTTTTCACCTCTTGCAAATTTGTAAAGATTCTTTGTGTTCGGTTTGTGTGTGTGTGTGTTTGCCAAATATATAATATATATTTTCTGACTGTCTTGTTTATTAACTCTTATTTTTTTTGTAAATTAAAACATATATTGTTAAATATTTTTTATTGCTTGTAATTTTCCTGTCTTGTTTAAGAATGTCTGTCCCACTCTTTGATGGATATGTAGTGTCCTTTATTTTTCATTTTTTACAAATTTTTAATTTGCATTTAAGTTAATGTAACTAAAAGTTCTTTTTTTTTTAATGTGGCAGATTCTGTGGGTCGGCTTATTCTACAACAACGTCCCAAATCTTGGCCTCCTGCCATTTCTCTGCTATCAAGAGGTAGAAGCAAATACTTGATACCTTAGGCTCCTTTGCAGTTTGGAGGCCTTATGACCCTGCTTGGGCTACAGGAAAAAGTCTATGGGCAAGGCGTCCTTTTCTGAGGAGAAGCAAAAGCCTGTTAAAAGCAAATAAACAAAAACTCACAAAGCCTCATTTCTCTGCACCCTTTTCCCCTTCTTTCTTGACTGTACATGTGAATATTATGCCTTCACTTTCTGCAGCCATCTTGCAATAATGAGAATGAAAACCACAGGCCGAGACTGGTGGAACAGAAAGGTGGATAGAAAGGTGATTGTGTTCTTGAGCACCAGGAATGGGTCACACTACATCCACTAGACTGATGTGAAAAAATAATAAGGATAAGCTACCAGATCACGAGGTTTTTGTTTCTTAGCACTGAAAGCAATCCTAACAAGTTTGGGGAGCAATATATATGTATTTTCTTCCATGGGTTAGGGCCAGTGGTGCCAAAATTCATTTTTACCCCTCAATTAAAATGCCACCTGGAAAATTTATTAAATTGCCATATATGAGGAAGGACACAAAAACACCCCAAAATTTACTTATTAAAAATTGTGTATTTATTCTTACATGTTTAAATTTCAGTCACCTTCAAAGTACTCTCCATTTGATGAAAAACACCTGTTGAGACATTTTTTTCCACCACTCAAAACATTTTTTCCACTGCCCAAAATAGTTGATTTTGATGCCATTTAGTGCTTCTGCTGTTTTTTGTTTCACTTCTTTCACATCAGCAAAATGTTTCCCTTTGAGGACTTCTTTTCATCCGGGGAAACAAAAAGGTCACTCAGAATGAGATTGGGTGAATGGGGAGACTGGGGGCTTGGGGGTCCTGCCATATTGGTCAAAAAGTGCTGAACACAGCAAGGACTGGGCAGGCGAGCTTGTAAATTTCCCATGATGAAATGGGAAAATATGTTGAAAGAGTCTTCAGAAAAATTCACTGAAGCTGAGCGCAGCCTCTCACAACTACACCAGCTGCTACATTGATGCAGATGGGTTCCTAGGACACTCACCTAGTGGGGGAAGCCTGTACTACAAGGGGCTTGCCTTCCAGAAGATAATTCTGTTTTTTTGTGTCCCCACCTTGTGTACTGAGGACTATTTTTGGATTCTTTATTCTGTTCCACTGAGTCGTCTTTCTAGTTTTATGTCATTAGCATATTGATTTGATTACAGTGATTTAATTTATATGCATGCACAGAATATTGTGACTATACCATTGCCTTGGACATGCAAGAATACTTCAAACCTATGCTTCTTGTAAGGAAATTTTGAAGAATTCAACCAAATAGTTTCCAAGAGCTAAGACCAAGGCATTGGGATGATGAATTGAAGAAGGTAGTGTAATCACAGCAGCCACTGCTTTGTGGTCAGGAAATTTTCATTTCAGTCTCTGTCAAGTTTCTGAACCTACACATGTTCTTTCATTTTCTCATTCTCTTATTGACTCATCCATGAAATTAGGGCTGTCAATATATAATCACTGGAGTCCCATACAGTTCCAACTGTCTCTGAGTCTATGAACCTCTGGTCTAGTTATTTCTCTGCAACTATTATATTGTTCCTCTTTATCAATAATAAAAATTTCTATACTTAAAATTCATCATTAAATAAAATGAGTTACCTGTTACTTCAATGCTAAAAATCAAAACGCACATGTTAGCTTTTTTCTCTTCCCATTGTTTGGGAGGGCACTTGGTGACCTTCTGGAAAAGGGGATACATTGAATCTGACTTGGCTCACGTATGGGTGGCTTCATACAAACTTAACCTTGGTAGGAAAGAACAGGCAGGTAGCTAAAAACAGCTACAATTCTGGGAAAAAATGCTGGGCTCGCTCTGGGGTGGGGTATGCTTCACCTGGACTGAGAATGTGTGCCCAGACGCTGCCGTTTCCTGTGTCCTTCGCACTGGCCCTGTAATGGTTCAGCTCTTTTCTCACACACACAATCAGGTTATTTTCAGGGTGCAAAAAATAAAATCATATATGCTTCCATTGGCCTTTTTCACCTACAGTATAAGAAAATTATATTCGGATAATTTTGTAAATTGTGCAGTTCCTATTCTAGAATATCTTAAAATAATGATTTCAAATGACTATGAAAAATTATAAAAAATTGAGAAGGATACTCTTTTTCTTTCAACTAATTTCACAAATTGATGCTGGTTTTCTAGGTCATGGTTCTTCCCCAGGGTTAAAACAAATGGATTGACCAGGAGGTTGAGTTACTGAAAATTTATTTTCCTTGGTTTAACTTTAGCTTAGCTGGGAAATTTTAGTTATATTAATTTATATTCAAATTTAATTTAAAAAATTATAGTTAATGACCTCGATTCAAATCATTTGTGGAACCTGAAAGTCTTATAAATATGGATTATAATAAGAATAATGATATATAGATAATGGGCTTCTTGTCTTTCTCTGGCATGTTCTTATGACGGAAGAAACACGAAAGGTCAGACACGCTGAGTTCTATTCCTGTCCTCTCTACTTGTCTGCTGCTTTAGCTGTGACTTTGCTTAAGTCCTTCATGTTACCACTATCCTAAGAAAATATAATCCAAACAGATGGTATAAAAAGTGGAAATATCAGGATACTAACTTGATTATATTTTTCACCTATTATGAGGTTAAAACTACCATGGGACAAATTTCCTGTTTTCTGTTTCTGGGTTCAATTATAGGCAATAAAGAGGAGCTAATGTCTTTTTGATTTTCCACCAGGTGTTCGAAAGTGAAAGTGCCTACTGTTGCTGACCCATTTGAAAAGGAGGAATCAGAAAACTGGAAATGAACTCTAGAGTTGATGGATGTGATGTTTCACAAAAACTACCGTGCTGTTGTCACTTATATCATCTTTAGACAAGCTATAGAAAACTGAATAAAATATAATGCAAAGTTGCAGAAGTTGTTGAATGAGGCCAGTGAACAATGATGCCTTTCTGGAGCTGCCAGCAGGTAAGATCATCCTGGATGTGTACCACACGGCCAGTTCCTAGATGCTGGATTCTTCATGCCATTATTTATTAGTTTTGTGACATTAAAGAGGTAATGTGACCCGTCCATAGCTCATTTTCCTCATTTGTAAAATGAGGTTAAAATGAGACAGTAATGATGTCTACTTTATGGGGTGCTCACGAAGGCAAATGAGAGTCTGTGAGCAATGTCTGCACAGAGTTAACTTTCAGTGACTGTCGGCTATTGTCACCAGAGCCAGGCCTGCTTGTCTCGGTGAGTTGGAAATGGGGCCAGTAGAGGTCACCAAGAAGCTGTCTCATTAGCAGTGAGGCCAGAGATTCCGCTTTCCCTCTTTTGGAAACAGTATAATATTCCTTACATTTCCTGGTTCTTGCTCGTTCATGAAAAAGTAAAGAGGAAAAACAGAGTGTATTTGTTCTGTCTTCTCTTCCAACTAACTGAGGTGTTTCCAGTGTGTGAATTGTAAGTAGTACTAGGAACTGCTCTAAGGTATAGTAAATAATTTATGCTCTGTACTTTCCCTCCCTTTCTAGCCCACACTGTTCAAAGCTTATAAAGCAGATTAAATAATGCACAGGCTATGTGGAAGTGAAAAAATTTATAGCATTATTCTCAAATGGCATGATTTCTACTTTAATCACTAATAACCTTCTCCTAGAAATCCTATACAAAGGGTTACATTCTTTAAAGCTTTTGGAAATACTGTATACATGATTTATATTTAACAAAAATAAAGTGGAGACTTAACATATCTTTCCCAAAAACACAGAGTTAATTATTAAGATGTAAAAAACAGTTCATTAATCAACAGTGCCTCCACTAAGAAGCTAATGCTTTATTTAATAATTGTTATGTATATGTTATATTGCTTAGGGGCTGTTGTCTAGGAAGTTTCTTTAATTGTTTATCTTTTCTTGACATAAATATATTAATGATGCATTGAATATATACATAAATACATATATATATTTAATTTCAGAGGCTGAGGAAAAGAAAACTCAGGGAGCATAGCATATTTTTCTTATTTTCACCTTTCCCAACACAATGATTGTAGGCTGCATTTTAAAATTTATGATTGAGGACTTCTGGCCAAGATGGAGGCATAGACAAATACACTTTGCCTCCTTACACAACCAAAAGAAGGTCAACAACAAATTTAAAAACAAAAAAATAACCAGAACTGCCAGAAAATCGAACTGTATGGAAGTTCGACAACCAAGGAATTATGGGAGAAACATTCATCCATACTGGTAGGAGGGGAGGAGTCAGGCAGCCAGAGTGGAGAGGACTCATGGCAAGGCGGTGGCTGGCAGACAAGGTGAGGCAACAGCTGGCTGACCAGGTGATCCCACATCTGAGTAAGAATAAACAGGGAAGAACAAGCGGGGAGCGAGACATACCGTGCAACCCAGGTTTCCAGCCTGGGGAAATAAAGCTTCAAAATCTCTGACTGCAAAAACCTGTGGGGGTTGCAGCAATTGGAGAAACCCCCAGCCTCACAGGAGAGTTCGTTGGAGAGACTCACAAGGTCCTAGAACATACATAAACCCACACATCCAGGAATCAGCACCAGAAGGGCCTAATTTGCTGGTGGTAGCAGGGGAAGTGACTAAAAGCTAGCCAAAAGCCTAGCAAATTTCCTTGCTGACCCCTCCCCCACATACAGCACCAAAACGCAGCAAAGAGGGTTACTCTGCCCTGGTGAGTACCTAAGGCTCCACCCCTTACTACATGACAGGCACAACAGGCTCACCAAGACAAAAAAATATATGGCCCAAAGGAAAGAACAGATCAAAACTCCAAAAACAGAACTAAGGGATGAGGAGATAGCCAACCTATCAGGTGCAGAGTTCTAAACACTGGTTATGAAAGACAAGGACCTACATCCAAGATTGTTCTATCCAGCAAAGTTTTCATTTAGAATGGAAGGGCAGACAAAGTGCCTCCCAGATAAGGTCAAGTTAAAGGGTTCATCTTCCCAAGGCATTGCTACATGAAATGTTAAAGGGAATTATGTAAAAAAGAGAAGATCAAAACTATGAACATTAAAGTACTGATAAATTCACAACTATCAAAAATTGAATCTAAAAAACTAAAGAAACAGGCAGAATAGAAACACAGTCATAGATATGGAGATCATCTGGGGAGTCATCAGTTGGGATGGGGAAATGAGAATGAGGGAAAAGGTACAGGGAATAAGAAGCATAATTGGTAGGTACAGAATAGACAGGGGAAGGTTAAGAGCTGTATAGGGAAATGGAATAGCCAAACAACTAATATGTATGATCCATGGACATGAATTAAGGGGGTGGATTGCCAGAGGCAATGGGAGGTACTGGGTGGGAGAGCAAAGGGAAAAAACTGGGACAACTGTAATAGCATAATCAATAAAATATATTTAAAAAGAAAGCATTTTAAGCACATATCCTAATTAAAAGGCAAAATTATATGATTAGTTAAATCAGCATTCTTCCTCAACATTCATCAACCTGAATTGCTTCTCATGTGGGCTAAAATATGAGTAGTACAGGATATACAATTAAGCAATCAAGAGGAATTATCAAAAATAAGTGACATACATGAGAGTCCAAATCACCTAATCTGAACTTGTGTTGTAATAAAGTTTATTAAGAAGCAGTATTATCAGGACCTTCTCTGAGAAAGACACTACTGCCAGACACTGAGTATAGGAAGGCAGCAAGGATTTTGCCCTTTTTCTCAGGTAGTTAACTTATCTAGGAAGAGAGACAATAGGCCATTGACATAGTGTAGTAAAGGGTTGTAACTGTAGTAACTTAAGCTGATGACAAATTGAGGAAAGATTGAAATGCATTTATTAATCATAAACATTTCTAAAATCTATAAAAAATTTGATGAATTACTAGAAGGGCATAGAGAAATCAGTGATCTGTCATGTCTGAGCAAGGACGTCTTGGGAAGTTTCAATGAAAAGAAGAAAGCTGAGGTACAAGTCAGATGGTGATCCAGATTTTATCAAGTCAGAAGAAGGATGGTATTTCAGAATGGTTGGATCCCTGGTCAGGGCACATACAAGAAGCAACCAATGAGTGCATAAATAAGTGGAACAACAAATCAATGTTTCAGTGTTTCTCTCTCTCTTTCCCTCTCTCTCTTTCTCTCTTTCCTCCCCTCTGTCTCTCTCCCTTCTTCCCTCCCCACTGAAATCAATTAATTTAAAAAATTTAAAAAAAGAATATGGATAATGGTATTGTGACACGGACGTAACAAGAGCAGTAAGAGATTCAGTGTGACTGGTAGTGAGGAGCTGTAGATGACTTCTGAGCAGGTGTGTAGGATGGTATAGAAAGGACTATAAAAATATAGTTCTGATATAATGGGATAGATGCACTGAAGCAGGGACAAATGTGAGAAGCCCTTGTCCTGGTGAGAAATTATGAAGAATGAAATCGACTAGTAGCAGTGAAAAAAGATGAAGGAGGTAATGAGAGAATCCAAGAGGGTATTAATCTTTCTAACTTTAATGTCAAATATATTAAGATTTTTTTATACAGCTGTAGAAAGCACAGAAGAGGGAAATTGCTAAAGGGTGGAGCTAAAAGCTCTCAATTTGGTGGAAGTTGACTTTGATGTGACTGTGAAAATTTTGAGAAAGTGATAGAAGACATTTTTCTTCACGGACCTGGACCTTAGTAGAGCGTTTGAGACTGGAGACAAATTTGCAGGCTGCTGATGGAGGTGGTCCTCGAATTGCTGGTGAGCCTTTCAAGGGCTGTGAGGCAGGATCCTGAAGAGAAAGGAAGTAAGGCCTTATTTATAGTCTATATATCCTGGGTCAGGCTCTCCAACTACATCATTTAAATAGGGTTAAGACTGGAATCCCTGGGAAAACTAGAGTTAACTGAATGAAATGAATGCAGACAAAGGAGACACATACAAGAGAGGAGTCTCTAAAAATTAAGTAAGCACTTTTTTTTTTGGATGGGAAGGCAGCTTCCAGGGAAGTTATTTATTATTATTTTTAAAATTTTATTGAATTTATTGGGGACACTGGTTGATAAAATTATATAGGTTTCAGGTGTACAGTTCTATAATACATCATCTGTATATTGTATTGTATGTTCACCACCCCTCAGTCAAATGTCCTTCCATCACCATTTATCCCCCCTTTATCCCCTCCTACCTCCCCCCACCCCATTTACTTCTGATAATCACCATCCTGCCCTCTTTGTCTATAAGTCGTGTATTTCTATCAGGACATGCTAATATTTTATTCTTGTTTTTCCACAAAATGATAAATTAATAGGATTTTATTAGCAGGGCTGTAAATCCATTTGTTTACCCTTACCTAAATAATTGGAAGGATTATGCTGACCTTACTTGTTGCTAATACAGAGTCCCTAGCATAGTATTTGAATAGTTGCCCTCAATTAAGTTTTTGTTGAAGAAATTTTTACTTTCAATAAAAAAAATAACAAAGAAGAAAAAATTTCAAAGGGAGACGTCAAATGCTGTAGTAGGACAAAGACCAAGTATGTATCAGCTAGGGTGGTCATAAATACTTTCCATTTTTTTTGTGAAAATATAAGCGGACTATTCCCTTTGATATCAGCATTATTCCTCCAGTCAGTCTGGAAACATGAAAAAGCCTTTTGTGCTAAGCAGCCCGCACAGAATTGGAAAGGAACATTTTGTTGATTGCTGTATCCTGTGTCAGCTGATTACCTCCTCTTCTATGCAGATCAGCCGCTGGGGACTCAGAGCTCACAGCAGCAGCTGTTGTCAGTGATTCTGCCCCAAGCGGTATCCGAGCAGAGATGGAGCTTGTATGGGAGGCACAATTTTTCCTCTGCCTTCTCAGGGTTCTGTAGCTGGGCAGAACTAAAACATACGAGGAGGCCAAAGGAAGATGAGAATTATTTTCACAAGGTCTGCCAGTACAGAGTTCTCTCAGCTTTGACTCTCCATCAAAGCACTATTTTCTTTTTTTTTCTTGGTACAGAGATGGCATCTTTCACATGGGAGTTTTTAATCTCTTGTTTGCAGGAAGAAACAGGGAGGTCAGAACTGCCTTTTTGATCTGCTGTTTTTTAAGTGCCTTTAGCTCAAAAGATCCTCATGCCAAAATGGCATATTTTGGATGGAATATTCTGCCATTTTTATTCACTGCCTATTAGATAAATAAAAACAATGGTGGATGTGAAAATTTAGGAGGGTTTTCCTCTTGCTTTTCCCTGAGATTTATTATACTTTGTGTTCAGTTAGTGAGGAGAATTGATAGTCCAGATTTCTTAATTATTTCATTTTAATCATATATTTGAGATATTTAGAAGGTAATTCTTGGGTTGCTGTATTATAGGTCCTCTGTGTTGTGTTGAGGGATAGGAGGTAAAGGACCAAGTGGAGAATCTCCGGGCTTCCTTTGATGAGCAGGGTTGGAGGTGGGGCAGGGTTGCAAATCCTATCACAGGTCCCCCCACACACTGCCAACCTGCTATCTAAAAGCAGAACATTCTCTACGAAACCTCCAGAAGTCAAAATGGAGTCAGCAAAGATTATTCTCTGCTTTTCCAAAAACTCATCTTACACCACTTCACCTTATGAGAGACCTATATTAGTACTTGTTTTTTCTAACTGAAAGAAATCCGAAGAGGATTTTCACTTTTATGAGAGAAGACATTACCATACTACTGGCAGGGGACGCCTGTATATTCCTTTTCCGAGACACAAACCAGAGACGAACAAGCGAGCAAATAAAAATAAGAAAACAAACAAACAAAAACCCCCAACTAACTGCTGCAGGTTTATGAGTCCATCTCTTGTCTTGTTGAAGAGTAGTAAATAGGGTTTATTATCTTTTGTAAAAAAGTATCGTTGTCCTCAAGAATCATGTGTTTTGTTTTCACCTTTGCTGAGTGCTTTCTCTGCTCTATAAACGATTATTCTTGCTTCCATAACCATTCTGCTGCTGCTGTCTGGTGCTAGCCTCTTCCAGTGTTTCTTGGAAAAGTAACAGGCGTGACACTTGTTAAACAAATTGCCTTTTCCTTTCCTCCCAAGAGCATTTGTAAAGAGATGCATTACTCTGCTCTGAATCATCTTGTTCTCCCAATAAGGAAAAAATAGACATTCAATAATCAGTTTTTTCCAGGTCCTGTCGAGTTATTTGTTCATATTGCTCAAAACAATATTTCAGCTCACTTTAATTTAGAATGCTAGTGTTATTAATCCCAAAAGTAATGATCCTATTCAGGAAGATAAAAAGAGTTAAAAATGACAAGATAAGTCTCCTTATCTCAAAATACAAGAAAAATATAACTATCATTGCCCAATATTCCTAGAAAGGAGAAACTGAAGCAAGAATAAAGTGAAGACGCAGCAGCTGGGAAGGTGAAACTCGGCCCAGCCCAGCATGCATGAAGAAATAGGAAGTGAGCTGCGATGAGGCGTAGCAGTGGGAACGCAGGGCCAGGCTGGCTACCCCTTCATGGCAGCTGCGCAGAGACTTAGCAGCTTCTCAGCAGGGACATTGCTGTACACGAGTGCTGCTCTGGAGGATGACAAGGAGAAACAGACCGTGACTTTGAGCATCTACAGGGGGGATGAAGGAGACAGAACTTATTTGCCTAGCTCTCTAATTTTTTGCTTCCCATTAGTCAAAGTTTACCCTTAGTGGGAGTTAATGCCCTCATATCCTGGGATGCATCATTTGGCAGTTTCTGTAGAAGCTCAGAATGCCAAGTCCCCTCTAGTGATGTGATGTTTCATCCAAATTTGAAAGAGGACAAAGGCAGAAATTCTGGTCACACAGCAGGTTGGCCTGGCCGTGCACAGTTAAGGGTACAAAGCTTGGCATTCTCAGGGAAAGTGACTGGTTGTCCCTCCACAGAGGACTGAGAAGACCCTAGCAAAACTCATTCAGTGTGGCAGTTTCAGAATTGGGCCTGTGTGGAGGAGGCTGCCAGCACCAAAGGAATCTAAGGAAGTGCATAAGATTTCTGTCTCTTAAAATAACCTGGATCCTTAAAAAGAACAACTGAATAGTAAGTAGAGGGAGGTAGGAAACCCATCAGAGATCCTGTCACATGTAGGTAAACACAAAAACATGATGATTTTAAGTTGAATTAAAAAGCAAACAGGCATCTTATAATTAGACTCTCAAGATTCAGTGTTACACTAATCAACATTTTGTACAGCACGACATGTCACAGTATCCTTTTGATCTTTTTCCCTACATTGGCTTTCATGCCACAGGCTCTGCACTGAACATGGTGAAGGACTTTGGGCTTCCACTGATGCACTGACCACACACTGGGTGAAAAATGGTAGCAACATAAGGAGACCCAGCACAGCTTCCAACACTCAGCTGCAAATTTTGCAGGAAGTAGTGTATATGATTAATGCCTTTGTATTTTTCTTATTCAAACTAACAAGCAGCTTAATGTAGACCTTCAAGAGTCTATGATGTGTTCATAGAAACCAGATTTAAAATTACTATCATGGCTGCTGTTGTTGGTAGGAAAATGTCCTTTAACTACAAAGTGATCATAATTCATAGGGTCAGGTGTACAAATACTGATTAGACATATATATATATATATATATATAAGTTATGAAGTAACCACCTCAATAAGTCTATGTATTGTACATAGATATTACAATATTATTGATTATATTCCTAATGGTGTACTTTAAATTCCTGTAACTATTTTGTAACTGCCAATTTTCACATCTTAACCCCTTCATCTTTTTTAACCCAGCCCACCCACACCTTCCCATCTGGCAATAATCAATTTGTTCTCTGTATCTATGAGTCTGTTCCAGTTTTGTTCATTTTTAAAAGGATTCTACATATGAGTTAAATCAAATAGTATTTGTCTTTCTCTGTTTGACTTATTTAATTTTGCATAATACCCTCTAGGTCCATCAATATTGTCATAAATGGCAAGATTTTATTCTTTTTTATGGCTGAGCATATGCCATTATATATGTACCACTTCATAATCCATTCATCTATTGATGGACACTTAGGTTGCTTTGTCTCTTGGCTGTTGTAAACAATGTTGCAGTGAACATAGGAGTGAGGATATCTTTTTGAATTAGTGTTTTGGATTTTTTTGATAAATGGCCAGAAGTGGAATTGCTGGGTCATGTAGTAGTTCTATTTGTAATTTTTTGAGGAAGCTTTGTTTTACATAGTGGCTGCACCACTTTGCATCCCACTAACAACACAATATGGTTCCCTTTCCTCCACGTCCTCACCAATACTTGTTATTCATGGATTTGTTAGTAATAACCCTTCTGACAGGTGTAAAGTGATGTTTCCCTGATGATTAGTGTTGTTGCTCATCTTTTCTTTTGTCTATGGGCCATCTACATTCCTCTTTGGAGAAATGTCTATGTCTTCTGCCTGTTTTTTTTTTTTTACAAGAATGTTTGTTTTCTGGTGTTAAGTTGTACGAGTTTCCTATATAGTTTGGATATTAACCCTTTATTGGATATATCATTGACAAATACTTTCTCCCATTCAGTAGTGTGTTTTTTCATTTTGTTGGTGGTTTATTTCACTGTGCCAAAACTCTTCAGTTTGATGTAGTCCCATTTGTTTATTTTTCTTCTGTTTCCTTTGCCTGAGGAGATATATCCAAAGAATATTACTAAGAGCAATGCCTCAAAGTTTACTGCCTATGTTTTCTTCCAGCAGTTTCATGTCTTACATTGTCTTTAATCCATTTTGAGTTTATTCTTGTGTATGGTATAAGAAAGTAGTCCACTTTCATTCTTTTACATGTGTCTGTTTGTTTTTTCCAATACCATTCATTGAAAAGACTGTCTTTACTTTATTATATATTCTTGTCTCCTTTGTCATAGATTAATTAACTATATTGGTGAGGGTTTATTTCTGGGCTCTCTATTCTGTTTCATTGACTTGTATATCCGTTTTTATGCCAGTAGCATGCTGCTCGGACTACTATAACTTTGTAGTAAAGTTGGATATCAGGTAGCATGATACCTCCAATTTTGTTCTTTCTCAAGATTTCTTTGGCTATTTGGGGTCTTTTGTGGTCCCATAAAAATTTAGGATTATTTTTTCTATCTCTATGAAAAATGCCATTGGTATTTTGATAAGAACTGCATTAAATCTGTAGATTGTTTTGGGTAAGTATGGACATTTTAACCATGTTAATCCATTGTATCATGAGCATAGCACATCCTTGCATTATTTGTAGCTTGTTCAGTTTCTTCCTTCAGTGTTTTGTAGTTTTCCGAGTACAGATCTTTTACCTTGATCTTAAATTCCTTGGTTCAATTTACTTCTAAGTATTTTATTCTTTTTGGTCCAATATTTTAAGTATTTTTAAAAATAACTTTAACCCTAAGAGGTAAGTACTAGTACTACCTTCATTTTGGAGAAGAAACTGGGAAGCACGGTGCTTCCACAACCTGCCCAGGGCCATGCAGTCGGCAAGGAAAGTGGTGGAACTGCAATCAGAGCGGTCTGGAGCCAGTAGCTTCCTTTTAGCTAAAAATGATTGTTTCCTTGCTCCTAATACTTTGAAAGGTATGTGTGTGTGTGCTATGAATATGAGTGTATATGACTTCTTGTTTCTCTTATGTGCTCAATAGCAAATATGGAAACTGTTTTCAAAATAAGGTTCATTTTTCTTTGCTCTATCACAGAGTAGAATGTAAATCAGGAAGGGAATCGGAAGAACTCTAAAATTATCTTTTTCTCAAATCTCATAAGCTTTATATTAAATATGTTAAGGGATCTATTTCCTTGTCCTTCATAAATGTGCTCAGGTTTATGAAACATGAGAAGTGACAGATTGTTTAAGTCATTTAATCACTAACACAGCTCTCTCAAATAGTGAGATAGTATTCCAGCTGCTAGGAAAGTTAATAAGTTTGTTACTAAGTGACTGAGAAAAGTGGTGCTACATCTGTAACTGTCTCATATTATAAGGAAAGTAAGCTAGGAGTTATCCCCTGACACTCAGAGGGCTGCCAGGAGACAGAAAGCTTCCCCTCCAGGTACCACCAGATTGTTTAATGTGCACTTAGTAGGCCCTTGCAGGGAATGCACATTTGGAGGTGGGGAGGCTGAGGACTTTCAGAACATTTTACTCTTGGGATTCTCTGCTCCCACAACAATTCCAAGCATGAAACAGGTAATACTTCCGATCTGAGATTTAAGATGTGTGTAGATTCACAGCAATTTCATCTTTTTCTCCTTCCACTAGGTATTCAAAATCTGTTCCAAATGCACATTTAATTTGTAGACACGTGTGAAGGCAACTAGAATCAATCTGTTGATAATTGGAGTGATAAGGATAGTTTCACATTACTTACTTGATTAAAATTTATACTTCATTTTTTATACTTTTTTTCTGGATCCCTTTATTCTCACCTCCAACCTCCAGCTAAGGCTCTCTCTGTGCAATTTGTGCAGAGTATAATTCTAGGAGTTGTCTAGACTTACCTGTAAATGTACACGATGAACTTACTCATTCTCAGTTACCAGCATGGGTGGTCCCTGCCTTCCCCCAAATGATCACATTACATTAACAGTACTGAGACTGAAGTCCGACTGGGCACAATCAGAATACAGCTGATTGTTTCTCTTGTACCTTTTATCACCGGGGCAACCTTTGACCCCACCAACACTTAGGGGAGCACACCTGTATGCTAGTTCTAGCATGCCATTCACGGTGGTATGCCTTTCCCAGGCATCACTAGCATATGCACTGAGGATTAGCTCTGGTTCAGAATAAGGAGCTCAGCTACACCATATGTCTAAAGTAAAATAATTGATTCTATAACTTTCTGTTGCGAATACTTGGAGAAATACAAATGATGAATTTTGTATGAGACCTCCAGTCCTGAAAGGATGCTCCCAGGCATTAGAATCGATCCCTCAGCAGGTGGAAGGGTCAGTCCTGGCTCCGCCATACTGCTGAAATCTCAAACATGTGAAGGGCTTTAGCTTTTTGTGTTTGCTTTGATACTCCTTATATTTAACTTAAAATATATTAAATTAGTCCTCTAAATATTTAATGCTGCTTATGTAATTAGTAAATAGAAACTACAATTTTGTAAGCTGAATCTCTTAAGAACCTAAAAGTTGTAAACTTGATTTTTCTAGAATATCAATAAATTGAGTTTTACATGCCAACTTCTCCTAAGTGATTCAAGCAACATAAACTCATATAAGGTGAACAAAATGGCAACAATAGTCAAACAAAATTTGTTTTTGTACATGTACTTAACTATTATAGAAACTAATGCTGACTTTGATTGAGTCCTCATAATATATAAATATATTTTGTGACTTCTTGAAGTAACAGAATCATTTACTTTTGTGATTTCAAAAGAAATCAATTCAAAAGAAAGACAATTTTGTTTTTTACTTAGTCAAGTTTGCAGTGTCTGGACTGGGTTGCAGTATCTGGACTGAGCGCTATGCCAGCCTCCTCCTCACAGCTCCAGGTCACTGCTTATGTCAACAAGGTGATCTGCTCTGTGCCTTACTGTACTTGGGATCGCTGCCTCCCTCTTCATTGTGCTCCGTGCAAGTGCTGTTAGTCCTGATGTTTTTCATCTCAGCTTCCTGTGGCTGCATGTGCCTTATTGGAGTGTTATTAGGGATTTGAGAAGTTTTGCAGATAATATGAGAATGTGCAGATGTCAGTTTTCTTTTCAGTTTTTGTTTGCTTGGGGAAATTGTTTTCTTTTTAATATATTTCATTTTTAAATAATTGTAGATTCACATGCAATTTTAAGAAATAATTCAGAGTAATCCATGTGTACTTTACCCAGTTTCCCTCAATGGTAACATCTTGTAAAATCATACTCTAACATCACAACCAGGATATTTCCTGGATGCAGTTGAGATACATAATATTTTGATCACAAGGATCTCATGTTGCCCTTTTAAGCTACATCCACTTAAAACAAACCCTGGAAATAACTAATTTGTTCTTTATTTCTATAATTTTACATTTCAAGAATGTTAGTGCATGAAAGTGGTTAAATGGTACAAACTTCCAGTTCAAAAACAAAGAAGCCCTGGAGAGGTAATGTCACCTCATGGTGACTATAATTAGCAATAATGTATTATTGCTAGTGTATTATTCATAATTTATTACAATGTATTATATCATTTAAAGATGCCAAGAGAGAATAGATCTTAAATGTTCTCACCCCAAAAAGGAAGTGGTAATTATGTGAGGTGATGAAGGTGTTAACTAATGCTAATGTGGAAATAACTTCCCAATATATATGTGTATCGAATCAATACATTGTATACCTTAAACTTATACAATGTTATATGTCAATTATATTTCACTAATTCTGGGGAAAATGACATTAAAAATAAAATAAAATTTTACAAAATTATTTTGGTGGCTATGAATTATAACTAGTCACTTTTATAATGGCCATCATTAATAAATCAACAAACAAGTGCTGGTGAGGATGTGGAGAAAAGGGAATCCTAGTGCACTGTTGGTGGGAATGCAGACTGGTGCAGCCACTGTGGACAACAGTATGGAATTTCCTCAAAAAACTAAAAATGGAGCTAACTTTTGATCTGGCAATTCTACTTCTGGGAATATACCCTAAGAATCCTGCAACACCAATTCAAAGGAACTTATGCACCCCTATGTTCATAGCAATGATATTTATAATAGCCATGTGCTAAAAACAGCCTAAGTGCCCATCAGTAAAAGAGTGAATCAAAAAACTGTGGTACATTTATACAATGGATAGTATGCAGCAGAAAGAAAGAAGGAGCTCCTAACTTCTGAGACAGCATGGATGGAACTGGAGAATATTATGCTAAGTGAAATAAGCCAGTTGGTGAAATAAAAATACCATATGATCTCAGTTACAAGAGGAATAAATGAACAAAATCAACTGAGCAAAATATAACCACAGACATGGAAACATGGAAGACTGACAGCACTCAGAGGGGGAGGGTGGTGATAGTGGTAGAAAGAAGGGGAAGGGACTAGTCGAAGAACATGTGTGAATGACCCATGGACATGGATGACGGTGTTGGAATGGACTGTGGGAGTGGGAAGTGGGCTGGGCAGAGGAGCGCAGCAAGGGAAGAATTGGGACAACTGTAATAGAATAACCATATACATTTTTTAAAAGGTAGAATTTTTATTGCCAATTTAGTGAGATAAAATGCATAACAAAGAAACTCAGGAGAAAATACAGTTAACTGTAATATTTCCTCCTCGATTTAAATTGTAGGGACTAACTAATCAGGGTCAAATGAACGTCTGCAAAGAAGTGGCTGTTCAAACAACGTTGAATTATCTTAACATTTAGTACGATTATAACAAAGGGTGTCATGGTTGCCAATAAGCAAAAGGAACTCACCATTCCACATCTTCCGAGAGTTAAGCAAAAGATAAGTTCTCTGCCTGAAAGTCGTGAACAGTGGCTCTGATGGGGTGACCACTGAACTGAGGAGCAGAGCACCTGAGTTTTGTAATGAGCCATAAATATGACTGTGGGCAAGTCATTCTACCAATCCATTTATTGGTGAGGAAATGAGATCAGATGACCCCTAAATATGTGTGGATTCATCACAGACTTTAGGTTAAACTTTTTATTATGGTGGTTAAAGGAGGTAAATCTGTCATTGATCAAAATACAGCAAAAAGTCAATAATTAAATTAATTTAGTCTTAAAAAATCACTATGCAAAGATATGAAGAAAGAATCTGTTCTATCTCCTGTCTTTGGGCAGTAGAGCAATTGTATGAAGTGGGTATCTAGAGGTAAGGACCTCCATTCCAGCACCCTATCTGACACTGTCCAGTGAAAATAGTGCATTCGTCGGATTCGCCCCGTAGACTACTAGACATGCACTGTTTCTTCTGGGTTGTAAGTTATCCCAGGAACCAGGGAAAGTTTGCTGTTGTCTTCCCTGCGTGGCACACTGTTAGATTTACAATATGCACTCAATATATTTATTTTGACAAATGAAATAGTACAAGGGGTAGTTGGGTTGTTCATGGGATTATAAATTGTTTGTACTAAAAAGGTCCTTATCCATCATGCAGCTATTTATTTATGTCATCTGATAGCTCTCAGCCTTGACTGCTAATAGCAAAAGTGGGAGAGCTTTTAAAACATAAGATGCCTACAAGCCACCCCCATAGTGTTTGAGTTTATTGATTTGGAATGGGGCCTAGCATAGTATTTTATAAAAGCTTTCCAGGTGACTTGGCTAGGGGTGGAAAAACACTAGATCTTGCTCAATTCCATCATTGTACAAGGAGCCAGTGACAGAAAGTTCAGGGAATCAGTTATGCACATTTGTGGCAGCAGAGCAGGAACCTGAAGAAAACAGTGGCACTAGGCAAGGCTGTTTGCAATAGGGCCTATTCTGAAACAGCTTGTTGTTGGCGCCCTCCACCACCAACAGTCCTGCTAGTGCCGCACCTTTACATTGTCCATTCGGTGCAGTCACCCAGCAAAGAGCAATGACTCCCTGTGATGGAAAAACCTTAGGGGCCAGCGGAGCTGGTCAGCAAAGTGAGATGGGAGGTTATTTCTGGCCTCTGTCAAAGCAGGAGATTCTGCCAAAAAGCCTTTGCCCTCCTCTAGCCTCGTTTAAACAAAAATTTTGGAAGAATGTAGGAGGAGAGGAAGTAATGAAGAGATGTATCAAGCTTACTTGTCTAAATACATTTATTTTTCGCCTTCATGAAAACTGAAATATTTAACACCTTTTTTGCCAGTGGTGGTTCTGTACACATATGAGCAAGTTATTTTAGCATTTTGAAGGGCTAGATGTTCAGCTTCACAGCTCTTGATTTTGTCTGTTTTGTTCACTGTGGTCCCACTTGGTACCAAGTAGATACATGCTGAGTCTGAAGGGTGGGAAGATGATGGCCTTTGGCCTTACACAGATCTGGGTTCAGAATTGAGCTCTTGCCCCTTACCACTGGTAACCATTAATGGCACTCATTATGCTATTAAGGGGTTGTTCCTGCTCTCTGGTATCGTATACTATGGGGGATTATGGTAGACACAGGGAGCACTGCTTACACCCCGCTGCAGGAAAGGAATCCTTGCCCAGCTACCAGGAAAGTGGCTTACTAAGAGCCTCTAGTAGTTAATATTCTTAAGGTCTGCTTGAATTTTCTGGCCGTTTCACACTGTTCTTGGGGGTGGCCCCTGGCTAATGAACGAGCAAGGAGGTGGCAAAAGAGCCTCACCATTTCTCCCGATGCATGACTTCTCCAACAGGCAGTGTTTACTCTAGAATGCTGGTTGGGCTCCAGAGAGACTTTGTCTCATGTACATTGCAGTCCAATGGCTCCCCGCACCAGGGAGTTCTTCCTTTTCTTCTGCCCCTGAGTAAGTCATACTCATCTTTGAGCTCTCAGGTCAAGCATCACTCTGTCAGGAAAACCTTCCTGACCAGGTCCAGTTTCCCTACTAAAAACTCCCGTAGCACTTTCTCTTTAGTTAAATTTTATTTTTGCAATTATTCGATTAATGTGTGTTTTCTACATTAGCATGCAAGTGCCATTGTGTTTAGTTTTGCTCACCATTGTTTTGCTTTGGCCTAGCTCAGTGGAGTGATAGTTATTAAAATAATCAGTAAACATTCGCTGGGTTGAGGGTGTAGATATTGTAAGGAATTTTGAGCTATAACTCCATACACTAATTAGTTATTAAAGGTTTGGTGTTTAAAGTGAAATATTTCAAAACTTTTAGGACTAGAGCTCTGTTGGTAATGCAAAAGATTATTTATAGGCTGATGTGATGAAGAATTTCGATAGGTCTTAGTAGGAATGAGGGAAAGGGAATGGAAACATGAAAAATTGCAGAGGAAGATATATCAGAGCTTAGTGAGTATTGAATGTTAGAGGTGAAATGTTTTATTCTAAAAGTATGATAAATTCTCAAGTTACTGAGAGTGGAGCTTTCTCCCTGCCGAGCTTTAACCACCGGCGGGGTTTTACTCATCCTGTCGTCCTTGGTGGGGCTGGAAACAGCCAGAGATCCAGGGCAGTCTAACTTTTGTTTTTTTGCTCAAGGCTACATCGAGCAACTTAATTATTTCTTCAAAACAGGGCAGAGATTTCCTTACTTGGTGATTTTAATGAAAATAGGTCATCTTAAAGATATCGTGTTCTACTCTTCTAGAAGTTAAGAACTGGGCAGGTAGTAAGTTATCTGTTATATTCTACACTGATATACTTAACCAAGCACAGGGTGTATTATTTTGCATTTTCATCATGGAACTTACTTCTCTAAAGAAATACAAAACGCTGAACTTCCCAAAAAAGAACGATCATTTCATAGGGCAGGCCGGGAGTCCATCACTACTTTTCACACTAAAAGGTCAGCCTGCACCTTGCTGTCCATGGACTCACTTCTTCCCACTCTGTACTTTTTAAACTTTTCCCTCACAGAAAGGCCTAGAGGTGAGGAAGGTGTGACCTTGTTGAGAGGAGAAACCATGTTTTATTTCTCTTTGCATTGTTAAGTACCTGAAAAGTATTAAGTGTTCAAGGAAGGAAGGTAGAAAGGATGGAATAAGATCCAGTATAGGAAAATGTATAGGGAAATGTAAAGATATCATGAATAGAAAAGAAGAAAATAGACTGGAAGGAGAATGCTATGGAAGAAGAAATAATTTCTCTCTTTTTGGTATGAATAGTGTGACCTTGTAAAAGGGAGAAGAGGGAACACTGGAGCATCAGAAAGGAAGACAGCAGAGTAGAGGGGGATGAGTGAGGAAGAGCACAGGGACCCTGGGTCATGTTTAAGTGTCCGGTTTGGGTGAACCTGACACTCACATCTACTAGGCTTAGTGTGTAAGCAATAGTCATCTCTACAGGCACTACATACAATTAGCTACTCATGTGGGATTTGACATCTACGTAGGCTGTATTTAAAGAAAAATAATCTAAGCAATGCGCATTGCACTAGTTCATTTGCAGGGTACTCCTTAATCAGAAAGGGGGGGCTGTCACCGGAGACGTGGGCTCACGCAGTTCAGAGCGGAGACTGGAGACTGTAAATCTGCTGCTGCTTACATTGCCTGAGCCCATTGCTTCTTTCCCAGATGGAACACAGAGCCCAAACCTTATTGTGGTCCAGGACAGTAGGAAACAGGCTCAGGGCTCTTGAACAAATGAGCATGGGCAACATTGCCTGAGATGCTAGGATGCTGAGGGTCAGTTGAACATTGTTTTGTCCAGAATTCAGTGGTTGAGTCCTCTGTATAACATCATAGTAAATGTCAACACAAACTTAAATGGTTGAAAATGTGCCAGTATCTGAGGTGGCTGTTTCCATTTTTGGAAAGCTTGGTGAAAAGTGGCTTCTGAGAACAGCCCTCTGCTTCCTTATTATTCACACTCATTTCTTTACGTTCTACCACTTGGGCCTACACAGAACATATTTACCTCTTTTCCATGTCAATTTTGCCTGTGTTTTTTCTTCTCTCAATTTTTGTCAAATGTTTTTCATACAATATAGACCCATAACATCCTGGTTACTCTTTGGAAACTTTGTAATCTTATTCAGGAGCTTATGATTGTTTTAAATTCTTAGGTTTTTGTAATGCCTATATCAGTACAGGAGACTTAAACACTCAGTCTTTACACCTGAAATCCTATGGTAAGATGTTTGTACTAAACTCCAGTTGGTGTGCCCAATGCTTCACAAAACCAAAATTCAAAACCTCCGAGTTTGGAGCAAAGAAAGGTTTATTGATTAAGAAAACACCAACTGAGAAGACAGGAGACTTAGAAATGCCTCAGATCCAACTTGCTCATTGAACTGAATTAGGGTTTTTAAGCACCAGAAGAGGAATGGGAAAGGGGGATTTAGAGTAAATTTCCATGGTTTCCAGTTCTCTGATGAGATCTCAACTTTCAGACTTGGAGATACCATTGGATGATCACATGCATTTGGGGTGGTCTTGCTTCTCATTCTTTTCTGCAGAGCAAACCTATAAACCATTGCTTCGTTATCCTTTTTTCTTTGATTTATTGAATGAGGAAAGACAGACTATGTTAAGATGTTATCTATAGTTTCTGTAAGCTTGTTGAGTGACAGACAGGTCAGGTGTTGTTGATTCAAGAATACGTTGCAAACTTATTGAATCTCTGATTAGGATCTTAAGCAACTTCTTATTGCAACAGAACAAACATTAAAGAGTTAAGCTTCTATTAGTCCTAAAGCAGAGTGGTAGGGGCAATCAAAGGAGAGGTCTCAGCTGTAGGAGCATGGTTAAATACTTCCTTAAAAACAAATTGCTATGTTATGGTTTTCTACTATATTTGCAAGCAAAATAACAAACATAGCCTTCCAGTGCTCTTCATTAAAATATCAATACTTTTGTCCTGGCTGGGTGCCTCAGCGGTTTGGAGCATTGTCCTGCAAATCAACAGATTGTGGGTTCTATGGCTGGTCAGGGCATGTACCTAGGTTGTGGGTCCCAGTCAGTCAGGGCACATACCTAGGTTGCGAGTTTGATCCCTGATTGGGGGGGGGGCACTTATGGGAGGCAATTGATCAATCTCTCTCTCTTCCTCCTTCTCTCTAAAATCAATGAACATATCCTCAGGTGAGAGAATATATACACACACACACACACACACACACACACTTTGAATGATGCAATTTAACTCAAGCTCCAAATAGGAAAACTATATTTTAGTTATTGAAACTACAGGGATCTCAAGTCTCTATTTGAAATAATCAAAGACATATGTGTAGTCTGTAAGAGAAAACATTGAATATATCCTGCCTTTAACTACTTATATAATACAACTCACTAAAAATGAAATGGAAGAAGAATAACCCTGAGAAAAGGAAATAATAGGACTTATTAATTTTGAATGAGAGGTGGATTGGGAACTGGTAAGCACTTGTTTTAATCCCTTCTTTTTCAAATATTTATGTTACTGAATATGAAATAAGGAAGACTAAAAAATTATTGAAGCCATATGACTATTTTGCTAGAGAAGCCATTGATTTTACCCACAGTACAACCTTACTGTTATGGTGCCTTATCTCAGAAAACCAAATAAAAATACAAACTATATATTTTCTAATTAATTTTCTCTTCTCTGATGGCTATTTTCTAGTTTACAGACAGAATTGCAATATATAAAAAATTGAAAATTAATCATTACAAATTAATTATCAAATGGCTAAAGTATTTTTGGAGAGAAGTGACAACTGGTTTTATTCTTTTTAAAAAAATTATTGTATTGTTTTTTATTGTTTTTATTGTATTGTTATTTTTATTGTATTGTTTTCATTACCTTTTACCTCCCTTATGCCCTCTTCTATCTCAACCCATCCAACTTCCCCATAATCTTGGTTTTATCCTTCTTACTTCTATTGTAAGATAACTGAGGAAAGAAATCAAAGAAATACAACAGGGACGAAAAGTTTTTGTTTTATTGTTGTGTTCATAGTTTTTTGCTAATTTTAAAAATCTATTTTCTACTTTATTAATGTATAATTTACATACAATAAAATCCACCTCTTTTTTTAAAGATTTTATTTATTTTTAGAGAGAGGGGAAGGGAGGGAGAAAAGGAGGGAAACATCAATGTGTGGTTGCCTGTTGCACACCCCCTACAGGGGACCTGGCCCGCAACCCAGGCATGTGCCCTGACTGGAAATCAAACTGGCGACCCTTTGGTTTACAGTCTGATGCTCAGTCCACTAAGCCACACCAGCCAGGGCTAATATCCACCTCTTTTAACTGCATAGTTTGTTATGTTTGAGGAATATAAACATCCATGCAACAATACCATTAAGATACCACACATTCCCCTGAAACTAAAAATTTTCAAGCAAGGACCAAATTTTTTGAGAGAGGATTATGATTTCATATTTGTTAAGTGGGCAATTACTTGAAAAAGTAAAGTTCAAAGGATGTGCTTACCAGTGTCCAAAGTACCTTTCATACAAAATTTCTAAATATTTTAACAAGAATGGGTGCTGGCAGATGTGAGTCTGTTAATGCCAGTAGTACCCTGGAGACTTTCACAGACTAGATGCACGTGGCCAGAGTCACCATTCTGTTGCTATAAAATAAGACACAGTCCCTACCAAAGCAAATGTTGTATTTTACACTGAATTGCAAACACTAATAGATATCCTAACAATTGTAAGCCAACATTGAACAAAGTTTATCCACTTTCCAAGAGGGAAAGGGGCTGGTGTGAAGAGATGCACCAGCAGTGAAACATAGAGGCTGTAAATTTTTATTGGGTGATAAAGGGTGGGGGATGCAGCTGGGTAGTCATGACAATTAGTTGTAAATCAGGAGGTTTCAGGCTGATTGTGCAGGCTTCAGATGGCTTTGCTGTTATTTTTGGGTTCAGGATCTGGGTGCTCCTGCCAGGTATGCCCTGTTTGCATAACACCTGTGTAGGGGGCACTTTTAGTAATTTCTCAAGTCCTGAGAATATGGGCTCAGAGAAACAACAGTTAGTTATGCCTGACAGACTCAAGGAAAGTGAGATAGCTAATGCTGGTAAAGAGGCCTTTTTGTCCTTTCAGGAGACACATAGTTAGGTAGCAACCTAAATTGTTTCCAACGAGACAAAGGAGCTGTCTTTTATAGTGAAAGTTCCTGCTCAGGTTCCCAATTAGGTCCATTTTATGTAAATGAGGTATTCAAATTATGTAGTTCTGACTGGATGGGGCAGGTCTCAGTTCATTGGTAGAAAAACAAAACCAGGGTTTCTCTGCAGTTGTTGATGTAGACAGCATTAACAAGATGGGCATAACCTGGGAAGCTGAGAGTTCAGTCTGAATATGTGAAGATCCTCTGTCAGCAAATGGCCACTAGGCTCTTATTATTTATAAAATTTGGGCCCTTGGTTAACTAGATGGAGTTCACCTCAGCAGAAAAACTCTTTCTCAGGGTCTACACATTTGAAAGGACCAAACCTGTGAAAGAAAAATTGCATAAGACAAAGTTCAACAGATAAGGAAGAGTTTATCAAAGTAATTGCAATAGAGGAGCAAGATTAAAATGAACCCTGACTTTGACTCCACAGAAACAAAGGACAGGGCAGGAGAATTTTTTAGGTTTGGAGTGGGTCGGATGAGGGGGTATTGTAGGCCATCTGTGTTTGTTAACTGGTCTTACTCAAAGGAAAAGTAAACTTTCTCTGATCTTCATGATTGGGAGGTAATTTTTTTTTTTTTTTAATTTTTATTTTAGTTTATTCAGTACAGTTTCTATCCTTTATTCCCTTTCCAGCCCACCCACCCATTCCTCCCCTCCTCCCTCCCCTTTCCAACACCCCTAGTTTTGTCCATGTGTCCT
>CM052541.1:107498776-107542767 GCA_028533065.1 Trachops cirrhosus
CACTTCTCCTACCTGCGGGGCCTGGGCCTCACAGGTCCCGGGGAGTGCCTGGGCTTTTCCGGGTCCGCGGGTGCGCAGTCTCTGGGTCCCGAGGGGCGCTCACTTCTCCTACCTGCGGGGCCTGGGCCTCACAGGTCCCCGGGAGGTAATTTTTTTTGTAATTGTTGTTCAAGTACAGTTTTCTGCCTTTTTCCCCACCCCAGCCCAACAACCCAGCCCTCCCTACCTCCCTGCCCTGTTTCACACCCCTTGTTATTGTCCATGTGTCCTTTATACTTGTTCCTGCAAACCCTTCACACTTTTCCCCTGAAATTCCCTCCCCTCTCCCCTCTGGTCACTGTCAGCCTGTTCTCAATTTTAATGTCTTTGGTTATATTTTGCTTGCTTGTTTATTTTGTTGATTAGATTCCTATTAAAGGTGAGATCATATGGTATTTGTCTTTCTCCACCTGGCTTATTTCACTTAGCATAATGTTTTCCAGTTCTATCCATGCTGTTGCAAAGGGTGGGAGCTCCTTCTTTCTTTCTGCTGCATAGTATTCCATTGCATAAATGTACCACAGTTTTTTGATCCACTCATTTACTAATGGGCACTTAGGTTGATTCCAGCACTTGGCTTTTATAAATTGTACTGCTATGAACATTGAGGTGCATAGGTTCTTTTGGATTGGTGTTTCAGGGTTCTCAGGATATAATCCCAGCAGTGGAAATGCTAGGTCAAAAGGCAGTTCCATTTTTAGTTTTTTGAGGAAATTCCATACTGTTTTGATTGGAAAGTAATTTTAAAACTTGGAGCAAGGCATCCACAGTTAGGCCCTACTCTCCCACATACTGGGAGAAAGGGGCACTATTTTCCCTGATGATTGTACTTTAAAGGGCTGTCTCCCAGTTTTGTGAGAAAAACAGTCTTGGGATGCAAAACTAGTGAGAGGTTTTTAAAATATTTACATCTCGAGTGAATAAAAACGATGTGGTATATATGCACAATGGAATGCTACATGGCCGTAAAACAGGAAGGTAATCTTACCCTTTGCAACAGCATGGATGGACCTAAAAAGTATTATGCCTGTCAGAGAAAGACAAGTAACATATGATTTCACTCATATGTGGAATCTAATGAACAAAATAAACTGACAAACAAAACAGAAACCAGACTCATAGATACAGAGAAAAGACTGACAACTGTCGGTGGGGAGTTGTGGGGCTGGGTGAAAAAGGTGGAGGGATTAAGTAAAGCAAATAAATAAGTAAGTAAGTAAATAAATTCATTGACATAGGCAACAGTATGGTTATTACCAGAGTGAAAGCTGGGGTGGAAGAGGGTAAAAGGGGGATAAATGGTGATGGAAGGAGACTCAACTTGGGCTGGTGAACATACAATACGATGTAGAGATGATGTATTATATAATCATACAACTAAAACCTATACAATTTGATGAATGTCATCCCAATAAATTCAATAAAGGGGAAAAATAAAAATAAAAAACATTTACCTCTCAAAGGAACAGAGAAAGAATGTATAAGCACAAGTTTTCTAAAGTAAATGCTCTTGAAGAGGGAGAAGAGTGGCCTAGAATCTGGGAGGAGCCTGTGTCTAGTTTAGTCAAGCTGAGTGGGGGGAAGCTTAAGCCCTTCTCAATCAAATCTGACCTTGGAGTCCTTTAAGAATTTGCCTCTTTCTGCTCTTGCTTCCCTTTCAACTGAAGGCCAGTACACCCCAAGTCAAGAATGCTTCTAACATCTCCATGTCTGAGAATGCTGTTCCCAACCAGTAACGGAAAAAAGCAAATCATTTTCTTCCTTAGTCTAATGTTTGCTCTATTTTCCACCTCATAATTAAACTTTTCTGACATGATTTACAGAAAAAAAATTTTTCTTTCTTAGAGAACCTCAAACCCCATCATCACTGTGAGATAGTTTCCAATGAACCAAGCAGAATAATCACTGTGGTACATTTCACGAATCTCAGTTATTCAGCCTTCAATGACAACATTGTGGTTAGTCTTCAGGTTCCAGCCAAGTAAATTCATTTTCACATTCTTCTTTCAGAGTCTGCATTCCTCATCTCCAGTGAGTAATTATCTCGGATAAGAATCACAGAGCTATCATGAACAAGAAACAATTATACGGTGATTAAAAGTCACAGTCCAGGTCTGGAGAAACAAGTATGTAACTCTAATCCATGATAGTTCTGTAAAAGCTCTCAATTCATATTACTAAGCTCATTCTGAAGCATCTATGGTTGGGTTACTCGACTGTCTATGAAGTTTTTCCCAAAATAAAGAGAGGGTACTTGGCACTATTAAAAGGCCCTCTCAGAGCGGAAGAGTCTTCCCCAAAGGCAAATTTTAGCTTCCTCCCTGGTTGGCAGAAACTGCTGGAAATCCCCCAAATGGTAGCTCTTTTCCAGTCTAATAAAAACTTTCTTATCCTGTCTACAGCAGGCGCCTGTACCAAGAGGTTGTGGTAATTGACCAGCATCTGTTCTCTTCCCATATCCCTTCCAGTAATTCATTTAGATGTTTGTCTATAGCTACTGAGACCAAATTTGGAATCTGTTCTATAGCTAGGAGAATTCTAGTAATTCCCATTCACATTTAAAATGAATGTTTTCAGGCTACTAAGAAAAGAGAGAGACAACTGTAAGTAATGAAGAATTTGTATTGCCCCTGATGTATAGAGAGAGTTATATTCTCTAGATGTAGCTATATATCCCCTGTCCAGGTCAATTATTGTTTGTGAGTATTCATCAAGAGAAAAACATGTCAGGCAGCTGCACCTTTTTTCTAGTTTCTGAACTAAGTTTTAGAGATATTCTTTTAGTGGTAACACAATACAAACCAAAAAGATTATCTTAACTTTTAAAAAAGTTTATTGAATATCTGAGCTGATAACAGTCATCCCCAAAGTCAGGTAACCATGAAATAGGCTATTTTATACAGGCTGTATATAACTGGACAATCTGTATATAACTGGACAAATAAGACTGAGCTCAGTCTTATTTGCAGGGACATGCTATGCTTTAAATGGTGCTATTTTATAAGTGTAATGAGAAGGAAAATTTCTTTCATCTGAAGACTACTGTTAGATCTCAATATTTAATTAGGTAACAGAACCATTTAATAAGGTAGTAGTGGAGGAGAATATTCAAGCAGAGGGAAAAATATGCAAGGGCCATGAGAAAGTAAAGGATTAAGTATGCTTGGCCATCAAATTGGAAGGCTCATGTGGTCCAGTGCCATGAGTGGAAACAGAGAGGGGATGGGAAATAATACTGATGATGTCAGCAGAGGCCAGAGCTTGCAGAGACCTACGGACTGCACAGGCATAGTTCATGCCTTGGTGTCAGTGTTAGGGCCTCACCAGGCGAGCAGCATTATGTGGGAATAGCCCAGGCAGGTCCTGCTCTGCAGTCGGTTGTTAAAAATAGTTCCATGAACAGGCATACCTCATTTCTGTGTGCTTTACTTTATTGTGCCTGACAGATGTTGCATTGTTTTTTTTTTATCAATTGAAGGCAAGAACCTCCCCAAGGAAAAAGATTATGACTCTCTGTATTGTGATATTCACTTTATTGTGGTGGTCTGGAACCAAACCCACAATGTCTCAGAGGTATGCCTGTACTTGTGTTATAGCAGTCATGTTTGTGAGGAAAAAATAAATAATTGAAGATTTCAGGAAAATGGCAGAAAAAAAAGCATATTGTGGATTCTTGTTAAATTAGGGTTAACCTCTAGAAGAAAAAAAATATGTAATTTTTAAGCTAGTAGAACAGATTTTAATGTAAGCAATGGGAGCTAGGAAATAGAAGAAGAAAAGAGATCTAATTTATAAGTAAAATATTAAATTATATGGCAAATACAAATCTTTGTATGTGTGATGTTAATGAACATGGCAGAGTAAGGACATCTAAAGGTTATCCCCTCAATAAATTCAGCAAAATACTGCACAAATGATCAAAATTAACTTTACTAGAACTTTAGAAATTCACCAAAGACTTGGAGTAATCTAGGGGACACTTATTGAAGAACAGTGGTTGTCAGAATAAAAACGTTGAGCCTTGGGGTGTTTTAACTAGCTCTGGTTCCATTTTCTACTTCCAGTTTTATCAGTAGCCTCAAAAACAAACATCCAACATTTGTGGTGAAAACTAGCAGCTTGGAAACCAAACTCGAGCTTGTTCAGTGGCTCATTTCCAGACAGTTATCATTATCTGACCTCTCTACTGGCTTCTTGGAAGGCCCCATTTGTAGTGCCGTCTGTGTTTGATCAGCTTGGCCAGAGTCAGAACTCGCAGTGCAAAATGCCTTTTCACTGGGAGTGGGAGGTAGGGGGAATGAGGCGGGAGGTGAGGGGGTGATGGGTGGGTAGGCATTTGTCAAAAAAGAGAGAAGGCAAAATGAGCTTTGTGGTTTCATCCCACCCTCCTGGGACCATGGTTGCTCTGATCAGAGAAGGTCTCCTTCTTCTGGTGTTTTAGGTTCTTGTCAATCTTGCTGCTGTTGTCACTGCTGTTACTGCCAAAAGACTGCTTGGGGCTGGGGCACTAAAAAATAGAGAAAAGAAACCCAAACGAGAGATTTCCTCCACTCTGAGTGTGGAGAGACCTCTTTCCTGCTCTTCAAGCCAGAGCTAAGGTGCTGATTTTTAAGCAATCTTTCAACACTGATGCCCAGTTTTCAGTTTTGGCGTGTGTGGAGTAGAAGCCTCAGGGCACTGGAGGAAAGGTAAAACAAAAAGGAAAACAAACCAAAAACAAAAGCCAACCTGTAAAGACACCATTGGTCTAGTGGTACTTAGAATTCTGCTCTTCTTCGTGAAGCCTCCTGCTACTCGTTACCTTTCAGTCCTCACACTGCTGCTACAAACTTTCTCCCCAGGGTTTGTAGCTGCATTCGGTGGAGACAGGGCGAGGTGTCTTTACTCCTCACCCAGAACCAGCCCCCAGTCTGTGTTTTCTTCTTTTTCTTTCCGGGCAATTTCAATGATCAACCTGGTCACATGTTGCATATTTTATGTGTTTATTCTGGAGTAAGGCAGGGAAAAAAGGAAAAAAAAGGAATGAAAGGAAGGAATGAAAGGTAAGAACCAAGAAAAATGAAAAAGAAGGAAAGAAGGGAGGATGGCGGGCAGGAAGGAGGAAGATCTTTATACTATAGTTTTCTGAAACCTTTTGATTTCTAGAAACATTATTTTACCTATATGATAGCTAACACCAAGTTCTTATCTATCACATTAGTGGACATTTTGAGGCAGAGAGGAATTGGATAATAAGCTTAAAACAGTTTTGTCTTCCTTGTCAAATTGTTACTTACAGAACTTCGTGATTTGATTTTATTTAGAGTTGTCCAATAATAGATCTGACATCTCAAGTGTCAATTCTCCTAACAGAAATGAAACAATTGGATGTTGCCCATCACACATTGCTGAATGACATCAGTGTTTTCTGATGCTTAAGTTGTCTGCAAGTAAAGCACATTCCCTGGTGCTTCCAGAACAAAATCTGTCCTGCGCTTCAGTCTCACTCCATTTATTCAAATCAAGGACTGTTTGGTAAGTCGATGAATTCATTATCTAAAAATCTACAGACATACGAATTTTGTTAACATTATTTTTTTGTTGCAAATGAAGAGGTTTTTTGTTTTTTTTTTTTAGAAATTGGTCTTGTTGTTTTGCTCTTTTAGTAAGTTTATATGATTCTTTCTGGTTTTGTGCGTATGTATATGAAAGATCAGTGTTTGGAATGGGATCAGAACTCCGTTTTTTCTTCTTTCTTGGTTCAGCTAGTTGATCCAGCTTGGATGATATTGTGTGATCTAAAAGCCTAGAGGAGCACTAGATGATGTGCTCATTTAAGTGTTATTTGCATTTTGACTGCATGTACAATGAGTAAGTATATGGAAACAAACACATTGTGGTATATTGAAGTAAATGATCATCCTAAACTCACTGTAAATGTGGTCAAGCCCAAGGATGTGTGGAAAGCTTTCAGGGTAGATCCCTTGGTCGTTTTTTAGGGAGTTCTGGAAGGAAATTCTTCTGAGCCAGAATGGAAACCATAAGCTTGGTTTAGGTTGTATGCATCAAGTTTTAGCCATAAGCTTGTCCTAAAACAACAGGCTGTTGGCCACAAGAAAGACTGGTGCTGACCATAGAGTATATGTGTGACTTGAGTAACTGGCCAATGAAGCTTTCCTTGTGTCATTACTTTTCCTTCCTTGTTTCATTTTTGAGTCTTCAGGAGAGGGTTCTTCAGAAAAGACTACGAAATCCATGTCTTTAGCATTTTTGTAAGATCTAAGGGATTGTGTGACAACATTGCTCTTAGTCACTTTTGTAAATAGAGGTTGATGATATTTGGTCTGCCTCAAAGAAGTAAATAAGATGTAGAATGGAGGAGTACCAGGGCACGTCTTGAATCACGGAGAGAGAAGGAATAGTGAGAATGATAAAGGTGTGGCAACGCTGGGTCACGTTGCTGCAAAGCTAATGTCAGGATCAGGAAAAGGAAAGTGACAGATGCTACAGGGCACTGAAAAGTCAGCGACCACCCAGGAGGCAGCCTCTGGAGACCCCGTGAACTTGTTCCGACGAATGCCAGCTCTGCAAAGTTTCCCACAGGGGCCTCTGAAACACAGGAGTCTCATTTTATTATTATTATTAACACAGTTCTGTATTTGCACACTAATTTCATATGAATAACATGAATTTCCGTTTCTGAAAGAGTGAATAGGATTCAGAACTCACACAAGTTGAAGATAATACTCAAGAACCCAAGTGAAAATTTTATGGAATATATTACGTTTTCACCGCTCTTATATCCCTTGTTCCAGAATTTTACCTCGTTCCAGAAGCCTTGCATCAGCATAAAGAAATAATAATAATAGTAAAGTCAAAGGCCAGAGAGCACTGCAGCTGATAGGTGACAGCACAGCTACAGGTGCTGCACAGGGCCACAGGAGGCAGAGCTGTGACTCCTATTCCTGTTCTAACCCGATTCTAGCCATCCCTTTAGAAACGTTTATAGCAGGGGCGTCAGACTCATTTTCACCGGGGGCCACATCAGCCTTGTGGTTGACTTCAAAGGGCTGAATGTAATTTCAGCTCCTTGACTGTTAAGGAGTGGTTACATTTACACAATCCTAAAATTATTTTGGCCCTTTGAAGGCAACCACAAGGCTGATGTGGCCCCTAGTGAAAATGAGTTTGACGCCGCTGGTTTATAGTATTATCCTATGGGCTCTATGATCAGCTAAAAGTAAAACTGAGCTTTTTTCTAGAAAAGAATATCTTCTAAATCTTCTTGCAGACAGTTTGGATATAATGATTACTATTTTCTTTCTTTGAAATTTTACTAACATAGGAAGTCCTACACTCTGAGAATCTTTAGGATCTTGTTAAGGAAAACACACTCAACTGAGTTTCAGGACATCTGCTTTTTCACCCAGATTTCATGGAAAGAGACTTTAAACATTATGTAAACCAGTGGTTTTCAGTGTGGGAAGGTGGGATCAGAATCACATAGACGGTTCTATTCCTAGATAGGGAAAAATAGACTAGTCGGGCATGCCTCTTCATGTAAATTTCTTGATCACCCAACACAGGAGCAATTTTCAGAACACTAGTAATTGATCAAAAGATTTCAGATAACTCTTTTCTTGAGCTAGGTGCTGGTTCTTGCTGGAATATGGGCACATCCCCAAATGGAAGAGGAGACAGCCATCTAAGGCCACATGGCATTAACAGTGTCCGTGATGCCAGCTGCTGGGTGAATACTAACAACGGATGTTTCTTTACCAATGATTGCATAATACGTATGGCTATAAATATTCTAAGAGATCTGGGTAGAAAAATTATAATCAACTTAAAACCAAGAAGCCAAAATTGAACTGTTTAGAGTTGTAATTCACAAAAATAAGCATGCATATTGGAAGATGTTACTGTGACACTGTGATAAGAATGACACTGACCGTGCAAATGAATCCATCAGCATGTTGGATTAAATCCTCCAGTGCTGGGACCGTGAGTTCCTTGAGAGCACAGGCATAGGCCTTCACTGCTGTGGTCCTTTCAGTTGTGGATTCATTCACTGGGTAATTGAATACACACTGAAACCCGGCCCTGTGCTAGGCATGGAAATAGTGGTGAGCAAGTGGTGATGCTCCTACTTAGAACAGCATCGAAAACAACGTTCTGTCCTTCATTTTCCCTCTTTCCCTTCATTCTGCATTAATTTATTCATTGGTATGCTTAATTATCAGTAATTATATAACTAACATGTACATTTAAATGACACATTAAAGGTAGTTGTACCTGGGTTGCATAAGTTTTGGCTCTTTTATAATAATTTCCTGATGTTTACTCATTAACAAGAAAAATTTTAAAGTGTATGGTAAAGGGCTTAACATCATTTTTAATCATTGCCTTTCTTCAGAGCTTCTTTTGTCCTGACTCATATACCATGTTAATTTTTGGTTTTAATCATCAGCAGATTTTCTTCCCTAATCCTCCTTTAAAGCTATTTTTGTAACAAGAACCATTAATTTAGTTTGTTTTCTATAAATTATGACCCACTGGCACTGGTTTTTGTCTCTACAAAAAGTCATTTCATTGGATAGATTGTTTACATTTGCATTTTATGCCCTTTCCACATCCTTTATTGTTAGAATTAGTGACAGATCTATCTTCCTGCATATTTATTATATCTCCCAAAAACATCAAGAATAGCTGTTATTTATTTTTAAAAAATAGATACTTAACTCTACATAATAGAAGCTATTTTCCCCCCAAACTTCAATAGTGACATTTGCTTTCGTACCGCCTGGTGGGTTTGTGTTTGTTTGGTGTTGTTATTTTAATGAGTATACATCAAATCTCATTACTTTGCAAGGAAAACATGACCTATTATCTTGTATTCAGATTATATTCTGTTTTTCTCATTTTTCATTGTTTTCAAAGTTTTCTACATACTTTGTGCTGCTACTTCAGTTCACTATTGGAATGGTTGGTAAATCATTTAATACAGTGGAAGAGAGGACTAGATTATAGAGGTCAATTTTCTAGGGCACGATTGCTTTTCCTATATAAATATCACAATTTGAGTGGTTCTAATCCTTGTTGGGGACCCCTCTGTGTGGTTTCCTAGTTTGCAGCCCTGAGAGAGCAGGCTCTGAAAGAGGCTAGTAAGTCTCCCTGGAAAACCGGGTAATGCAGGTGGCAGACATGACCCAGCCCTGACACTGCGGGTTCCCATGGGAACCAGGCCTGATAAATACATTATATCCTTTGAAGCTTGCTTTGTTTTGAATGGCCCTGGTGATATAAGCCAGATGTTTAAGTTCAAGACATAAGGAATAGACTCCTTAGTCATGAAACACGCCTTAAAGACCCTTTGGCATCAGCATGACTAACAGACCCTGACCTATGACAGATTTCTGTGTTCCTTCAATTGTTATCTATAGACAATACCTGTTTTTGCATGACTATGGCCTTTTCGACATTGATTGATAAGCTATGCATGTATGCTGTGTACCCCTACACATACCATTCCCAATAAAAACCATGTGGGAGAAGGGCGTGGGGTGTTCTCCACTAGAGGGAATTGCCACTCCCTTTCCCACCAGAACAGCAAGATTGTGTCCAGGACGACTTATTTCTCATCTGAGGGGGAAGGGAGAATTCTTCGGGCCGGAGTTCCTCCTACAAATCCTAATTAATTTACATGGTTAGGGAATATAACTCCTGACATCATGGGTCACTTGGAAATATCACCAGTAATCATGGGATAGCAGAATTAAAAACTGTCAGAGTAGAAAGGTAACTGTAAGATAATTCCAGTAACCCTCTGAAATTACATTTATTTAAATTTTTTTTAATTTTTAAAATTTTTATTTATTGATTTTAGAGAGAGAAAGAAGTGGGGAGAGAGAGAGAAATGGTGACTTGTTGTACCACTTCTTTATGCATTCATTGTTGCTTCCTCACTGGGGCCTGAACCCACAACCTTAGCATCTTGGGACAATGCTCTAACCAACTGGGCTACCCGGCCAGGTCTGAAATTACAATGAAATGATGCATGAGTGAAGGTGTACCATTTCCTAGGTAGAAGTGTCCCTAACTTCCACTAGATTCTTAAAAGTATTCTTGATGCCCCCCAAATAAAAAGCTATTCTAGTTCAATGTACTATTTTTGGGGAGTAAGAAAAACCTGTTAAATGTAGTTACTGAATTCAATTCTCACATGTCTGATACTGTTTCATGTTCTAGTTTCTTCAAACTAGTTATTCTAAAAAGGGTAAAGTGGACTTTATACCTCCTGTGGTTCTCTGAAGTATATGACCATTTGTGTTACTGAGCGAAAGTGGGGTTTGGTTGCCTGCTGCCACCCATATAGACAAATTCCGGATGCAGAGGTTTGGTGAGAATAGGAAAGGGGTCTTTTATTTAAAAGCTACACAGTCTGGGAGGATGTCAGGCTCCTGCCTCAAAGCCTATCCCCTCTGGAAAACCCTGCTCTCAGCCAGACCAAAACCAAAGGCAGCATTCAGAGTTCCTTCCCCCATTTAAAACACCCCCCTTTGGAACAGCAGGTGGCTGCTGCACAGTCATCCAGGTGGCTTCCAGTTGGGCTTTACGCTTCTCACTGGAGTCTGTGTGCGGGGCCTGTGTGGACACACTGCCGCCACTGCTTCCCCAGGCAGAGGTCTGTAGCCACTGCCAACTGCTGTGGCCAGCTGTGCAGGAACTCTGTGCCAGCTTTGGGGCCTGGCACCCACTGCCCGGCCACTAGCTTCCAGGGCCTGCCAGCCCCACAAAGCACCGGAACACATATCCACATGGTGGGTCCAAGAGAGTGAGTGTCTCTTCCTTCTGTCAGTTTATAAAAGCTACCCCTGTGGGGTGGACCCAGTGCTCATACTTCCATGCACTTCAAAAGGGTCCACACCCTCACCCGCAACCAACAGTGTCTTTTCCCAGGCTAGACTACAGGTCTTCACCAGACCATCAAGCCTTGACCCTTGAAAGCCTTGCGTGGGCTCAGCACAATGACTTTCTCCCTGTGTCTTGCCTGGTGGTATGGGGTCTTTCCTGAACATGAGTGCTCTTGTGGTCCCTCCCCACTGCTTCCACTCCCACTCTGGGCTCTGGCTAGGCTGCTCGTACTGGCCAGATTACCAGTATCATTTGCACTTAGGGCTTCTAGCCTCTGCAGCCAGGGCCAGCCTCTAGAGCCCCCAGGGGAGGAGAGGGAGTGTGTGGGGTTGCTGTGCGTGCTTCCCAGAATTAAATGAACCTGACAAAAAAACCTCTTGGGCCCTATGCACACTCTCCATTGGTGTCCATGCCTATGGAGGGACTGGAAATCAGACTTCCCCCACTTTCCATGGGTTTCCTATGTTTGTTATTTCCTATGTTTATTGTTTTCTATTTTTTGATTGTTACAGGCTATCTCTGTGCCTAGGATCAGTCTGAAGTGTACATTTAAGGTCTTCACAGATCTTTTCTGACTCTTTCCCTGGGCATGAGCGGTCACTTTCTAACTTTCCCTGAATATGCAGTTTTTTAAAAAAAATTTACCTAAGAACATTGTTTCATTGAGAGAGAGAGAGAGAGAGAGAGAGAGAGAGAGAGAGAGAGAGAGAGATGAGGGAAAAGTCGATTGGTTGCCTTCTCCTACATGTCCCTATTGTGGACTGAACCAGCAACCTGGGTATGTGCCCTGACCAGGAATCAAACCTGAGACCTTTCGGTCCATGCAACTGGACCAAACTGAGCCACACTGAGCCACACTGGCTAGGGCTGCAGTTTGTCTTTGAATCTCTTGGTCTTTAATTTCTGGTTATGAAAAGGGAAAAAGAGAAAAATTAAGGGAGGATAAAAGGGTGCTAGTTCTTTAAATCCCTCAGAAGTCAGTTCAGCAAGAAGGAGAGGGGCTTGCACGAAGGAAGGAGGTGCAACGACAGTGTCCACCTTCCTCTTTCTGCATCTTTGTGATTAGAAGCCTGGATCAGACATCAGAGCACGGACCTCTGATTTTTGAGGGACAGGGTCCTTTTTGCCCACCTTCCCTGCCAGGAACTGCATGCCGGTTGCTCTGGAAACAAGTACACAGTTGTCTGCCACAGGGCTGGGGTCAGGGATAGGTAGTCGCTATTGTGCTAACAGTTAAAACTGACCAAAATTAATTAGTGACTGACTTTCCAAGCCTTCCCATGGAAGTTGTAAAATAGTTATATCAGATTCTACCAGTCAATTGTTGTCTAGGTAGGGAGACAGACTCCTGGTGCTTCCTACTCTTCTGTCTTGTAATTCTTCAATGTTGTGACATTTTAAGACAACCAATCTGGCAGCTCTGAGAATGGTTGGAAACACCTGGGGTGTTGACAGAAGACTGGAGGCTGGGGTGCAACAGAAGACTTAACAAAAGTCTCAGTGGGAATTACTGAAAATTTGGACTTGGAGAGTAACAGGGAGAATGTTTAAAGAATACAAGAAACATTAGATATACTACATAAAACACAAATTAGTGTGGGAAGCTTTGGAAGGAAAGAGGGGAATCAAAGATGATACCAGAGATATGAAAGAAACAGTTATTCAATAAAATAAATGAAGCATATGGAGTGGGTACAACAAATTTTATTTAAAACAAAGGTGTTTAGGTGGCTGAGAATCAGGGTCCAGGCCAAACTTATTGGTGAGTTTCTGTTTAAGTCCTTT
This sequence comes from Trachops cirrhosus, assembly GCA_028533065.1. Taxonomy (NCBI): domain Eukaryota; kingdom Metazoa; phylum Chordata; class Mammalia; order Chiroptera; family Phyllostomidae; genus Trachops; species Trachops cirrhosus. Next base: position 107,511,494 of record CM052541.1, read on the forward strand.
TAAGCAGAGGGGATCGTTGACAGCAGCCAGGAGCATCCTTTGGTGGAAGCCATGATGCCATTTAGCTCATATCTTGAATGTAACCGCAGAAACTTACCAGAACCCCAGGAGCTGGCTTGGGAGGGAAGGGCGACTGCTCTAGTCTTAGTTTCTCCTGGGTTCTCTTTCACTGTGTCTTATTTGCTGAAATCAAACCAATACTTATTTATGGGCCACCTTTTACATTCCAAGAATACTGTGAATTTTCATGAACAATGGAAAAAGTAGAACACAAAGTTCAGTCAACCTGAGTGTGTATTCATCACTGGGGGAAGCCTCATTGTTCTCTGGTCAGAATGGAATCGCTGCTGCTAGCTGTGTAGGGCTCACCATGTACTGTCCTTGTCATTCAAACGGAGAGGCACAGGGAAGCTGAGAACAATCCACAGAGTGGGTAGGTATTCAGAGAAGGTGGTGCAGATCGAGTATCTGCATATCAATGTGGAAATTGTAAATTCTAATTTAAATGATTACCTTAGGGTAATTGTATTATTCTTCTACCAAAATCTTAAGGAAAAACAAAAACAAACGTTTTTTCACTGCTTAACTGAAACTATCTAGCATTTGCTAACATTGTTTCACTCATGTTTTCCCTGATAACTGCTTAAATGTTTCCTTTCCCCTTCTGACCTGTGGAAATGGCTTTCTCAGCAAAGTTGCCATTTTACACAAATAGCATGGTCCTGCTTCAGAGACCACATAGATTAAATAGAACAGCTGCTCATTTTCAATTAGTCTGCGAAGCTGAGGTGGGCTCTGGAACTGAGAATACCCCTTAGGTTTCACGGTATGGCAAAGGGATTGGTGGTAGATGACTGGCCTCAGCATTTGGCTGCCCAGAATACTTTTCTAAACTTGGAGGCATTTTCACATTTCAGTCTGCAGAACAGACTTTCCTTGCTCATCCAGGTAAGGCGGTGATGCAGAGAAGTAGAGGGGAGGAGGGAAAGCGCTGAAATGAGAAGTGGAAACTAGGCCCGTATCTGCTCTTACCCATCTATGTGACATTGCTCATACCTTTTAAAGTTTGGAGTTGGGTTGGACCAAGAAATAATGAATCATCTTAATGCATTTTATTTTCTTTATTAAAATGTCAGAGGGTAACATGAATTACATTTTTAAAAATTTTAATCCTCACCCAAGGGTAAGTTTATTGATTTGAGAGAGAAAGAGGAAAGACGGGGAGAGAGAGAGACTGACCAGTTGCCTCCGGTAGAGCATGTCCTGAGCGGGCATGGAATCCGCAGCCTGTGGGTGCCTGGAACTACCTGATGCACTTGGCCGGGGCTTCGATTTTGTTTTAAAGCTGTTTACTGTGAAATAAAACACAGATACAGAAAACCACATGAAACAAATTCATAGCTCAATTAGTATTTTAAAGCAAACTCTCTTATAACCATAACCCAAGTGAAGAAATATACTTTTACCAGCCTCCCCAATTCCTCTTGGTGCCCCTTCTTAATCATGCCATTCGTTTTATCCTCCCAAAGGAATTACTAGGCTGATCTATGTACTACTCACTTCCATTAGCTTCTTTACATTTTTATCATGCAAATGTTGAGGGGAAACAGAGTTTGCTGCCTCAAAATATGCTTTTTGGGATATTATTTCAAGAAATGAAAGAGTAAAGAAAAACTTTTGACCTTCCGCCTAACTGCCTAAAAGGAATTTAGACAGAGAACCTGCTTGAGAGAAGGGTGCTAGCATCACAGATAACTGTAGTGTAATGTGACCTAGTGTGTGGTAGAAAGGAAGCTATAAGGCCCCTTTAACCACAGTCGTCTCTGTTGTCCATTGTTAAAGATGTCCCAGCAAACTACCAAATATTTGCTTTTCCACCTTCACGTGAATTTCCTTCCTGCCCCTTGAAGTCCCAAATCACTGCACCGCCTCTTCTCCTTAGCTCAGGATGGCACGCAAGCCTTAACTGCCTGATCTGCCTTCAGGTCTCTTCTTATGGAACCTCTGTGTGTACATATAGAATAAATTTGGTCATTTTCTCCTAATAATCTGTCTCACGTTATTTTGATTATTACACCAGACAGAAGGACTAAGGAAGGTAGAGTGAAATTTATTTTTCCTCCCTCACAAGGTCTATTTCTGGGCACTATAGTTTAGTTTTGCCCATTTTTGTATGTGACATGTCTTTGAAGTCTCTGATAATGTGTAGGTTACCCCTCCATCCCTTTTCTTTCTAAAATAATTCATCTGTTGAAACACTGGACTTTTGAGCCTGTGGTGCTTCCCGTAGTTTAAGTGTCTTTGGTCCCACAGTCACAGTGCAGGTCACCACGCTCCTCTTATAGTGGGTGTGGAGGAAAAGTAATTTTTCCTCTACTTTTCCAAGGTGCTTGGCTATGACATCCCTGTAATAAAAAGATAGATTAACAGGAGGAAAAAACCCAGAGGCTGAGTAACATGTATACCTCCTATATACATGGGATGCACCCAGAAAAGCCAAGTAACTCACCCCACATGGCCCAAGCTGCCATTTAAACAGCATCTCCAGCTAAAAACAAAAAAAAAAAATTGGGGGGTGTGAGAAGCCATTTCTGAGAGGTTTTCAGACAAAGCAGAGTAAAGGAGGATATGGTTGTTATGTAGATTTAGGTGTTGCCTTCTCCATCAATAAGAGATTTTAGAGATCTAGTCATCCCCTCCTCCTGGTGTAGAAAGGGAGATGCCCTTTACATAATGGATATTTCTTTTATAAATGTGAATGTCTTTTAATAAGGTAACTGCTACTTAGTTTTCAGAGCTTCCCTGTCTGCTGTTTCTTAAAAATAATTAGACTAAAATAATTCTTATGCCAACAAAGCATATTTTGGGGTAGCACACTCTGTTCTCCCTCACTCTTGTTGCTACAATGTGCTGTCTACAAATTGGCAATGGTGATTTGCTGGTAATCTTTGGCCATCTTTGGTGTTCCTTGGCTTGCAGGTGCATCACTCCAGTCTTTGTTTTCTTCTTCATATGGTTTTCTCCTGTGTATCTTCTTCTGTGTCCAAATTTTCTCTTTCTAAATGGAAACAGTCATATTGTATCAGGACCCACCCTAAGGAGCTCATTCCTACACAGGTACAGTAAGGTCCAGCTAGGAATGAGCAGCCAGAGGGGAAATAAAGGCAGGGCCTGCACCATTACAATCTAACAAAGAACTTAATACAAGAGGCCAGACACAAAAGGAAAACATGTCTCACCATTGACTCAGCAGTCCTGAGATTAGCTAAGTACCCACTTGTAGTCTTGGCTCAAGTGTATAGAACAAACTACTAATTAACTTACTAACAAACTTTCTAACAACGTTATTTCCTCTGTACGAGGGACATTCAGACTAGCTGGGTGCCTGCTTACAGTTTTGTGCTGGTGTGTTTCATAAATAAACTTGCTGTCTCATTTCTACTATACGTGTCTCTCCCTTGAATTTGTGTCTTGTCAGTGAGACAAGAACTGAGACTGGGGATCTCCTGGCTTGGGTCTCTCTCTCCCTGCCCATAATGATACTAGGGGTTAGGACTTCAACATATTTTTTGGAGGGAACCCAGTTCCACCTTTAACAGTAGGTAAATGCTTGACTGTGTGAATTCCAAAGCTTATTGTGGTAGTTTCCATGTTATTTTTCAGAGATGAGCCAAGAGGGCAGGGCAGGCGGCATTTTATAGCTGCTGTGTTTGCACCGAGGACTCCTAGGAGTACAGAAACTGATAATCTGGAGAGAAAATCAGTTTGTGACAGTTTGACAGATGTCTTTTTTCTTGGTTTTCTAGTCAGATACCCCATCATAGATAATGGTCTTACAAAATATTTTAAACTAATCAAGGTCAAGTCAGGTCAGAATTTTAGTGGGGTTTCTCTAGGGTAAATACAAGTATGCTAAAATCTGCAGGTGGAAACAGGGACGGACTCATAGATAGAGAGCAGGATGACACTAAGTGGGGGGGGAGTTAGGGGGTGGAGGATTAAAAAAAAAGACATGGACAGTAGTGTGATTGCCAGTGGGGAGGGGGTGTAAGGGGACTAAATGGTAATGAAAAACTACAAAAAAATTAAAAAATAAAATTCATATGGACATTTGCTTCAATCAGAAGCTATTGAATTCTAAGATGGTTCACTTATATTTTAAGAAAAACTTACCATCTTCCTACCATTTTAAATTAAGAGAGAAAAAATCCTTTTGTTGAATTTCAGCAAAAAACTCACTCTCATTATTCTGAGATTTTCTTTGGTATTACCATTTCTGTATTTTTAAAATTATAACAACTATATTAAATCTGTATAGTTCTCCCATTTCAGAGGTTGTTAACAGCAATATTGCACTCTTCTCCCATTCCTCTACCCACCATGCCCTGCAAGAAATGTTTTGCCAAGCAAAAACAGACTTCTGGGAAAAAGCCTTCCAATCTGAGTATTGGTAATTAGCTCAGCCCCTTTAAAAAGGTTTCTGCTGTTGAGGAACAAATTTGAACAGAAATCATTAGAATGCAGAGGGAAGAAAAATTATTGTTTTTATTTTTAATTTTTATTAGGTATAATTGACATATAATATTATATTATTTTCAGGTGTACAACATAATGTTCAGTATTTGTATATGTGCAAAATGATCACCACAGTAAGTCTAGTTAACTTTTGTCACCATAGATAGTTACCATTTTTTTCCTTGTGCTAAGAACTTTTAAGACCTGCTCTCTTAGCAAGCTTAGCAAATGTACAACACAGTATTATTAACTCTAGTCACCATGCCATATATTACATCTCCATGACTATTTTGTAGCTACAAGTTTGTACCTTTTCACCCCCTTCACCTCTTTCACCCACCCCACCCCATTCCCCAGAAATTATGGTTTTTGAGTCTACTGCATTGTTTTAAAGATCACAAAATCTATAAGAATATGGTATTTTCCAGGTTCTTAATCTTAGTTATCTGAAAAAATCCATTATGTTTGATTTGTTTGGGCTAAGTAATTTCTAATTAATTTCTGAACTCTTCTATGAATGTCAGTGAAAATTTCTCTTTTCCATATTAAACATTAATTTTTCCTCAATGTATGGTGATGACAAAATGATATTATTACTACTTCTAGGCCATTTTAGTTTTTATGAAAACATTTCTGCCCCTCCTCTAAAATGACTCTCAATATTTAGAATAATACTGAAACTAAAGCAAGCATTAAAATCATCAGTAACACCATCTCCGCTCTCTACCTGGAAACATTCTCTCAGTCATAGCAAAAATCCATTTCTAGGTTATAGCCATTCATTTAGCCATGACATTTGACCACCCTATGTTTTTCATGACTATAAAATAAAAGCTAATTTTTATTAGATCTGTGTTCTGCATGTTCTTGGGAATTTCAGGAAAAATATAGTATTGTAATCTAAGTTATTAAGGGATCTATTTTCTCTCAGTTGTGGGGGGCACATAAAGTAATTTTCTTCCCTTTCTAAGTTCTTCTGGCTGGGCTGATAACTGAATTAACATGAGACAGTTTGATAGGAGAAATTATCCAAAATTTATTATGGATGTACATGCCAATGCCATAAAAATATGAGACCTGAGAATGCACTGGGAAGTTGAGGTTTATAGGCTATGCCATTCTGGACAAAGGAGAAGGCAGGCAGGAATCTGGAAAGTTGAAGTAGTCAACTCACAGATAAGAGACAGCAAGCACAAGGTAGGCAAATTCTTGCTGGGTCACCCAGAAACAATTGGACACAGAGAGGGAAGTTCAACAAACAGGCTTTGCTAGATTTCTCCCTGTCTGTCACATTCAGTTTATATTATGAGACTACCATGCTGTTCCTGGAGTTACAGAGCCCCACCAGTGGTGTTCTGGAACAGCCGTGGGGTTCAATTGCCCACCACCAAGAAGTGTAACTCCCAAGGCAAGAGTTTGGTGTAAAAGGAAAGGGTTGTTTATTTAAAGGTTATATAGATTTAGAATAATGGCAGATTTAAGCTGTTAAGTCCTGCTCCCTTTAAAAGTACCTAAAAGCAAATAATCCTGCCTCTGTCTGCCAAACCAGGCCAATTTCAGAAAACACCACTCAGAGGTACTGTCTTTCAGAAAAGCAGAAGTCTGCAGCTCAGCAGTCCCGGTCACAGTTCAGCTCCAAGCATCTCTCATGAGTCTGGGTGGCCAGGCAGGTGCCTGTAGCATCACTGCTGTCTTCTGTAGGCAGACTTCCAGGCAGACCTCCCAACCTTCTGGCAGCCTTCTCTGGAGACCTCTCTGCAGACCTCATGGCTGACTCACTGATCTTCAGATCTTCCATGCCAATTTTAAATGCTTGGCTCAGAACTTCCTGTCTGATCTAACATCCAGCTCTTCCTGTGGTACATTAGTGTCTGCCATTTTTATCAGCTCCTCAGTGCCTTTGATCCTCTTTTGGTTGCCATCTTTAGTCAGGGCAAGAGCTCCCAGTGGCACATGGGCATCTGGGATGGGCATCCATCCCCCGTTAGCTCATGCAGGAGCTGTATGAGCTTCCCCCAGCTATGTCACAAGTCACTGCCTGTTTGGACAGTCACATACACAATTCTGAAGCTACCAAGCTCTTCCTTTTAAGAAGGCATGGGCTGTTAACTTGCCTTTGTTATGTAAGGTGTCTTAAAGGCTGTACTTTCTGTTCTGTGGGCACCCCCTCCTGCCCCCTTCTGCCCCCCAGTGTTGCCTGAAGGTAGGATTGTGGGGGTGTTCCCCTCTTATCAGGGGACCCATGTTGCTGCTATTGATATTGTTAACATTTTCATCCTCTTCCTCATTATTATTAAATATATTTTATTTTCTAACACAGATAATCTTGGTTAATAAATGTCATTTATCTTTACACTAATCACTGCATTTAAATAGAGAAATGAACTCTATATTTTAGGTCTAGTTACTCACTAATATATAATGAATGCAAATTCTTTTCTTTCATGTTAGTTAAAAATCACAAAAGTCCTAGTCAGGTAAAGTTTCAAGCACCCAGGTATATAGAATTGAAGAGTCTTACAGATTTTACTGTGGCCTGTGATTTGACATATAGGAATGAGTATTGTGGGTTTTTCTGGACTACAGAATTATTCATCAGAGCAGAGGAATAAGATAGTATTTGGGGCTTGACTGTAGGAACTTTGGGTTTATATTTCATAGAATACTCATAAACCCCAAATCTCTTAGGACTTACCATAAGACATAGTAATTGACTTATATAGAATGGAAGGAAATCTGTCTATTTCTATTTTTTTTGTTTTTAGTTTTTGGACACTCCTCCCCTCCCAAATTAGAATTTAATTATAAGCATTTCAGAAATAATATTTAAATTGGTGGAGTAAAAGGGTAGGCTTTAAGATTTGACCCAGATTTCCTCTCCTAATAATTATACTAAGTAAATAATTCAGATAATTTTTTTGTAACATGCTTTGTAATATGACGATAGAAATAATGTAAAGGCTTAACAAAATAAACAATCTTAGGTATGCTATATATTGGAAGAAAATAGCAATAAGGATAGTTACTGAATAAAAGAATAAATACACATCGCCTAAAACATTTTTTTTCTATGCCATGGATCAGAAACAGCAGTTTTACCAGTTTTCAAAATCAAATTGAGCTGGCAATTCCCATGTGAAGTTTGTGGAATGTTTGTATGGTTCTGCCTTATTGCAATATCTGAATTGTAGCCAATCCCTCTCTACAGGAGCAGATTTACCTGTGGAAATCCCTTCTATGCATTACCCATCAGGCCCAGTGCTGAGACACCTGAGACACAGCATGAATGACAATTTCGGTTCTGTTGTTGCACTTCTTCTGGTCTTCATGCATGAAGTGAGGCTTGGCATTATATTTGATTACTGGGGAATACCACATATCATTTACACAGTCCCTGTAATGTCAGAGGAGCACAGGCTTGGGAGAGACTTCTAGAGTTAACCTAAGTTATTCTCTTACTACTATGATATTCCTTGACTCTATGCAGAGAGGGCACTTAAATCTGGTTCTTTAAATTTGTCTTGTTTGATCATTTCAGAATCACTTTTGCCTAATTTGTTGTAACAATTCATAACCCAGGTGGTAAGTTATCACTTATTTCTAACTAAGTCCTTGCCAGTGTGGAAGACATTCATGCTCAATTAATAACTTTAGTAGTACATGTGTATCACATTAATTAGAAGAATATTAGCTTGCTGAAATATTCTGTTGCAGTTATTGTTGTTGCATAACAAAATAGCCCCAAATTAGCATGTAAGACAGACACTTTCATCAGGCTCAGAGATTCTGAGGCAGTGAGAATCAAACAGAGCAAACCAAGGACTCCTTGTTTCTGCTCCACAATGAGTGGGCTCTCCATGTGGATGACTTCAAGGTGGGGATTAATTGGAAGCTGGAAAATTAAATCATCAGAAGGCTCATTCACTCATGTGGCTGATCCCGGGGCTAGGATGACTCCCTGGCAAGTGACACTGATGGGAACGTCTACACAATGTCTCTCCAGGAGGTTTGATTCACCAGCCCAAACTCGATCTTTCTAGCATAGTATGTTCAGTTGAGTATAACGTGCATACAAGTTATACTAGAAGCAGAATTCTAAAGAAGTTTTACCTAGGAATTCAGAATGTTAAAATTAAACTGCATAATTCATGGATAATATATAGTTATCTTTATAGAAGGAAAAAGCAAAATGATTCAAATGATGCCAATTATGTTTTTTAAAAATTTTATTTATTTATTTTTAGAGAGGGGAAGGGAAGGAGAAAGACAGGGAAAGAAACATCAATGTGTGGTTGTCTCTCACATGCCCCCTGCTGTGGACCTGGCTCACAATCCAGGCACATGGCCTAGACTGAGAATCGAACTGGTAACCCTTCGGTTTGCAGGCCGGCATACAATCCACTGAGCCACACCAGCCAGGGAGAGATGTCAATTATTAATCATATTTTGAATTTTGGTTACATTTTGGAAATCTCTCTCAATATTATTTTTTTGAGTTTTATAAGCAGAAAGGGTGTCCTGCAGTCAACTTATCACCTTGCAAAATCTTGCTAAAACTTTTGCTTTTGTAGCTGAAATCACAGACATTTTCTGAAAAACAGTTCTTCTTAATATTTGTTAGAATATTTTTTCAAAATTTTACTTTTTATTTTGAATGTTGCTCCTAATACCAGTGTGGGGAATAAAAAGGAATATGCAAGTGATTTATCAGGAAGGCCTGTTCTAAAAGCCACAACTCTAGGAAACACAAAATATGAAATGACTCTGCTTTGTGATGCCAGGCAGTTGGCATTTTCTTTATGGCTTCACTCTGAGACACCTCCCCTTCTGAGAAATACTCTACCATGGCTAATGAGGTCTGCCCAGCTCCTCTGCAGAGGCCATAGAATGGTCTGGCATTTACTGTAACAGAGGCTTCACTGTGCCCTGAGCTGTGCATTGACTGGTGTGGTACTGTGCTTGCAAAAATTATTTAAAGTTGGTCATGACTTTAAAAAAAAGCCCTCTAAGGACCAATGGTTTAGATTAAAGAATTAAGTAAAGAATTAAGTTAAGATACTATCTATGAATTCTGCATTTGGCTTTATTTTATTAATTAATTTATTTTTTTATCTTATGCTTATGCTCATGTTAAACTGCCTACAGGATGATTTCTTTCTTTCTTTCTCTCTTTCTTTCTTTCTTTCTTTCTTTCTTTCTTTCTTTCTTTCTTTCTTTCTTTCTTTCTTACTTTCTTTTGTTCATTTATTTTATTTTTTAAAAATTATTGTTCAAGTACAGTTTCCTGTCTTTTATTCCCATGTATTTTTTATGATGGCCATTCTGACTGGTGTGAAGTGGTATCTCATTGTGGTTTTAATTTGCATCTCTCTGGTAGCTAGCAATACTGAGCATCTTTTCATGTGTTGCTGGATCCTCTATATGTCCTCCTTGGAGAAGTGTCTGTTCAAGTCCTTTGCCCATTTTTTAATTGTGTTGCTTGTCTTCTTAGAGTGGAGTCATGTAAGTTCTTTATATATTTTGGAAATTAAACCCTTGTCTGAGGTATCATTGGCAAATATGTTTTCCCATATGGTTGGTTCTCTTTTTATTTTAATACTATTTTCTTTAGCCATGCAGAAGCTTTTTATTTTGATGAGATCCCATTTGTTTATTCTTTCCTTTATGTACCTTGGCTTTATTTTAACATATTGTGATATTGTTCTTAGGTTGATGAAATTTATGTACTCTTTATTATTTTTTTCAAATAGGAAAAGTAACAATGGGTAAATAATAGATTAATGAAAATTCCCAAAGCGGAAAAAAATAAAGAGATTTTTCCTCAGGTGAGAACTTCTCTTAAATTAAAAAAAATACACTAGGTAATTGTTCCTGTATATTAAATATTCAGTGGTTGATCAGAAAATATAGTCTTGAACATTTTCAGCACCTGCTGCTTTGTTAGATTTTCAAACACGTTTAGTCTTTAAATTTGTAATTATTAATTAGAGAAGCTATCTTCTTTCAAAAGTAATAGTGTTGCAAATAAAAATATTTTTACCTTCACTATCTTTTGTAAATTTACTACTTGATTTACTACATTTATTAAAATGACTCGCACATTTTCTCATTTTAGTCTCAGCAACCAAGGTGGGGAAGTTATTACTTATTTTATATAAGGTAAAGTACTATCAATAACTTGTACAAAATGATACTGTAATAATGTCTGGAAAGCATACTTTTTTTAAAAAAAGATTTTATTTATTTATCTTTAGTGGGAAGGGAAGGAGAGAGGGAGAGAAATATCAATGTATGGTTGCTTCCTGTGTATTCCCTGCTGGGAACTGGCCTGCAACCCAGGCATGGGCCCTGAGTGGGAATCGAACTGTGATCTCTTGGTTCACAGGTCTGCCCTTAATCCACTAAGCTACACCAGCCAGGGCTGGAAAGCATACTCTTTGTTCTATGTTCATCCCTCACCCCCATACTGATAAAGTGACAGCCAGCTGCCTGAGCCTCACAAAGAATAACAACTCACCATGGCTCCAATACACTGTCTCATGTTCCTCAGACTTCTTCCAGTCCTATGACTCACACTCAAGTCTTCTTAGGAGCTCCCCAGCAGGTGAATGTTAACAAAGAGACTAACACTGTATTGTTGCTCTGTTGAAATTAGAGCCCATGAGTGCACTGAGGATTATAGATATATGCGTGTATAGATATACGTATATATTTATATTCTGACATACCCAGGTAAGTGGTACAGCCAGTTCAGTTATATATGAAATAATATTATTTAGGTATTTAACAAAATATTTCAGGAACAAAAACCTTTGAGCTTGTATCAACCACCTGCATCGAAATCCTTAGGTTAATTTAAAATGCATGTTCCCAGGCATCATCTGAGACTGGCCAAATCAGAATCTCTGTGGGTAAGATCTTAAAATTTGCTTCTTAACAAGCACTTCAGAAATTTTTATGTGGTTTAAAGTTTGAGAAACACTATTATGCACGATAACACAATAGAGTGAGTCTCTGAGAGACAGTGAATTACAAGTATCATTTACCTTTCTTTCTCTTCTTGCTGGGAATTGGTAGAATAGCCAAAGGCTAGTAACACCAAGGAACAAGATGTATAAATTCACAAACGAATGTCTCTTGCTGTGAAGTTGTTTTTAATTTTAGGTCCATGGTCCTTTTTAAATCTGCCACCATGAGCTAAATTGTCAACATTTTAAAATAATTGTATTCCCACCCTGATAGCCAGAGAATTTAAATCTAGAAATTTGAATAGACTTCCTTTAGACAACTTCCATTCTTAATTGTAGAATTAATACAAAGAACTGGGAACAAAACACCATGTATGACAGGAAGATGTTTAGTCATTTATTAGATCTATATTAAACACCTAATAGGTGTAGGTCTGTAGAACCATGCTGAGGAGGGATGTGCTATGGTAAAAAATGAGCTACAGATGTTTCTATTTGTAGAAATTCCATAAACATTTTGTTTCGGGGGAGGCGGTTTTAAATGCTCTTGTCTCACATTTCATTATCATAGCACAGCCATTTTCCACTGGTGTGCCACAGAATTTTTTTTAAAAAAGACTTTATTTATTTTCAGAGGGGAAGGGAGGAAGAAAGGGAGATAAACATCAGTGTGTGGTTGCCTCTTATGCACCCCCTACTGGGGACCTGGCCCACACCCTAGGCATGTGCCCTGACTGGGAACTGAACTGTTGTCCCCTCGCTTCACAGGCGGGCACTCAGTCCACTGAGCCACACCAGCCAGGCCTGCCATGAGAATTTTTAAAACATACAATACCTGACTCTTTAGTCAGGGTTACTGGCCTCATTTCCCTTAGATTGTCAAATAAAAAAAACAACCAACACAACAATAGCCATGCAGTATGAATGAATCATAATTATACCTATTTTTTTTGTCAGATGGGCAAAAAATCTATTTTTTGGTGTGCTGCAGAATTTAGTAGTTTCTATGTGTACTGAAGGGAAAAAGGTTGAAAATCCTGCCATAGTATATTCCTTCTTAGCATGGCTCTCAGTCATCCCTGGAAGTAAAAACTTCATGTTTTAGACATGAATGAGTTTTCTTTCTTTCTTTCTTTTTTTAAGTGTAACTTGTCCTGGTCCCCAGTTTAAAAATGGTTAAACATTCTGCAGGACTAGGAGAACAAGGCTTCCAAGTTAACTCAGGTGTTTGTTTTTCAAGTGTTTAATTCACAGATAAAGTGTTCTCAGATAAGGTCAAGTTAAAGGAGTTCATCATTACCAAGCCGGTATTATATGAAATGTTAAAAAGACTTATCTCAGAAAAAGAAGATAAAAAACATGTGTAGTAAAATGACAGCAAACTCACAATTATTAACAACCACACTTGAAACAAAAAGAAAAACAAACTAAGCAAACAACTAGAACAGGAACAGAACCACAGAAATGAAGATCACACGGAGGGTTAGGAACAGGGGAGTGGAAGGAGAGAGGGGGAAAAGGTACAGAGAATAAGTAGGGTAGATGGTAGGTAGAAAATAGATGGGGGGAGGGTAAGAATAGTAGGGGAAATGTAGAAGCTAAAGAACTTATGACACATGGACATGAACTAAAGGGGGGAATGTGGGTGGGAGAGGGTGTTCAGGGTGGAGGGGAATGAAGGGGGGATAATAGGACAACTGTAATAGCATAATCAATAAAATGTATTAAAAAATTAAATTTATGGGGTGACCTTGGTTAAGACATGAATTATCTTTTCTAATGTATTACACACTTTTGTGGGCTCAGGTGAGAGCATCAAAGAACCAGATTGTTGCTTCTAGGATTTGATAGTCTCTGATGTGGGTTCAAGGGTCATTTCAGGATATCAGAAAAGATAAAAGTATAATGAAGCACTTAAATTTTGTTTTATTTTTGTTCTATTACAGTTGTCCCAATTTCCCCCCATTGCTCTCCCCTGCCCCACCCATGGCCCCAGTCCCCGCTCCCACAGTCAACCCCCACCCTATTGTCCGTATCTATGGGTCCTTTATGCTTGTTCTTTAACCAGACCCTTCACCTTCTCTCCTCCCTTGTCCCCCGCCCCTATGGTCACTGTCAGTCTGTTCCTTGTTTCCATGCCTCTGGTTCTATTCTACTTGTTTGTTTGTTGTGTTGATTAGGTTTCACTTATAGGTGAGATCATATGGTATTTGTCTTTGGCTGCCTGGCTTATTTTGCTTAGCATAATGCTCTCCAGTTCCATCCATGCCATGGAGAAGGGTAGGAGCTCCTTCTTTCTTTCTGTTGCAGAGTGTTAAATTGTGTAAATAGCACTTTTGTACTTTAGAGATAGATTCTCAGCATATTTCTCCTCATAAATAATATTGCTGTGTCCAATTTCATGACAATGCTCCCCTTCCATCCCTATCCCCTCTTCCCTTTACATAGGCAAACATGTAGTTAACAGCTGGGCGTCTTTATTTCTATCTGACAACCAGAATCATCAACTGATTATTTCATTGGCAGGAATAAACCTGGGAGAAAGGACCTGAGACACTAGCAGTGGCAACTTGCACTAATAGCTCATTTCTGTTTATATATTGTTTCTTCAGTAGCTATAAAAAAGAGAATACTTTAAAGAGGATTAATATGTCAGAACGGTGAACCAAACTTTATGCTAGATATCAGCATTTGGATATATTTGTGTTGCCAAATAAGTAATAACAGTGAAGTTGACAAAAATTAGCTACATATTCATATTTTACTATGTTAATATTAGAATACATTATTAATTTTTAGTAGAATTTGTTTAGCATGTTCAGGCATGCTTTTCCAATTGATTGCTTTAATCTCACTGCAAACAGGCTCTGATGAAGCCGATGTTTAATATTTTTAAAAACACTATTAGACATCTCATAAATTAAGAACAGCTTCTGAAGGGATAAGGTAATATAATCAGTAGGTGAAATTAAAAAAATATTTTAAAAAAGAAAAATTAAAATTATAAACACTATTAACATTCCATGAATTATCAGCAATAGGCCTTGGGTCCTGGGCTGGCTCACGTTCTAATTCACATATTCTAAGATAACATCTTCTGTCAGATAGGCTCTGTCTGTCTAAAGATATGTATTCTTTGCCCTTTACCTAGCATCATAATCAAAAATAAGTTCCAAGTGGATGAGGGGAGCATATGTGAAAATCTTCTAAATAACAATATAGGAGAATATCGTCATGACTTTGTGTAAAGAAACTGTTTCTTCAATAGACCACAGAAAGAATGAGCTATCTGGGAAAAGATTCACAATTTTAACTATTAAGAAGTACTGCTAATCAAAAGACAGCAGTATATATATACATATATACATATACACATATATGTATACACACACATATATAACACATGTGTATATATACACAAAAAATAGAAGTCATGGAGATAAAATATTTGAGGCATATAGTAACAAAAATGACTTGTTTTGTATTCTTCTGGTGAAAACAGTTGCCAGTAAGAACCCTTCCCCACCACCACACACACCATTCCAGTTTTGTGTAGAAAATGAAGTTTCCCATTCATATGAAGTCCAATGAGTGATCAGGTAGGAGTGGGGAAAGCTCTATTCCATGCCATCCTTTAGGAACACAAACTGATTTATAATCGTTGGCATCTCTTACACTTCTCTTTTAAGGTCACCCTGGTCATTAACGCCCACTGATAGGTGAGGAAAAGAGAGAGCCTGGGGAGCATGCAGAAGCTTGGACAGATGGGGTTTGGAAATGGGAAACATCACTGCAGCCCACATTCCAGAGAACAGAACTCATTCCAGGGGTATTCCCCGGAAAAGCAGACTGAAAAGTGGGGTCTAATGCTCTGCCAGGAGAGAATGGAAATCATCCGTGATCAACTGTTTAACCCTATCCTTAGACTACCTTTTTGGATTAATTTATCTTCTTCCCAGACATCAAACATACCTTCTCCGAAAAGACTGTCTCCCCAATTCCTGTCTAGTTGGTGCACCTGGATCGAGGGCCAATGTTTTCCAATGAGCATGCAGCTTTCTCTCTCAGACCTGGAGGTATTTCTTGGTGGTTCGAATCACTGTAACTTTTAAAGAAAGTGGCCCGTCCACCCCTCCTGTCAGTATCTGGTGTACAGATAGTGCCAACACCCGAAGGGGACAGGTCCTTCCGCAGGCTGTGCACTTTTCCCATCCTGTCCCACTCATGCTGTTTGGAGCGTGTTAGTGGCTGTGAAGAGTTTTTTAAGGCTCCAACAATGAAAAGCTTTTTTAAAAGTTCAGTTAAAGTCTCTTTGATAGTTCATGGTTTCCGTATTAATAAAATTCCCTCGAATACTTTGACTTTTGATTTATTTCCTTCTGGATAGTCTCGTGTGCCAATATGAACAAAGTTCATCCCTGTGTAGATTTCTTAAATCTCATTTACTTCTTTATTTCCTCTCTGTCATGCCTTTCTCTCCCAAGGCTATATATTATACGCCACAATAACTAATAGGTGGGAATACCATATTCCTAATTTGAGTTTTGCCACAGAACTGAGTCTTAATGGATTTTTATCATTTATCATATTTCTCACTCTTATTGATTACTGTCTGGATTGTAAAAGAAGTCAGCTTTCTTAACACTCAAGGCCTTGGCTTTTATCTATGAGTAGCAACTCATTTGTAAATCATTTTTTTTCATTATTGGAAAACTTTCAAGATTGCTATCTGTCATATCTTTAAAAAAGCAGAGAATGAAATAAAACAGCCTTAAATATACTTTCTTAATAAAGATCTTTTTCTTTATGGACTCAAGCTAAATTGATATAAGAGCATTGCTGAGAATGATGGAGTGAGTGCCCTTAGATCAATCCGCAGTGGCTTCTATCTGCAGGGCAATCACGAAGCCACTAATGGCCAAGATCGATCGCATCTTGTGCTTTCTTGGACCAGGTCTTGCCTTCTCTGTTATTCAGCAGTTTTGATATTATATCTCTTTTAGATGACAATTTTATCATAATTCAATTAGGAATCTGACTAGAAAGCATCTCATTATTCAGATAGCCCACTCATTTATTATTAATGACAACCTAGGAAAAGTATAATGAAGTTCTTTATAGTTTAAATTTTTAATATATTTAAAAAAATATGGCATGTGCATAAAAAAGAGTGTAGGAATGTTAGCTATATAACAGGACATTCATTCTGTAAGTTCATTTACAGAAGCAATTCCCATTTCTGTCATTTCCATTCTGTGACCAAGATCTCGGGTCCATGAAATACTTTATATGGTTTATGGACAGGTTCTGATTGAAAATGAATTATAATTCACTTGGCGTGAAGGAACTTCAGGAAAATTCAAATAGCCCTTGGAAGAAAACATGATGGGATTTACCAAACTGGTATTGAGAACCTCTGAATTTGTCAGGTGCTTTCACTCATTGAAATGATTTGTATTTTCTCTCTTAATTCAGTCTACTACATATTAACATTTCATATTAACATTTCAGTCTACTACATATTAACATTTAACTTAACTCTTCATTACTTTTTATAACCAAATATAACATATTGTTTCCCAAAATAAAATGTCAAAATCAACTTTCCCTACAGCTTTAAACAATATTCTCAAATTTTTATGCAGACCTCGTGAAAGGCATAGTCACTATTTAAAAGGTGAAGATAACTAGTGAGAAGTTGGGGTCATTAGGACTATTTACCACATCATCATTTATTTATGTTTTTCATACATTCACCAAAATTTTTGGAGCCTTTATATTATACCTCTGTTTGCTCTGAACATTTGAAAACATATTTCTCTAATATTTAAATAATGGAACAGAGCAAAATTCTGTTACTCTAATTGAATAGAACAAATGAATTTTTTAAATACTCCATTGACTATAATTAACTTTTTAAAAATTTCCAGTTAATATATTTTTTTTTAGCAATTTAGCTGCTATTTAAATTCATTCTATTTTTTTCAAGGACATTTAAAAACCATTGGCCCGAATTAATGGACAATAACAATCCTGTTAACTTTTGAGAAATTATAGTTACTTATAAATGGAGTTGCTTTGACAGCCATTTTGTGAATTGTCTGAGGAAGGGTTAATACGGTTTCTAGCCTACATATTCATTTACGCATTTTTGCAATGCAAGAGTTTTTACGCTACTCAAGGCTTCTATTGGCTCTGAGATTAGACCCTGATTTCCAAATCTAAATGAGAGAAATGAGCATTCCAGTTTTAGCTGGAGGTCACTTTGAAGTGGGTAAGTGTAGCGATGTCCAAAAAAAAAAAAAAAAGAAACAAGCAAAGATAAAAAAAGAACAGATGCATACTCTATACATTCCAATATCTATTTGCTGTGCATTCTTCCCCTTTGCCCCTATTATCACATGATTAATATGCTTATTCAGTGTTTACATATTTCTTCTCATATAGCTTGTTTTTTTTGGTGAATTATATTCTAAAATAGTAAGTGAATTATATATATTAGATATTTCAGTGTCCCCCTTTAGTACCTCATACATAAATTGAAATTACCAAGTATTTAGAAGACATGAATAGTATTATTATAATATATAATATTATATAGTATAGTATATACTATATATATAGTATTATAATAATACTATTCATGTCTTCTATTCATGTCAACCAATTAACTTCTTATTTAAAATCTTTGAGGTATCCACACACACATATTTTGCAGGTGAGGCAAGGTGGGTAAGTTGTCCAAAATCCTAAAATCAGCAAGAGGCAGAGGAGGCTGTTATGCAATGACAGCTCTTTCTTTATAATTTTATAGTAGGAAAATAGAGAGAACTTTCTTAGAGACAACTAAAGCAAACACAAAGCACAATTAAAATATCAAAAAAATAAAAATATTAATCTCAACTTTACTTTAAATTTAAAATTCATCAAGGGGAAAGAGCTGTGCTTAAAAAACAGGCAAGTTCTTTCTTTCGACTCTGCAGGGCCTTTTGTTCTGTAATGTAGCTTCAGAGGTCGGGGGAACATCTACAACTAGTTAAATCTTACAATTTTAGGACATGAAGGTGCTTACTAAGTGCATGTCCAGTAAGTATTTTAGACATCAAACTGACGACAGTGAAGTACAATAGGAAGAAATAATTCTAGCTTGTGCACTTACTATGTGGCATTTGTAACTAAACCTGCTTTGGCCCATTTTTTTTTTGTCACTTGTAAAATTAGATTCAATGATTAATATATTTGAACTATCTTCTGCAAGTTTTATGCAAATTTTTCAAAAGATAAAATGTGTGAAATTACTTTTATAAACCATAAAGTAGTATAAAAATATCAGGCATTACTTAGTATTGCTTGGTACTGGTACATAGTGTTGTACTGATACATGGAATAATTACCAATCTCAGGTCAGGAAAGCTGAGTTTTATCAGTAGATAATTGTACTATTTTCTATAATCAATTGAATTTTCTACCCTAGCTTTATTTTTCTGTTAAATGAGCTAAACAATCAGAATCTAACTAGGCCTAGGAGATTATAAGTAAAACAGTTCTTAATGTCCTATATTTTTCTAAAGTTTCTGATGTCTTTTAAACTTTACTATTTTTTTTTCTTGGTGAGTTATATTTTTCTCCATCCTTCTATCCCCTCCCTTTTGGCAAGCATCAGCTTATTCTCCACATCTATGAGTTGGTTTCTGTTTTGTTTTGCTTATTCATTTATTTTTATTATATTATTATATTTTAGATTCCACATATAAATGAGATCATATGGTATTTGTCTTTGTCTGACTTATTTCAGTTAGTATAATGCCCTCTATGTCTATCCATGTTGTCACAAATGGCAAAATACCATTCTTTTATTACTGAATAATTTCTATTGTATATACATATATTCCACATCTTTATCTATTCATCTATTGATGGGCATCTAGGTTGCTTCCATATATTGGCTATTACCAGCAATGCTGCAGTAACGTAAGGATGCTATGGTGGTCCAGAATGAGTCACCCCAAGAGGTACTCCAGTGGCATGCAGACTATTTTGAGCTAAGGGCAACTTCTACCACAGGCTCAAGAGAAATGTCTTTCCACCACCCCCTAACCCCAACTACCTAGAAGAATTTGAATTAGGATCCTTGCTCATTCATAATAGTAAGGTATTATCAGAGATAACTTCTGACCTAGCAATAGGGCAGGGAAAACTTCTATTATTCTTACCATCCTGCAGTGAAGCCCCCCAAAGTGTATTACCTCACCCCTAGCTCAAAAATTTAATTAAAAGTTTTAATGAAATTTATTGGGGTGACATTGGCTATCAGAATGTCTTCTATGCCTCAAACCCCCTGCCTATCTCTGAACCTCTCCTGCATGTGGGCTTTCTGACTTTCACATGTATGTTGGGTTCCCATGCGTAGATATATATTAAATTTGGTTCTTTTCTCTTGCCAATCTCTCTCATATCCATTTGATTATTATATCAGCCAGAAGAACCTTAAGGGATTCTTAAGAGAAAAGTTTGTTCTACCCCACAGTGTGTATATCTTTATGAATTAGTGTCTTTTTTTTCTTTGGATAAATACCCAGAAATGGAATTGGTAGATCATAAGAAAGTAATATTTTTAATTCTATGAGAAATCTTAATGCTGTTTTATATAGTGACTACAGTAATTTACAATCCCACCAACAGTGTACAAGACTTCAGTTTTCTCTACATCCTTGCCAGAACTTGTCATTTGTTGATTTATTGATGATAGCCATTCTGACAGGTATAAAGTGAGATATAGTTGTGATTTTAATTTGCATTTACCTGATAATTAGTGACATTGAGCATCTTTTCATATGTCTATTGGACATCTATATGTCCTCTTTGGAGAAATTTCTTTTTTATTCAATTTCTCTGCTCATTTTTTTTTTGTATGTGTTACTTTATATGAGTTCATTATATATTTTGGATACTAACCCCTTATTGGGTATATCACTGGCAAATATATTCTCCCATCATAAGCTGTCTTTTTTTTGTTGATGATGGTTTCCTTTGCTGTGAAAAACTCTTTTAGTTTGATGAAACCCCATGTGTTTGCTTTGTCTTTGTTTCTTTTGCTTGAGGAGATGTATCCAAAAAGATATTGCTAAGAGCAGTATGAAATTGTTTACTATTTATGTTTTCTTCTAGGAGTTTTATAGTTTCAGTTTTAACATTTAAATCTTTAATCCATTTTGAATTTACATTTTTATATGGTGTAAGTTCAGTTTCATTTTTTTTGCATGTATCTGCCCAGTTTGCCAACACCACTTACTGAAGAAACTGTCTTTATCCCATTGTATAGTCTTGCCTCCTTTGTCATAGATTAATTTACCATGTAAGCAAGGATTTCTTCTGGGTTCTCCATTCTATGCCATTGATCTAGATATACGTTTTTATACCTGTTCCATACTGTTTTGATTATTTTGAAGTATATGTACTTTTTTGTATAATTTGATGTCAGGTAGTACAATCCCTCCCTGTACGTTCTATCTTAAGATTTCTTTGGCTTATCAGGGTCTTTCACACTTCCATGTAAATTTTGGCATTAGCTGTTCTACTTTTGAGAAAAGTATTTTCTCAAATACTTTTATTGGTATTTTAATAGGGATTGCACTGAATCTGTACATTACCATAGGTAGGGTAGCAAGGACATTTTATCAGTTTTAGTCCTTCTAGTCCATGAGCAAGGTATATCTTTTCATTTTTGTGTGTTGTTCAATTTCTTTCTTCAGTGTCTTATCAGTTTCAGAGTATAGTTCTTTCAACTTTTGCTAAATTTATATACCTAGGCATTTTTATACTTTTTGATACACTTGTAAATGGATTGTTTTATTATGTTCTGATTGTTATTTGTATATAGAAACAATAGATTTCTGTATCCTGCAACATTACTGAGGTTTTATTTATTAGTTCTAATAGCTTTCTGGTGGAGTTTTTAGGGTTTTCTGTGTAGAGTACTATAGCATCTGAGCATAATGAAAATGTTTCTTCTTCCTTTCCAATTTGGATGCATTTTTTCCCTTCTGGTTCCTGTGACTAGAACCTCCAATATTATGTTGAAAACAAGTGGTGATGGTAGGCATCCTTGTCTTTTTCATGATCTTGGTGAATCTGCCCTTAAAGTCTATAGTTTTCATGCTTTTCCCTGAAGCAAATTTGATTAAAAGAAAAAAAAAAGAGCAGGGTTGCATAGTCCTTTTATATGCATGGATAGAGTTAATTAGGAATATTCAGAACTTTTATATCTGTAGGAAGGAAGCTTATTGAGAACAACAAAGTGTTTTCATCAGCTATAAAGTGGAGGAGTTAAATCAGGCTTCTGTGAGATTGCTGCTAATATGATCAGATGTTCAATATTTATTTCCAGTAGGCAGTTCTAGTTTTGATTAACTATAGTCAGGGATCTGATAGTTTCTGAGATTTTAGATATA
The DNA here is from genome assembly GCA_028533065.1 of Trachops cirrhosus. NCBI lineage: Eukaryota > Metazoa > Chordata > Mammalia > Chiroptera > Phyllostomidae > Trachops > Trachops cirrhosus. The sequence goes on from CM052541.1 coordinate 107,533,428, forward strand.
TTTCCAAAGAAAAAAATAATTAGACTACTATGCGTGCAGTAAAATTTTAAAAAGGAGTTTTCAAATAACTACCAAAGGAAATGGTTTCAGCAAAATAACTACTATTTAGATCTTTCCTTTTCCCATTTCTGTGGATTCATGCAGTGCTTTCATTAAAAAGCTAAGTTTGCTGGGTAGTTGCTTTTATCTGAATTATAGACTTTTTTTTTGTCCAGTGAGTAAGAGAAAATTTATGCATTCATATTGCATTCAGTGTATATTTATAATGTCTGCATCTACATCAATATCCCCCAGCCTCTTTATAAGTTTAGCATTTAGAGTCTGGGTATCAAGAAAAAATAAACATGAGTCAAAGACATGAATACAGAATGTTTTGAAATTGATGTGGAGTTAAAACAGGACATTTTGAAAGTCTTCCTGAACCTTCAACTTGGTCAGGCACCACCCCATGGTTAAGTGCACAGTCCTTTATTCCAGCCATTTCAGAAAACTATAAATACTGAAAGGACAGATGCCAGACTGATCATTTGGTCTCCTAACACCAGAGACTAGGCCTTGAGCCATGTAATTATTAGATATGTGATAGCAAACAAATCTGGAAATCCTTCCTCACTTCAGTTTCACAGCTCTGTGATCTGAAGTCATTTGAGACAGTAAATCCCTGCGAATTCTGGTTCACACTGTTTGTTTTTAGAACTAATACAACCTCTCTGAGACATGGTATTTCCACACCTCTTGCAGTTTTAATAAACTGAGTCCTTCACACCCCACAGACCTCTGACTAAATCCATATGCCTAGGGCTAACCTTCGGGTGGAAAGATGAAGTTTCTTTGCATTGGAGGGGGGGGGTTGTCACTCAGTTTGTTGCATTTTTGGATTTATTTGTTTTGGCATAACACAATACAAAAATTTATGTCACTTGAAGGTATAACCGTAGTGCTTAGCTTACCTATTCAAAGAATCAAGACATAGAGTTCAAGAGCATTCATCTCATTAGGAAAAATTGAAAATATTTTTTTAAATCCTATAAAAGTAAAAATTATTATTGTGATAATCTTACATGTATTTTTGTTACCTGATTATAGCATTCCATTTGCCTGCATGTATGAAAGCCCAATAAGACACAAACAGGAGTTTGTAGCAAAGAAAATAAGGCTTTATTTTTAGGAAGAGGTCCATGCTTAGAGACATAGGTAGACAATGCTCAAAGATCTGGTTCCCTGATGGCTTTCAGAGGGTGGGTTATGGAGGGGAAAAAGCATTAATCTTGGTGACTAAGGGAGTTAGGCTCATGGCCAGTGTCAAGGTCTCTACTGATTGGTTGGTGCTGGGGGTCATTGGTCATTGCATCTGGTCCTTATATCAGCCATAGTGTCCCTTCATCTGGTCTCATTGCTTTTCTGGGTCTGGAGCTAAAACATAACTGAGGCCTAGATGTTGTCTTTATTTTGATTGAAAATCTGTCTCCATGGTCAATAGACCTGAAGCTTTGTTCCTAAGGTTTTTTGAGGACAACCAAGACCCTCACTGTCCTGAAGGCTCAATGATGAAGGGAGTGTACATGCAGGGGAGAAGGAGGCAAGTGAGTCAGGGCGCTGCATGAGGCTGGTTTGAATCAAAAGGAAAGAAAGGAGGAAAGGTCACATTAAAGAAATGCACTTTCTACAGTTATAATTTAACCTTGAATATACATCAGTGTTCAGAATTCTCATCAATAATACTAATATACGTATTTTTGACCAACAAGAAAGAATGTGAACATATCCATAGGAAAAAAAAAAGCACGGGGACAATATAGTTCTTACGTTACATCTAGCAATGCACAGAATGGACCACATAGACTGTGTCAGTCTTATCCATGCCTAACGTACTACTGAAATGAAAATGAGCTTCTGAGGTAACAGATACTCATATGTCTGAATAGTAGAACTATACATCATCTTGGTATCAAAAAAACTGCAATTTTCCTGCACTCCTTTAGGAAACTTTTCTACATCCTTGGCTCATTTTTGAATCATTTAATCTTCTTGTCTACTTTACCTCTTCCTTTGCAAAACTTTTTGAAAGATGCCTCACTAATCACTGCCACTCTGAATAGGAAAAGAAAGACTAGGCTTCAACTCTGTTTTAAACTAAAATCATTATATTTCTAGCTCTAATAATAAGTAATAATAACCCTACTAAAAGAACAGCAGGATATAGGGCTCACTGATTATTTTCCAGTTGCAGAGATTTAACTCTCAGACTTTGACCATCTTTCAGAATAAATCAATGGCTCATCAATCAGCCCATTCTGAGTTCTTGTGTTTAAGTGCCTTGTAATGGGAAGTGGCTCAATATGGGGAGATGGTAAATGGTCAGCAACGTGAATGGGGTTCATAACGGAGAAGTTAAGCTGATGGGCTCTCAGCACTTGGCTGTTTCATAGGCAGTAGTTCTACTGATGTAGGGAAACTCAGAATTCTTTTTTATAATAAAATAGTCATGTCAGACAATTGAAGGAGAATGTTTGACTTCTAAAATAATGAGATAGTTTTGCTTCTTGATAAACATGTAAAGCTCTGTTAAAGTTACCCTTAGGCAAAATGGCAAAGAAAAAAATTCTTTATATATTTATATGTTTTAAACACATGTTCACATAGTCATTACTTAATTTTTCCATAAATATTCTAGGCTTTGCAGGCCACAAGCTCTCTGCCACAGTTACTGACCTTTGTGCTTGTGGTGTAAATGCAGTTATAGATTAGACAGTGTGTAAACTAATGAGTATGGCTGCATGTTAGTGAACTGTATTTACTAACACTGAATTTTGAATTTTACATAATTTTCATGCATCATTATTGTCTTCAATCATTTAAAAATATAAAATTTCTTCTAAGCTCTCAGTCCGTACACAGACAGGTGGTGAGTGAGATTTGGCCCCCACACTGTATTTTGCGAATCCTGGTCTAAGAAAAAAATGAGAGAAAATGAAGAAATAACTTTTAGATCTGCTAAGTAGAGAAGAGCAAATAGATGATGAGATTCATTCACTTAACTTTAACACATTTTATTTTCTTCATACAAATATTCTGGAGGGGAAATAATATAGTCATGTCAGGCCTTTTTTATACTGAATAAATGGGTTTATCTAAATTTCAAAAAGTAGTGACATAGTTTTCAACTTACTTTATTGACCATTAAATGCATTCATTGGGCCAAGCAAAAATTTTCTATGATGATTAATTTATTAACAATTTTACCTTTATTCCAGATATATTTCTAGGTTTGGGGCACACACACACAAAAAACATCATAAACCCTATCCTCAAAAAAACTATAAACCCAGTGGGGAATATTGATATGAATAACAAAAAGATAGGGTTAAAATAAAACATTACACATTTATATATGTCAACAAATATTTATTGAACAACTTTAATGTGCCAGGGACTATTGTAAGTGCTAACGAGGAAGTTCTACAGACACTCAATGCCCTGGCTGTCATGGATTTTACGTTCCATTGGTAAGACACAATAAATAAACAAACAAAGGAATAAATAAAACCATTTGCTAATTATAAGTATTGTGAAGAAAATAAAATGATAATGTAATACAGAATGACTGGTGTTATTATATCGGAAAGTTCTCTCTACAAATGAGGTGTCGACACTGAGACTTGAATGCTGAGCAGGGCCCACCATGTATAAATCTTGTGGAGAGGTTCTCACTAAGTTTGGAGGAGCAGAATGATTGCCACTGTTGCAGGACTGAAATAAACAAGGCAAAGAGGTAAGTCAGAGGCATGAATGAGATAAGATCAGAAATGTATGCAGGCTGTTGGTCATCTAGGACATTTTAGTTTATGGTCAGTTTTGATTTTATAATTTATATAATGGTAAAATTCAGGATAGTTATAAGCTAGGAATTGACATGCTATAATTCACACTGACTGCTACATAGAAAATGGATTGCAGGAGAGCAAGAGTGAAATCAATAACACCAGTGAGGACACTATGATCAGAATCCAAGTGGGAGGGATATTGACATGAACTAGAATAGGGGCAGTGGGAATAGAAAAAATATATATAATTCAGGATTCACTATTTGTGGGGAGAAAACATAGATTTGTTTTAAAATACTTAAAATACTTTAAAAATTCTACTTTCATGCTAATTAGTGTATTAAATCACTGTCCTCCTTTTATTGAATTAATATTTATTATATTTTTTCCATTACCACTTAGTCCCCTTTTACCCGCCTTGCCCCAGCATTCACCGCATTGCTATCCATATCCATGAGTCCTTTTTCTTTTTGCTCAACCCATCCACCCCCTAACTTCTACCCACCACGAGCTGCCATCATGCTCTCCATCTATGAGTGTGTCCCCATTTTCCTTGTTAGTTCATTACATTCCACATATGAGTGAAATCATATGGCATTTTTCTTTTTCTGACTGACTTATTTCACTTAGCATAATGTTCTCTAGGTCCATCTATACTGTCACAAAGGGTAAAATTTTCTTTTTCTATCTTTCTTTTTTTTTTACATCTGAGTAGCATTCCATTGCGTAAATGTTCCCTAGTTGTTTTTTCCACTCATCTACTGATGGGCACTTGGGCTGCTTCCATATCTTGGCTATTGTAAATAATGCTACAAGAAACATAGGAGTGTTCATATCCTTTCAAATTAGTGTTTTGGGTTCCTTTGGATATTCTCAGAAGGGGATCACTGGGTCCAAAGGCATATCTATTTTTAATTTTTTGAGGTCCCGCCATATGGCTTTCCACAGTGGCTGCACCAGTCTGCATTCCTGCTCACAGTGAAAAAGTGTTCCCCTTTCTCCACATCCTCCCCAGCACTTGTTGTTTGTTGATTTACTGATGATAGTCATTCTGACTGGTGGGAGATGGTATCTCGCTGTAGTCTTAATTTGAATTTCTCTGATGATTAGTGACATTGAGAATCTTTTCATATGTCTGTTGGCCATCTGTATGTCCTCTTTGGAGAAGTGTCTGTTCAGGTGCTTTGCCAATTTTTTAAGTTGGCTTGTTAGTTTTCTTGGTGTTGAGTTTTATTTCTTATAAATTTTGGATATTAACTCCTTATCAGATGCATTGGTAAATATGTTTTCCCATTCTGTGGGTTGTCTTTTTATTTTGTTGATGATTCCCTTTGTTGTACAAAAAATTTTTAGTCTGATGTAGTATAATTTGTTTATTTTTTCTTTTGTTTCCTTTGCTTGGGGAAATATATCTGATAAAATACTGCTATGAGAAATGTCTGAGACTTTGCTGCTTATATTTTCTTCTACTATTTTTGTGGCTTTGGGTCTAATCCATTTTGAATGTATTCTTGTGTGTGGTATAAGAAGGTGGTCTAGTTTCAATTTTTCTGACATATCTGTCCAATTTTCCCAAAATCATTCATTGAATAAACTATCTTTAGCCCATTTTATGTGCTTGCTTCCTCTGTTGAATACTAATTGACCATAAAGGGAACAAGCCATATGGGAAAATATATTTGCCAATGACTCCTCGGACAAGGATTTGATCTCCAAAATATAAAAAGAACTCACATGACTCCACTCCAGGAAGACAAACAATCTAATTAAAAAATGGGCAAAGGACCTGAACAGACACATCTCTAAGAAGGACATGCAGAGGGCCCAGAGACGTATGAAAGGATGCTCAGCTTCACTAGCCATCAGAGAGATGCAAATTAAAACCACAATGAGATACCACTTCACACACACAATGGTCATAAAAAAATGAACAAACAACAAGTGCTGGCAAGGTTGTAGAGTGCACCCACTCTGGCGCAGACACTGTAGAAAACAGTATGGAATTTCCTCAAAAAACTGAAAATGGAAGTGCCTTTGACCTGGCAATTCCACTGCTGGGATTATACCCTAAGAACCCTGAGACACCAATTCAAAAGAACCTACACACCCCAATGTTCATAGCAGCACAATTTACAATAGCCAAGTGCTGGAAGCAACCTAAGTGCCCTGAGTGGATCAAAAAACTATGGTACATTAACACATTAATGGAATACTATACAGTCGGAAGAAAGAAGGAGCTCCTACCCTTTGTGACAGCATAGATGGAACTGGAGAGCATTATGCAAAGTGAAATAAGCCAGGCAATGAAAGACAAATACTGTGTGATCTCGCCTATAAGTGGAACCTAATCAACAAAATAAACAATCAAGCAAAATATAACAAGGTACATTGAAATAAAGAACAAACTGACAGTAACTAGAGGGGAGGGGCGAGGGGAATAATGGGAGAAAGAAGGGGAAGAGTGGTCAAGGAACGCGTACAAAGGACCCATGGACAAAGTCCAAATGGGGTAGGATTAGGGGTGGGAAGTAGGGGTTGGTAGGGTTGAGGCAGAGTGGTGTGGATTAATGGAAACATCTGTACTTCAGCAATAACAAAGAGAAAAAAATTGACTATAATGTTGTGGATTTATTTCTGGGTTCTCTATTCTGTTCCATTGATCTATGTGTCTGTTTTTATGCCAGTACCATGCTGTTTTGACTACTATGGCCTTAGAGTATAGTTTGATATTAGGTGGTGTGATTCCTCCAACTTTGTTCTTTTTTAGGATTTCTGTTGCTATTTGGGGTCTTTTGTGGTTCCATATAATTTTTTGAAATATTTGTTCTAGGTCTGTGAAATCTGTCATTGGAATCTTGATATGAATTGCATTGAATCTAAAGATTGCTTTGGGTAGTATGAACATTTTAATGATGTTAATCATTCCTATCCATGAACATGGTATATACTTTCACTTATTTATAACTTCTGCTGTTTCTTTCTTCAGTGTCTCATAATTTTCTGAGTATAAATCTTTTACATCCTTGGTTAGGTTTATTCCTAGGTATTTTATTCTTTTTGTAGCAATTTTGAATAGGATTGTTTTCTTAATTTTCCTTCATTAGTTTGTTATTGCATATAAAAATGTAACTGATTTCTGGATATTAATTTTGAACTGTGCTCCTTTGCTGAATTCATTTATCAGTTCTAGTAGTTTCTTAGTGAAATTTTCATGGTTCTCTACGTAAAGTATCATGTCATATGCAAATAAAGACAATTTTACTTTTTCCTTTTTAGTTTGGATGCTTTTTATTTCTTTTTCTTGTGTGATTGCTTTGGCTAAGACTTCCAATACTATGTTGAATAAGTTAGATAAAAGCAGACATCCCTGTCTTGTTCCTGATCTTAAGGGGAACACTTGTAGTTTTTGCCTGTTGAGTATGATGCTGGCTGTGGGTTTGTCATATATGGTCTTTATTATGTTTAGGTATGTTCCCTCTATTCTCATTTTGCTGAGAATTTTTATTAAAAACGGGTGCTGGATTTTATAAAATTATTTTTCTGCATCTATTGATATGATCATGTGGTTTTTATCCTACATTTTGCTCATGTGATGAATCATATTTATTGATTTGCAAATGTTGTACCCACCTTGCAATCTTGGAATAAATCCCACTTGATCATGGTATATGATCATTTTGATACCTTGCTGTGTTTGGTTTGTTAATATTTTGTTGAGGGTTTTAGTGTCTATGTTCATCAGGGATATTGGCCTATAATTTTCTTTTTCTGTAGTGTTTTTATCTGGTTTTGGAACTAGAATAATGCTGGCTTCATAACATGAGTTTGGGAACTTTTCTCCTGTTGAATTTTATGAAATACTTTGAATGAGACAGGTGTAAATTCTTCTTAGAATGCTTAGTAAAATACACCATGAAGCCATTTGGTCCAAGGTTTTTGTTTGTTGGGAGTTTTTTGATTACAGCTTCAGTTTCACTAGGTGTAATCTGTCTGTTCAGATTGTCTGAGTCTTCTGATTTAGTTTTGGAAGATTGTACTTTTTAGGTACTTAATCCATTTCATCCTGGTTGTCCAGGTGTTGGCATATGGTTGTTCATAATATTTTCTTACAATCTTTTGTATTTCTTTGGTGTCCATTGTTATTTCTCCTCCTTTATTTTTGAACTTACTTAACTGAGTCTTCTCTCTTTTTTTATTATGAGTCTGGTTAAAGTTTTGTCAACCTTGTTTATCTTTTCAAAGAACCAGCTCTTGGATTGATTGATCTTTTGTATTTTAGACTATATTTCATTTTTTTTCTTTGATCTTTCATATTTCCTTCCTTCCACTCACTTTGGGCTTTGTTTGTTGTTATTTTTCAGGTTCCTTTAAGTGAGAAGTTAGATTGTTTATTTGACTTTTTTCCTGTTATTATTTTATTTTTTATTTTTAGAAAGTTCTGTAATGCTATGAGTTACCCTCTTGGGATTGCTTTCCCTGTGTCCCACAGATTTTGGATTGTTGTGTCCACATTTTCATTTGTTTCAAGGTATCTTTTTATTTCTTCCTTGATCTTCTTATTGACCCATTCCTTGTTTAATACCATGTTATTTAGCTTCCATGTCTCTGTGTGTTTTTCAGTGTTCTCTTATTGATTTCTAGTTTCATAGCATTATGATCAGAGAGGATGTTTGATACAATTTCAAAATCCTAAATATAGTAAGACTTGTATTGTGTTCTAACATGTGGTCTATCCTAGAAAACATTCCACGTGCACTTGAAAAGTATATATATTCTGCTGCTTTGGGGTGAAATGCTCTGAAGATATCAATTAAATCCATTTGATCTAGTTTGTCATATAAGGCCACTGTCTCCTTGTTGATTTTCTGTCTGGAAGACCTATCCTTTGAAATCAATGAGGTGTTAAAATCCCCAGCTATGACTGTATTTCTTCAGTCTCTCCCTCAAGAATTGTCCCTCAAGAATTGCTTCACATGTTTAGGTGCTCCTCTGTTTGGTTGCATATATGTTTGCGAGGGATATATCCTCTCGTTGGATTGTTTCCTTTATCATTATGTTGTGTCCTTGTTTATCTCTTTAGCCTTTGTTTTAAAGTCTATTTGTCAGATATAAGTTCTTCTACCCCCATTCTTTTCTGTTTTCCATTTGCATGAAATATCTTTTTCCATCCCTTTACTTTTAGTCTGTGTGTATCTTTCAATATGAGATGGATTTCTTGGAGGCAGCATATATACGTCTTGTTTTATTAGCCTTTCAGCTACCCTACCTCTTTTGGTTGGAGCATTTAAGCCATTTTACATTTAAGGTGATTATTGATAGATATATATTTAGTGCCATTTTATTCTTAGACTATTTTCCTCTGTTTTTCTTCTTCTTTTCCTTCTCCTCCTCCTCTTTCTTATTCTTTTTCTCTTCCTTCCTTCCTTTCTCCTCCTCCTCTTTCTTCTTCTTCTTCTTCTTCTTCTTCTTCTTCTTCTTCTTCTTCTTCTTCTTCTTCTTCTTCTTCTTCTTCTTCT